>CM074931.1:12931157-12944896 GCA_037576815.1 Pangasius larnaudii
ATAAAAACAGTGTATTGTATGCTACTGTTCCCACATAGTTGGGGCTCCACTTGATTTAACTCCTGCTTATAGACAGGCGTTTACATAAAAAGGGCATTTCTACAAATAGGGAATTTATGCTAACAAAATAAGATTATAAATTAATAATGTTAATAACATTTGAATGTCAGTGTTAAACTTGACATCAACTGTGAAATTTTAGCAGGTCATTTGACAGTATGTGTAGCATATGTTTTTGCTTATAGCTAGGCATATTTTCTCTCTCTCTCTCTCTCTCTCTCTCTCTCTCTCTCTCTCTCTCTCTGTCTGTGTGTGTGTGTGTGTGTGTGTATTCAGATTAGAGCTGCTGCAGGAGAGTTTAGATTGGGCTCTCTGGTGGAGTTTCCTCTGCAACAGGAAGCTGATTTCCTGCTATAGTTTTGATGTCCTGCTAGGGGGGCTAATGGAAGATCAGACCAGCCCTGCCCACACACACACACACACACAGACACACACACACACATACACACACACACACACACACACACACACACACACAGATACTATTATACTCATTTACACACTGCCAGCTGACATGGAATATGAGCCCAAGAAAATCAAGAAGGTAAGATCTGCTCAGTAGTTTTTTTTGTCGTTGTTGTTGTTTTGATTTTTTTTTCTTTTTTTAGCTTAGGTATTCTACAATCGCCTGAATAAAAAAAAAAAAAAAAAATTAAAAATCAGTATTTTGAGGAAGCCTAGCTTGAGCCAGGACATCATCACCTGTGTATCTATATATGACCTATATATACACCTCAATTCTCTATTTGTGTTTCCACTTTATCAGCAAACTTTTTTCCTAGGGTTGTGGTTTATGTTGCTTTTTATATGAGTAGATTAGCTTACTGTCACTCATACAACTAGTTGGAGGATGTTTTTATGTATTGATCTGCTCAAGCCAGGGTCATATGTGGTTTTGAGGTTGTTACCCGGCATTTCCTCTGTACTTAAAATGTCTCTCTCTTAATTACAAATGCTAAACCTCAGCCTTGTGCACACACTGTTGTGCAGATTAGCTGGTGTCATTCTCGTTCACTAAATGTTTCCACTTAGACCTTCTCCTCTCTCATGTCTTCTTTTTATTTATTTCATTTTTTTGGATTAAAATATAGAGCAATACTTTGCATTCCTGTACCATAATGTAAGAGGACAGTTGGATATTCTTGCCTACACACACATAAAAAACAAGCACAAAGGACCTCCTTCCGAGATTCTTGCAACCTGAATATCATTCTACTACTATTTTTAACGAAAGCAGGAGTGGGTGCTAAAACAGTTAATGTAATCCATTATCAGGTTTGATTAGGAGAAAGAAGACATTTAAAAAACCATTTTATTTCAAAAGCACATTTAATTGTAGCAGCTGCCCTCTACTGGATCTACTTATAACTAGTTTTCTCACTGTGTCTGCTTAGCTTTAATGAACTGGGAGTATTTTCCTTATGCCTGGACTTATTTCTTTGCTAATGTACCATCTATGAAGTGCCATTATTACACACATACATACACACACACCCCACACATTTACACATACACAGGCTCAAATGATTGATCGATGCCTACATTCACATCCACATGAAAACACTGCTTCATTTCCACACTGACACACCGAGTGAAGATGATTAATAGGTCATTAGCAAGCATATTGTGAGAACACTGACTTTCGCATCCATCCTGAGTGTCTCATGTAGGAAGACACGTTAGAATTTGGTTTGATTTTCATATGCTCTCCCTCTCGCTCCCTCACACATGTAAATCAGCACGTGGCTAATTTGACATGTGTTATCTCATCTGGTCCTCACTGCAGGAGACACGAGTCCTCTCTGGTAGCTGTCTCTCTCTTCTTTCTCTCTCTCTCTCTCTCTCTCTCACCCTCTGACAGTGTCACAGCAGGGGCTAAAGGTAGTTCACTGAAGATTAGTAGCACCTGAACTTGGGCAAGAGTAGATAATTAAATAGCAAAAGCTTTTTTTACCATTGCTTGCAGATGAAAAAGAAAGCTAATATAACATCACTGAATGGTTTGTTGTATTAAGTGAATAAATCTGATGTATTGATTGATTACCTCAAAGTCCGCTTTCATTGCATAATACTTTTTTCCAGAGGCACACTGGAAGCTTTTAAAGGAATGCTACAAGTAATATCTGTTTACTAAAACATTCCTATGTGTATGTAATGTCTGAGGATAAGGTTTCCTATGAGGCTTTGCCTTAATATTTTTAACATGGTGATTGTACAGTCTAGTTTTGTGAATTTGCCCAAAAACATTTTCAATATTTTAAGACTTACAATGAATAACCTATTATACATTAAAGTGAATGGAGTAAATATTGCTTTCTATGCCTTAGTCATAGCCCAAATCCTGGCATGACACTTATATCCATTTTTATCATACCACATTCATGTTCCTGTGCTTATTTAGGGGTTTGTTTTACCAATTAAGCGCCTGGTCTTCCCAAAGTTGGCCCGGAGGCAGGCAGACAGGGGCAGTGCATATCGCAGGCCTCTGCACACGGTGCCTCTTTACCCACCAGACTTTCTCATCCATCCTGAACGCCTCATCTACGACTACGTGGAGAAGGAAGTGAAGGTCAGTAGCTCACTGAACATTGGCACATTTATAACAAGAGTCCAATACCAAAAACTGCTTATATTACATACGTTGTCAAGAACTAATATTAGATTCAGTTGTATTATTAGATGTGTAATAATATACTTCATCATATTATTGCACTGTACAGCTGTACAAGTGTGGTTGCTGCACATCCATGGTTCCATACCTGCTGTTTTGCACTGTTTGCACCACACATTACTCTAGTCATTCATCTTCCCTGGGGTTAATGCTTCAGTATTGCACTGATACTTACTTGGAGGACTTGTGTATATATATATATATATATATATATATATATATATATATATATATATATATATATATATATCTATACTTGCTTTATATCCTTTACTATATTTTATAATTTTTTACTGAATACATTATGTTTATGTATCTTCTGGGATTAATAAATCTATCTATCTATCTAGCTATCTAGCTAGCTAGCTATAATGGAATGCAAATGATAATATATGGAATTATAATGCAGTATAAGACACACACACTGTTGAATTCTTTATACTGATTGCAGTTACATAATAACACAACGGGCTGTGCTGTTATAGGAAATTAATCCTTGTCAGGGTGCTGTGATATGGCCTATAGGGGAAGGCCATTCGCACCCTGCGGTGAATTATTTTCAGCATTATTTATAGCATCACATCCCGAAGTGTTTTATTCTGCTTATACCACAGTGACTTGCCAAAGATTACAATTTTTTTTATTTATTCTTGAATGACACATTGACACATGTATTTACAGTTTATATTATGGACTGTCTTTGAGACAAGTTAGTTCCTGTTACACTTACATTATAGCAGCTATAAACAGTCATTCCCTCACCATCCTATGTTTTTAATAAGACAAAATAAAAGCAGCTTGTCATGTTACCGAGAAACCAGAAAGTGGAAACTTCTCTGTCCTGAACACGCTCTCATGTCAGAGAACTTACTGAAAACTTCAGCATATCAACAATTATATGTTTTTCTTTGGTAAATAACAACATGCTTTCTTAATCCATTTATTATTAGGCATAATTTATGTGGAACATCTGCCATATAAGTCCCTGTTCCTATAGACACAATATTGTATTAAAACAAGCTATTAATATGAAAACTTTGTGGTTTGTAATATATAATGTGACCAATTTGTACTGAATTTTCATAACCAATCTAACACAGTTTTGGGTATTGACTTGCATTACGGTCAAGCCTTGGGCTGTAGACAGGGTTGCTATTCTATCCAAATAATCAATATAACTCTTTTTAAATGTAAATCTCAGTTTCTGGGTCATCTGACATGGGTGTCTTGCTCCCTAAACCCCTCCAGCAGAGATGAACTACTGCAGCTTCTGGACACTGCCAGGGTGAGGACATACTTATCCCACTGCAATTCTGAGCCTCAAATATTTAAGAATTTCAGAGCTCAGAGATACAGTACATAATTCTTCTCTCTTTATCTCTGGTAGAAGCTGAAGGTCCTGCCTCTTCAGACAACTGTAGAGCAGGACTGCATCCTCAGTTTATCTGCACGCTGTCTGCTGCTTACTTGGAGAGACAATGAGAAACTACTGCTGCGAATCCCCACGCATGAGATCGCTGCTGCCTCTTACCTGCGGGACGATGCCCTGCACCTGCTGGTGCTCAAAACAGGTGATGGATTTGTGCTGCAATGGATCTCATAGTGAATATATGTAATCCGAATACATTTTGACCAAAATCATTAAAGCTCCACTCAGAAGTCGAAGCAATTTGCAGACCAGTTTTTTAAATATCAAATCAATAGAAGCTACAATTGTGTGTCTGGATTGATTGTGTGGATGAATAGCTGGATGTCAGATTGGAAGGACAGAAAAATAAGCCAATGGTTAAACAGAAATGTAGCAATCTAATACAAAGATTTACTACAAAACATGAATCCATGCAGCAGCAGTTAGTATTCTCTGAGCAAATCCTGCAGAGTGCTGTTTTGCAGAATCGACCATATACCTATATGACTTCTTCATTCTTCCCTATTGCATGTCTCAGGTTTGAATGTGGATACCATTATAGCGGGGGACAGCCTTGAAAAAAGGCCTACTGGTCTAGAAGGCCGCAGACAGACCATGAGCAACGCTGACCCTCGGCCCGCAGGGGGCACCATGGAGCGGCGCCATACAATTTGTGGTGTGGACTGGAAGCCGCTGTCTCGCCATGAGTCAAAGCAGAGTGGCACTGGTGTGGGTGGAGTAGGGTCCACAGGGGGAGGAGGAGGAGGCAACGGTGGAGGTGGCAGTCTGGAACGGAGGCAGGTTGGGGGCAGTTGGGAGCGACGCCAAACCCGCAAGCCCTGCGGAGGAAGCTGGGAGAAGAGACCCATGAGTGGAAGCTGGGAGAGACGGCTTGTAGGAGGCAGCTGGGAGCAACGTGGTCCTGTGGGCAAAGGTGGAGGGGGTGTGGGAGGCAGTTGGGAGAAGAGACACGGACCTGGGGGGAAAGCAGGAGGCAGCTGGGAGAGGAAGCATGGGCAGGGGGGCAGCTGGGAGCGCAGACAAGCCTTTATGGGAAGCTGGGAGAGAGGCAAGGCATATGGAAGTTGGGAGAGAAGGAGCCACAATCCACTGGAGCCCACACCGTGCCCTGATGCTTACTGCAACCTGGTCGTACTGGCTGTAGAGAACAGGGTGAGAGATCACAGGTGTGAGGAGACGTGATTATGGGGCTATGGATATAAGGATGTAGTTATGAAAGGTGGATGCACAGCTCCAAATTTATTGGCACGCTTGGTAAAGATGGGTAAACAAAAGTGTATTAGTGGGTAACTGGCATAATTTCACACTGAAAAAGTTATAAAAGAAAATGAAGAAAATAAGAAAAAAGTTATCAAGGGCTCCCTACCTGCAGGACCTGGTTTTACTTTCTCTCCCCTATCAGTCGTAGCAACACTAAACAATTATGGGTGTCTGTGAGCTAATACATGTGAAAGGGGCAGATAGTAATGCTTTCCTCTGAGTGTGTCGCGCTGCCCTGTAGTTGACACAGTTATTGGCACCTCCTTAAATTCTTATAACTAAATGTAACTGAAGCATTTTCTTATTTATTTATTTATTAATCTGGTTCAAAGGCTAAACCACTGGATGGATGGATGGATGGATGGATGGATAGATGGATGGATGGATGGATGGATGGATGGATGGATGGATAGGAGAAAAGATGGCCCATTTGATAAAGTTAATGTCACCTCTTGAAATTCTTACAAATTCAATTTAAATGAAGCTTTTTCTTATTTATTTATTTATTTATTTATTTATAAATCTGGTTCAAAAGGCAAACAGCTGGATGGACGGATGGATGGATGGATGGATGGATGGATGGATGGATGGGTGGGTGGTTGGGCAGATGGACAGTTAAAAATATGGTTGTGTAGAAATTCAAACAGATGGTTATACAACTGAACAGACAAAACCCATTCCTAAAAGTAGCTCATATCAGTATTCTCCAGAACAAATCAGTATTACTGACCTTTAAAATGTCTACATTTGTCATGTCCAGATCAGCCAAGTTTATACAGAAATATTGTAATGTGTGTTGAATGTAGTATAATGATGGAGAAGAGCAACCATTCCCTCTCTAAAGACTTTCTTTTGCTCTGCAGTAAGTGTTGATGTGTAGAGTTGTGCCAGGGGACATGTAAGCAGCTCACTCAGAGTGAAGCCCTTTCTGTAGTGTAATACACAGGCTTATAACACAGGTCCTGTGTCAGGGATCTAAGTGTACAAGATGAAACAATGTGGTCAATATAAAGGATACCGTGCTGTCCTGGATCTCAGTTTGACTGTTTGTGCAGGTGCGTAAACTGTGTACATGACATTGTGTGTTGTACAGTGTATGTTTGTTTAGCTGCATCTCCCACTGATTTCCTAACATTATCATTTCCTTTACGTCTACACATACATCCACAAACACACAGGATGCTGCAGAGGAGTACTGTGCGCTCATCTGTCAGATGTTTCAGATCATCTATGGACACCAGACCATTGAGTGTGTGGACAGGGCAGGGTATCACTACACCATGCCTGACCGTTATTGGCTACAGAGAAGTGAGTGACAGAAACATAGCACATCCTGTCAACATACGTTTTTATCTTTTACTGCACAAAGATCTGAGACCACACACTATGATATATAGGTGTTGGATATGTCATATATATATATACCTACAAACACTGAAACACACAGGCCGTGAATCAGTAAGATTCAAAATAAAGCACAAAAGCATAAATTGCATGCAGATATTGTGTTGTGTGTCACAATTCCAATAGTAAATTTGTAACATTTCAAGATATAAAGTTGTCGATTCTGATCAGACTAAGTGGATAGCAGCTCCTAAACAAAACTGGTGGCACCATGGGGAATACTTACGGAATGGACTGAGTGACACATTATAAAATGACTTCAGGTGCATTCCAAATGGCACCTACAGAGCTGAAATCCATCAGAGTTGTCAGAGTGGAGGGTGGAGCGTTTGAAAGGAGTAGCACATGATTACTATAGAATGGAGTGCAAAGATTTGAATGAGATTATTGTGTGCAATAAATGTTCCTGGTAGTCAGGACAAAATCCTTCTAATAAAAACTGTCCACTCTGCGGCCATCCTGGCAACTTTCCCAGACCGTTTTGTGTCATACAAGACAAGGCTTCTACCTGCTTGAATGGTGAGAGGTCCATATACTATAAACTGATTCACAAGAAGCACAGATGCTTGGCTCAAATAACACAGGAAAAAAAACAAAAACATATTTTTCATGTTGCTCTGGCTAGTCGGTCAGGGGGAACACCTGATAGGCTCCATGTTTTCTGGTAACCTCTTAAACAAAATGGCAATTAGCTCTTTTTTTACTGAAGTGGCGGGACTTGCATATTTCATCACACTGCTCCATTCATATTTTAAGCAGTGAGCTGTCTCTACTCAAACCAACTCTGGCTGTGGTAAATTTGGATATCAAACAGGCTCCCGGTAGATCTCTATATGAATGATAACCCTTTCTGTTTAAATGCTGTTAGCATCAGTTAGCAACTTTACCACAGTAATACAACAGCCTTATGCAAATTTAATACCTGCTCTTGAGACATATTAATTTGTGTACACAATTGCAGTTCCCAAAGTGACTTTCAGGTTATTAGTATTTCCCCATTTATAATTTCCCTCCTTAATTTCCTCATAAGGGAATAATAAAGTCTTATCTTAAATCCATTGCACGTGCAAAATTAATGCATTTTCTTTGGCACTGCACTTTTAGGTAGAAATGACACGAATTGCAAATTCATTCACCAAAACACGCGAAATGGAAAGATTTGAAAAGGTTCAAAGTTGCAGTGAACTGGTGTCCCATCCAAGGTGTATTCCTGTCTTGTGACCTGGGTTTTTGGGATTGTCTCCAAATTTGCCATGACTTTGACCAGGATAAAACAGTTACTGGAGATGAATGAATGAATGAATGAATGAATGACACAGTCCTTCGTAGATCCTGTTACTAAATCAGCTTGCAGTGTTGTATAATGGGTTAAGCATTTCTCTGCTCATTCCTTTTTTGTGCTTCCAAGGTGACAGCTGTCTGACAGATATGACATATAGCTATGACACAGACTTCAGCTGCTGCAGCTCATAGTAAGTGAATGGTGCACCGGATCTCATTAATTCATGCCTGTGTGTTTGTACACATTGTTTTCACTGTCTTTTCAGAGGACCAGATGTAGGAAAACAAGAAAAATTCCAACACGAGGACACTTTTGCAGAGGGAGACAATCTCTATCCTGTTCGCCAATGCTAATGCTCAGTATTTAGCTGTTTCAATGATAAATAAGAGAACCAATGACAGTCTGTGTTTGTGTGTGTGAGCTGTACACTGGAGTATAGTGACATGTTTACATGTGTCTATGCATGTAGACTAGACTATAAACTATAATGGCACCCTTGTGTATCGGTCTGATTAGATCCCTTGATATTTTTCATCTTTGCTTGTGCGGTGTGTTTTTTTTCCCACAGTGATGGCTCTCAGTATGCCTTTGAACCATACTACAGTGAGAACTACAGTGAGAATTCATCTCTTTCCTATCAGGACTCGCATCGCAGCCTGGCGTCCATACACAGTGACTCGGAACCCAGTAATGCAAGCCTGCATCTAATGCAAGAGTACATGATTACGGTGAGACACACATTCATGTGTATGGAGACTAATGAGAAACACATGGATGTTTACTCTGAAGTAACTCACACATCTTTGCAATCTCATGGACATGCAAACAAATTGTACAATACCTCTATTTATTATACTTCCCTGTATTTATAATATGATCTACCTTTTTATTTGTGTTTATTTTTTTATTTATATTTATTACCTAGTCAATTTTCACTGCTACTTACAGTACGTGTTACTCATTTGTGAACTGTATTGTTTGGCCGAAGTAATGAAGGCACTTTCCTCACACGATCAGTAAAAATATCTGTTCATCCATGAGGGCACATGGTCATGACTAGTACTTTCCTTGAGGGATAAAATTAATTTGATTCAAATGCTTTAAATGTGTAAGAAATAACATAAAAATATTATTGAAATGGATATATGATACATAGTTACGATACAGATATCGACCTGAAAGTTAAATGTGCGTTTATATTGAATATTATATGGATACCAATAATACACATCACATAATCGGTACAATATGTGTGTTGTTTCCCCAACAAAGTTGTTCTCCAGGTTGCACAAATGTATTCAATGTCTAAGCTTAAGACTATCTATGATTAAGTCTCTTTTCTGTTGCAGTGTCCTTACACGTGTGCTGTGTTTGTGTTGTGCCTAGCTACGCAATAAGCTGTCTCCCCAGGAGATTCAGCAGTTTGCTGTGTTGCTGAGGGAGTACCGTGTGGGCGCTCCCATAGACCAGTTCTGCTCGGACCTGCTGCAGCTCTATGGAGACTCGCACAAGTTCCTCCTGCTCGGTGAGTGAAGCATACAGCCATCTGACACATATAATGACAACACAGCTCTATTCATATTTGTCTGAATATTCATTAGCAGCCAAACCTGATGTCCAGCTTGGGGTTGTAAGTAACGGATAGCTAATATGATCTTATCATTATGATTATATTCATGAAAAGTGAATATTTATGAGCACTGCATCTGTGTTATGTTGTCTACTACCAGGGGAAGCTGGTATAAATGGGCTAGCCCCATTTTTCAAAGATGAAAAGACATCAATATGAGTCTTGTTTTTTGGCATTCACACATCAGATCATTTGCTGTTAGCCAATGTCTTAGTTTGCACTTTTGTGAAACCAAGCCCAACAGCACCACTAATGGTCATAAGTAAAATATACAGACTGCTATGAAGAACAGAGGTTGGCACTGATTTCCTTCTAGCCCAGACTGTAGCTTCATGCAGTGACTAGATTTAATCTCCATTTGGGCTGACATTTAAACACTTTAAAACACTTTAAAAATGAGAAATTATGTTATACTATTAAAGGCTTATGCGTGTGTAATAGTTTGAACCCACACCATTCTTATTATCCTATTAGGATGCTGCATTCAACTTATGAGCGTTTGAGCTGAAAGTAGGGGGAAAAAAAACATGGATGAACTCCATGTTTGTCTTTTGTTAGCAACAAGCTAGCCAGCTGCTGATATATTCTTCCAATCTACCTCTGTATATATTTCCCTTCCAAAAACAGTGACCCGCATTGTCAATTTAACAAGCAAATATGTCTGTATGTTAATTGATCTAAAGCAAATACTTATACATACAACTCGTTAAAGGTAAGATATGCTACTTTGTTGATGCTGTGAGCAGTAACGTTCATTTGATGTCACTTACTGAACTCGGGGTTGAGAAGACCATCCCGAGTTATCCAGCAGGAATTCAAGGAGGAGTTGAAGGGGACGTTCAAAAATTGTGAGTTACGAGTTGTACTTGAATGCAGCTTAATGCATTGCTCAGCCCTAATATTTTCACTGTTGAGCTAATGGTAGATAGTGGATTTTTAGAATTAATATCATGGCCAGCCATCAGTATGTACTACCTTAAAACTAGCTTTCTAGGGGGAAATAAGACACAGTGGATTCAGAGAAATAAATTGCACGTACAACTTAAAAGTTAATTCTTAAAATCAGAGCATATGGTTGTTCTCTACACTGTTGTTAAACTGCTGGGACTGAGCTGTACAGGAACCCAATTATGTAACTGACAAGGCGTTTACATCTGTCTACTCACATCCTCATCAAACATAGCCCAGAACTGTTCTGTGAACTGTTTAACTACACTGTATGTTTCCAGTGATATGAAGCAGAGCTAAGAAAATTGAGCAGCAGATATAACAATGTAGTGTAAACACTTCAAAACATGTGAAAAACTCGAGTTAAATTTACTTAAATGTATCCATGTGTGTGTACAATAGGAGGGGAGAGTGTGTCTGAATGTATGTGTTCTTGCCTTATTGTGTATAACTAAGCCCTGCCCACGACATCTAATCTTTAATCTCTAACTACATTGCAGATTGTCCACCATTTCCATTAGAAATGGCTAATCATGGACTGAACCTTATGCCAATAGTAGAGATGGAGCCACAATTCAAAAAGTACTGGGGAGAAATCTGATTAACTATTCATGCAAACATCATATCTCTATATGTAAGATATTTCATAAACCTCAGAATATTTTAGAAGTTTTATACATGATACTAAGGTGTTAAAAACTGTAGCTCCTGTAGATACACTTATACAACTTATGTGACAAAAAAATGAAAAAAGAGGCTCCTGACTGGCAAAACAGAAAAGCATTCGTTAGAAGGCTGTTAAGTTTGAGGCCCGACGACGCCACAGACGTCCATAGCCAGTAGTCAAGGGAGCAAAATTGGCTGTGCTCTCTGGTTGGGAGGGATGGCATAGTCTCACCCTCTCCCTCTCTTTCTCCCCTGTCAATCATAGAGACACTAGCCAATCACAGGTGTCTGTGAGCTCATGTATGTGGAAGAGGGTCAATAGCGCTTTCCTCTGAGTATGTTATGTCACCCTGTGATGCAGCCTGGGCAGTCATTCAAAAGATGTTTGAAATGAGTATTGAAGTGAAAATGAACTGAAAATGTGAATTACATTAAAACATCTATTTCGATACTTCAGAATAACTGACCTATTTGGATGCTATATTTTTCAAAATGACCATTTTCAGCACATGTTCTCATCTGTTCATCCACTCCCTGAATCAATTCAAAATGATGACATTAGGTCTGTGAGGTACATTACAAATATTACTACAGTGTGTCGACATTCATCTGCTGCATTGTAATAAGACACTTTAATCACAAGTAGAACTTCCTCTTTCGTCTGTACCCATTCATGGCTAGGTATGCGCCCCTTCATCCCTGACCAGGATGTGGGAACTTTTGAGACATTCCTGGAAAGCATTGGTATTCGGGAGGGCGGGATTCTGACGGATAGTTTCGGCCGGATCAAGCGGAGTATGAGCAGCACATCGGCCACAGCTGTGAGAGGCTACGAGGGATCATATGACTTCAACAGTAGAATGAGTGATATCGCACACGACATTGAGGCCCTCGGATTTGAGGAGGGAGATGGAGACATAGAGGAAGAGGACTTCTACCTCTGATTACTACCTGTACTGTATATAAGTTTAAATTTTAAGTCAGTACTAAGGATGAATCTATAAAAAAAATCATTTTCAACATGAGATTGTATGTACTTTTAAAGATATATGTTATAGGACACAGTAAGTTCTAGTCTTTTATGGGCCTCCTCAGCAGAATGACTCATTCTGCCTCAGCACCCTCCTTTCTTTATCCTTTTAGGGACTTGATTAATAGAAAGTGTTCTAACTTTCACATGAACTGGACATAAATCCCTTTTGCACTTCGAATATGTGTACTTTGAATTATCTGATTACCTACAGGCAATAGGATGTTTGCTAGGTTTTATCCAATAATTTCTAACCAATTATTAAAAATATTTCATTATACAATAATACTTATTAGAACTATAGTTTTAAATGGTATTGACCTACAGTCATAGGCCAAAATGTATTAGAGGTTCCCCTTTGGTTACCAGGCCTTAAGCAACTACTTATGTGACTTAATAGGACGTTACATGCCGGAAGTCACATGCCAGCTCTGTTACACACACACACACACACACACACACACACACACACACACACCTGCATGGAGGATAGCATATGAGTAGGTTTTGTGTAAATGTTTATATTTAGAATAACTGACATGAAGATATGACAGACTGACTATTTAGAGTATTTATTTTACACTGATAAAGGCATGTACTGGAAAATGAAAAGAAGCTACATGTACACAAGCTCTGAGAGCCTAGCTGAATCTGATATTGTCCCATTAAAAAGATATTTCATGTATTAAAACTTAAAAAGTGACAGTGGGAGATATTGCACATATAGTACTCTAAATATTAATATACTCTGAGTAAATATAATAAACTGTAAACACTGCAAATGTTGTATGCAGTCAAAAAGTGAGAGTAAGAGATATTGCACTTACAGTACTCTAAATATTAATGTACTCTGTGCAAATAGATATAATAAACTGTAAACATTGTAAACATTGTATGCAGTCAAAAAGTGGTATATTGAGAAATATTGCACATACAGTACTCTAAATATTAATGCACTCTGTGCAAGTAAATATAATAAACTGTAAACACTGTAAATATTGTATGCAGTCAAAAAGGGACAGTAGGCGATATTGCACTTACAGTACTCTAAATATTAATGTACTCTGTGCAAATAAATATAATAAACTGTAAACATTTTATGCAGTGAAAAAAGTGATATATATGGGGAGATATTGCACATACTGTACTCTAAATATTAATGCACTCTTTGCAGGTAAGTATAATAATAAACTGTAAACATTGTATGCAGTGAAAAGGTGACATGGTGGGAGATGTTGCACTTACTGTACAAGGACAGTCAGAGTCGGACTTGTAACCTGAAGGTGAACCTGAAGGTGGTGGGTTTGAGTCTCAGGTCCGGCAGGGATTGTAGGTGGGGGAGTGAATGACCAGCGCTCT
>CM074931.1:13003804-13008804 GCA_037576815.1 Pangasius larnaudii
TATATATATATATATATATATATATATATATATATATATATATATATATATATACATACACACACACACACATCATTTAAAGGTGATGTAATAGAATCATATCACAATCACATATAATCATTTATTTTAATGGTTTCACATAGACTTTCAGTAAATCTAAAACATGTTAGTTGGTGAAATGAATAGCCTTCTGACTGTAAGTACAATAAGTGTTGCCAGCTTTCCTTCACAAATATGGTAAGCATAATCAAAAAAACTGAAATAAACCTTAAAATATCTTAAAATTTCCTTCGAATAATTGAAGATTTTTTTTTTCTTCCCTCAGTAGTGGAAATCATGATCCATCATAATCAAAGTTATTATTTTTATGACTGAGGATTTATAGTTATTAGCCTGTGTGACTGTTGGGTTTAATCCAAACCTCAACTTAAAAACAAGGAGGACAATAATAAATAAGTTCAACTTAGACCTAATGTGTTTTGTCAGTGGAAAGTTATGGAATTTAAAGCTTTATGTCTCTATATATTATTAAATTAAATTATGAGCAAATATGTACTGAGGGGATCTGTGGAATTGGTTCTACAGTTAAAGGGGTCCCTGGGTGCAAAAAGTTTGAGATCCCCTTGGTCTAGAGGAATTCTCAGGTCACAGAAGGGAAATTTTGTCATGGAGCCCATAAAGTTGTATCTGAAGATACATCATCTAGAAAATGGTTAAAGCAAGAACCCTAGAGGTTAGACTTTGTACAGCAGTATTAGTGCTGGATGCAGAACTCACGGTTAAGGCCTATGTCGTGGTATGTAAGGATGACTGGCCGGTTGCCTTTAGGCGTTCCCCTCAAAGTGACGTGGAGGACACCGTGGGGGGTCTCGATGTCATGCTCCTGGAACCAAACAGAAGAAACGACACACGTCAGCAAGAGGAAAGTTCTACTGCTCAGCCTGGATGAATGAGCACGTTGTGCAACTCTACACTGACAAACAAACGTCAGCAATACGCCGACAACAACTTAGGACGTTGACAAGTCAAAAATATCTGATGTTACCACCACAGGAAGCAGCCTCGCTCTGACACGCTTGCACAAAAACAAACAGCGACCTTGGCTAGATAAACCTCAGTGACGTTAGACTGCAACACAGTTACCTGTTTATGCCTAGAACTCCACATCGGAATCACCACTGACTCACTGCGTACACTGATAAATCCATCACTCTAGTCTGTAAAGAGAGGATCTCACACCGCCTCACACGGTTCTATGCATGTGTGTGGAAGTATGTTGCTTGGGGTTGTGTGGGTGTTTGGTTTACATCCATAGTCGATGTTTGTTATCGAACAGAACCACAGTGCCTTGGCTGTAATAAAAACCTAGATATCTCAGCATCACTCGCACATGTCCACGCCACACCGCCGGTACACACTCGTCGACCACTTTATTAGGAACACATGCTCCTTCATGCATTAACAACCATGCAACGTCACTGAGATCACCCATTGCCCCATTTTGATGTGGTTTTTTTTGGTCAGTTCTCAGTCTTTTCAGGGGAACAAAAAAAAAAAAAACTTAACAGTGGTGTGCATTTCTGATGCCGTATCTGCATATACCTGGATAATTTTTATATGGAACCTGCCAAGCCTGCTCACGGAACAAATACCAAGTTCACTGACGTTATGCAAACGGGAGACGCGGTTTTAACCCAGCATAAACACTGCCTGACTGAGCTCCAAAATAAAACCAGATCTCTGTACAAAAAAAAAAAAAAAAAAGAAGAAAAAGAATTATGCTTTCATGTATTGATCCACTCCATATAGCTCACGCAGACCACAAGCTGTGCACAGGGCTCCACAGAAACAATCCTTTATACATTTTAATAAACACTGTGAAAGCTGCACATTCATTGCGCATGTTTTCTGTCATTCTTAAATGATTGTTCTTTATCATTACTAAAAGAGAATCTTCTCATAAAATCGCAGGGGCATTATAATGAGATGCTTGTTAAAGGACCCCATCATAAAAGCCATCTTTTCTGATCTTTTCTGATCTTTCTGGTATGTAACAAACCTAAAAACGTAAAAAAGTAAATCTGGTAAAATATTAGGCAGCTAATGTCAACTGTAGCCTAAATAACGGTTTCTCAATTTGGGAAAGACATCATTGCAACATAAGATTGAAGAGAGCTTGCCTTTTTTTCCCCCAGTGTTTCCAGGGCATAGTGGTAGGGTTAACATAAAAATAACTTCAGGTAGAGACCACACCCATTTCTGGTTTAACACCAAATATGAAAACAGATATGAAACATTTTCAGCACTAAACAGATGCAGATAATGGCAGTGTGTTACACTCTATATGACAGGGGGTGAAATGTAAAAGTCTTGGTGATACTGAATAAAGAAAAGGAAAATATTCTTTTTTTTTTTGACAATCTAGATCAGGACTTCTCAAAGGGGTTCAACGGTTTCTACTTTGTAAAAAAAAAAAAAAAAAAAAAAAAAAAAAAAAACGAATAAAATGAACCCTGCATTTCTATATCAAAAGTAGTCAGTCAGTGTTGGTAGCCATGCTGTAAGTCACCCTCCTATAATATATGCTGCAAAAGTTAGAAAGATGGTAGTTTTAAAGGTTGTCTGCAGCTCCGGCCAACTTAATTTCGCCAAATTCAGTGCTACCGTAAGTTCATATGTATCAAATGAATCATTCTGACCCTTTTAAATCCGACAATAATATAAACAGACGGCTCCTGATTCTAACTCTTAACCGAAAGCACTTCACTGCTACACAAAGGCAGGGGGAAGGATAGTGACTTCGAATTAGCTACTGAAAAGTGAAAAATAATCTCCATTCTGCATCAGCAGCAAAAACTTTCATCTCGCACCTGCAAATGCTGCACACAGTGAAAGAGCAGTTTTAAAAATAGATGAGGCAGTTGGAGCTGCTTCATTGCTGTCTTTGAGGTCCCATTACTTTAACTGTATGCCTCTTTATGAAACAGGTGCTTCAGCAGTGACGGCACAGAAACAGAAATGTAGGAGCTTGCGAAAGGTCACTGGTTCCCAGATCGCTGCGGCACAGCTCCCAGACCGGGGAGGGGTAGAGAGTTTTACTTGGTCAGCTTTACTTCCAGATCTCTTTCCCTGTATGAGGAGGGGTACACATGATCAATTCATTAGCTAGTCTATAGGGTAAGTAAGCGCTCTAGTGTGTGGCAGAGTCCCGTGCTTTGGTTTCCCAGGAACCTAACTGACTAGACCAGGGAGATTTCACACACTTGAGTCCGCAACTTCGACTGATTCTGTGCTTTTTCTGGGGAAGAAGCTCATAATCGCACATCTGCGTTCACACTGAGGAATTACTTCCGATCCATGGATCGACTGCTCAATGCCACTTTTGTACATGCAGGCTTGCAAATTGGTAGGCATGAGGTTCATCCTTTTGGGTTTTTTTTTTTATTATTATTTTCCTGTGGTACGAACACTCAAGCGGTGAAAAACTATACTTTCTGGGTGCATCGCATGTCACTCTCGTATAGAGAGATATTTATTCATGCAGACCGGCATGAGATGTGCATTTTTTGGCGATGCTCCATTCTTAAGACAGTCTGGTTTCATATATCAATATTAACCGCATCACAAAAGTAGAAACAGGAGGTAACGTGACGAGGTGGATCAATCCCGTTAGTCGGCGTATTGCGCAGAGCATGGATAGCTTCACATCTGATGTCCATGGTCCAGTTCGAGTGAGCCCCATACCTCCATTTTCAAAAGGATCAGGAATGGGTTCTCTGGACCGCCCCCGAGCTTGAAAACAGTGTCCGTGTTTCACAAATCTTACCCGGCTCAAACTACCTCAAGTCGGGGGGGAAAAAAAACGTGAAAAAGTGTGAAAATGACCTAACATGTAAGAGCTAACATACAGCCAGCTAGAAAGATTAGGTTAATACAAACTCATTTAACAAATGAGTGGAAGGGGATCGTCATTATCCCTTCTTTGTAAGGTTTTTGATGTAGCACCTCTTGCTTGCACCATTGATGGAAAGTCTGTCATTAGCAAACGTACTGGAATCTATGAGCTGTGGCTTTCTGTCCTTGCACTGCAAGTCAAAGAAGATTTTTTCTAGCTTCTTTCTTTTCTGTAGATACGTTTTAACTGTGAGGTGATGTACTGTGCGCGTTGCACTAACAGAGGCTCGTCTGGGATTCCTCACAATTGCGCATGATATACGTACCAAAGGAGAATTTGTTCTGCCAAAGTCAGCAGGAAGTAGGGTTTATTTTCTTTCTTTAGCAAATATGAATAGATCAGATCGATGGAAGGTGCATGGCGTGGAAGTGAAAGGCCTCTAAATGTCAAAGCTAGCGCTCCCGCCAAACATTATGAGCATCAACTCCATCTAAACAAGCCAACACCACTTCCAAAAGCTATTTCCTCACCAGTGGAAAAGCAGCATGTCCTATACATTTGCAATTTGCAAGCATGAATAGAAAATGAGCATAATGCAAGGCAGAGTGCCGCTGTCCTGGGAGAGACTGATTCAGTTACAAAGAAAGTAGAAACACAATGCAACTGTGTCTGAATGCTGCTGGAAGAAAGTGAATTTGGATAGCACTAGGAAATGTCTTACAAGGCCATCAGCACTGCAAATCAGTAATTCAATAACTGTAGCACGTTTGCTAAAAAACAAAAAGTTACTGGAATGTGGGCTGGAAGAGTATGTATTTGTATTCTTCTGAGAACGTCTGTTAGCTGTTAGCATTCAAGGCCAAATGTTTTTTTTTTTTTTTTTTTTGCTTACAGCAGAATAACAATCCTAATATTTTCTTTTCTAGTCTTTCTTTCTTTAAATGTTCTCTTTAACATGATCAAATGCACCTCATGTGATTTGACAGAAATGGATATAGTGTGTATGTGCACAGTGCAGAGGAAACTGCACTTCTAAACCTGTGAAGTGTGTAGATAAAGTTCTCTCTTAGTAAACGGTATCCAAAAACATCATGCTTTAGAAGCT
>CM074931.1:13011304-13018512 GCA_037576815.1 Pangasius larnaudii
GTGGTGTTGTTATGCAGCTATGTTTAAACTTACAGTGCTTCATGGTGACGCAGCCCACCTTGATGGTGCAGGCAAGACATGGCCTACCATAGAACCATTTTTAACGAGGCTGATTAATTAGTGTGTACTGATTATATAACTTTCCAACTTGCTACACACTGCGAGTTGAGAGAATATAAAGATGGTAGCACGTCTCCAATAATATATTTTATGCGCAGTACAAGGACAGAATACTACAGTACATAGCGTTAACGTTGGCCAAAGGCTGGCAGAATTTCTTTGGGGACACAAACACAGTGAGAACTACATTAAAAACTTTGTTTGAAGATGTTAAACATAAACTTGTTTCCTTCAGCCTTTATGAACGCGTGTAACACACGAAACTAGCTCACCATACATATATTTATATCACCAATAATATATTTGCTTTATTCACTACTTCTTAGCCAAGTCAGTTAAGTTTCCGGGCAGCCAATACATGGGAGCGCACAGCACACTAGAGCTTTCTCTTACCTGATGGGCTACGTAATGAATTTATGATTTGTCCACCCCCAGGTAAAGTGATTTCTTTTTATACTACACCATTTCCACCAGTCTTTTACTACAATGGTCTAACTATTACTGCAGGCAATTTGGGAAAAAATCAATGGAAGCTTTTTGCACTCGAGCTCTGCGCTTTGCAAATAGCATTACAGGAGATTGTGGTAAGTGAAACAGCATGAAAAGCTGTGGAATGTATAGAGCATGTCATGTGAAAGGGGCCGTATGTTAAAGCTATAATAACAAGCTTTTGACAATCCAATGAATCACACAAATCCAAGCAGATCTGCTCTCAATTGTGGACCAGAACAGACTGAGATCGCCTGAGAGAGGTGATCATGACCCGAGTCTAAGCAAACCCTAGCGCAGATAAACTGCGGTGAGAACCTGGGTTAACCAAACTGCAGGAAGTGAACTGAACATGCTACGTATTATGGGTGAGGAAAACATTTGTTGACATGTGAGATGGCAAAATAAAATGTAGAGAGCTGCAGCAATTTATTTTCTCTTCTGGGCCTAGAAGAACTGCTGCATGTACTATGAATGTACTTATACACCGGTCAGCCATAACCTTAAAACCACCGACAGGTGAAGTGAATAACATTGATTATCTCTTTACAATGGCACCTGTCAAGGGGATGTATTAGGCAGCAAGTGAACAGTCAGTTCTCGATGTTGATGTGTTGGAAGCAGGAAAAATGGGCAAGCGTAAGGGTTTGCGCAACTGCGACAAGGGGCAAATTGTGATGGCTAGACGACTGGGTCAGAGCGTCTCCAAAACGGCAGGTTTTGTGGCCTGTTCCCGGTATGCAGTGGTTAGTACCTACCAAAAATTGGTCCAAGGAAGGACAGCCAGTGAACCAGCAACAGGGTAATAGGCACCCAAGGCTCACTGTTGTGTGTGGGGAGAGAAGACTATTCCATCTGGTCCGGTCCCACAGAAGATTTAGTGTAGCACAAATTGCTGGAAAAGTTAATGCTGGCTATAAATAAGAAAGGCTACAAAGGTGACAGATTACACAGTGCTTCAAAGATTACTGAACTGGACCATGAAACAGTGGAAGAACTTGGCCTGGTCTGATTAATCCTGTTTTCTTTTACATCATGTGCCATTGTTACAGTGTTGTTCTGCTGGGAAACCTTGGGGCCTGGCATTCATGTGGATGTTACTTTGACCACCTACCTAAACATTGTTGCAGGCCAAGTACACTCCTTCATGGCAACAGTGTTGCCTAATGGCAGTGGCCTCTTTCAGCAGGATAATGCGCCCTGCCACACTGTAAAAATTGTCCAGGAATGGTTTGAGGAACATGGCAAAAGGTTCAAATTCCCCAGATCACAATCCGATCAAGCATCTGTCGAACATGTTGGACAAACAAGTTCGATCCATGGAGACTCCACCTCGCAACTTACAGGGCTTAAAGGATCTGCTGCTAACGTCTTGGTGCCAGATACCACGGCACACCTTCAGAGGTCTTGTGGAGACCATGCTTTCATGGGTCAGAGCTATTCCGGTGGCACAAGGGGAATCTACACAATATTAGGCAGGTGGTTTTAATGTAATGGCTGATCGCTATATATTAATACAAATTTAGTTATTATTTAAGAGCAGTCCTATGTTCTCCATGCTCATTTGATTTAACTGATTGCAGAAGGTTTGCTATGGACAACCACAACAAAAAAGATATTCCAGCAGGTGACCTTTCCTATGAATGCATCACACACGTTCAGATCATGAATTTATTTATAGAAAACAACAATCATGATGTCATTTTTTTTTTTTTTTTTAAAGCTGTATCTATCACTAGTAGGCTGTCATGCACCAAGGACTTTATTAGGAACACCCATACACCTACTCATTCATGCAATGATCTAATCAGCCAATTGTGTGGCAGCAGTACAAAACATAAAATCATGCAGATACAGGCCAGCAGCTTCAGGTAATGTTCACATCAGCCATCAGAATGGAGAAAAAAAATGTCAGAAATGATTTTGACTGTAGCATGATTGTTGGTGCCAGACTGGCTGGTTTGAGTATTTCTATAACTGCTGATCTCCTCAGATTTCATGCACAACAGTCTACTCAGTTTATTCAGACTGGTAGAATAAAGAAAAAACATCCAGTGAGCAGAAGTTCTGTTGATAGGAATGCCTTGTAGATGAGAGAGGTCAATGGAGAATGGCCAGACAGTTTCAAGTTGACAGAAAGGCTACAGTAAGTCAGATAATCACTCTGTACAACTGTGGTGAGCAGAAAAGCATCTCAGAATGCACAACACATCAAACCTTGAGGCAGATGGGTTACAACAGTAGAAGACCACATCGCGTTCCACTCCTGTCAGCCAAGAACAGAAAGCTGAGGCTGCAGGGGGCACAGAGTCACCAAAACTGGACAGTTGAAGACTGGAAAAACGTAACCAAGTCTGATGAATCTTGATGTCTGCTGAGGCGCACAGATCATAGGGTCAGAATTTGGTGCCAGCAGCATGACTCCATGGACCCAACCTGCTTTGTGTCAACAGTCCAGGCTGGTGGAGGTGGTGTAATGGTGTGGGGAATGTTTTCTTGGCACACTCTAGGTCTGTTAATACCAACCAATCATCGCTTGAATGCCACAGCCTATTTGAGTAATGTTACTGACCATGTGCATCCCCTCATGGCCACAATTTACCCATCTTCTAATGGCTACTTCCAGCATGATAACGAACCAAACGTTACAAATCAAAAGTCATCTCAAACTGGTTTCATGAATATGACAATGAGTTCAGGGTTCTTCAGTGGCCTTCCCAGTCACCGGATCTGAATCCAATAGGACACTTTAGGGATGTGGTAGAACGGGAGAGTCACAGCAGGAAACTGTACCTGAAATTATGCAAGAATTGTGTGATTCAATCATGTCAACATGGACCAGAATCTCAAAAGAATGTTTCCAATATCTTGTGGAATCCATGCCACGAAGACTTGAGGCTGTTTTGAGAGCAAAGGGAGGCCCTACCCAGTAAAAGTATAGTGTTCCTTATAAAACACATTACTTTGAGTCCATCGTGGAAATTTACCCGTAGCACGATTTTACCCCAGCTCTCCCTCCATGTGAAGCTAATCCCATTAAAGAGGGCTTAATAAAGAAATGTTACCTCATCAGAGCAAAATAACAGCCAGTGTTAGATCGGAGTTTAAGAGTCTGCGTTTGTAACCAGGTCCATTTCCAATCCCAAGAGAATCACTACTGGTCATTAACTCTAAACTGTTCACACAAACAATAAAATATACACAAGTAATCGTCATTTCTCCCTTGCTGCATGCTTGCTTTTCACTATGGTTTAGCTCATTGTATCTGATGTTTATCCACTGCATCACCCCAATCACCATGACAAATGAAACCTGAATAAGGCCTAGGGATGAGTTTAGAGTTTCAAATATTCAATATTTGAGAGAGTTAAAATGTTGACAGTAAGCATTTCAGACTATTATTTAGTAGAAAGCACAAACGTCTGGCATGATTGCACGAAATCGCACTATCATTGATGAGGTAATGAGCATTTTATGTTATGTGTTATGTTATTTTATGTTATCGATACATGCTCAGTGCGGATTAGTTGCAAGTCTGCAAGACAAGCATGCGGTTTTGCAAAAACATGTCATTAATTCAAGACTAAAAGTCATAAAATCACCATGTCGGAGTAGGATGGAGTAGGATATCTGCCATGCAGTCTTAGCCCAGTGTCTGCACAATGAAGAACCTTTACCCTTAATGGCTGTAGAAACAGGCAAATGTTGTCGCATATAGTGGTTAGTCTCAGTGGTTGAGCTTTGAAAGGTAAGAGGAAACCAGGGACAAATGACCAGCACAGAGTTCAGTACAATTGGTGAAGGGTGAATGCTGGTTTTGAGCCTGAGGGCAGTCCACAGAAACAATCCCTGATCTTCTTTAAAACTGTGCTCTCGGGTTTGTGTCAACCAAAATGTGGAAGGGTAGCATCATGCGAGGAAGATATATACGCATACTGAGGACTGCGATTGGTTTCATTTATCACGTTACTGTTACTACTTCCTACTTCAACCGGCCCAGGGCGTCTCAAGTATTCAGTCCAAGTGTGAAATGACACACACAAAAGAGGAGATTTAAAAAAACAAAAAAAAAAAACAAATGTATGTATTGTGACATACATGATGTGTGTGTATACTTTTTTGTATATGCCAGTTTAAATATTCTGATATTATTCAAATAACGCTTTCAATTTTTTAAAGAGCTATTTTAATTGAAATACTCATCCCTAATAAGAACTGGCACATGTATACTGGTATATTATTCGTATTCAGGACACACACCTACTGTATTTCCTAATGCAACCACTGCTGGGGTTAACTGAGGTCAGAGAAACCAAGCCAAAAACAAAAATATACAAAAAATACACACACATACACACACAATATAACCAGCTCAACATAGCAAATCTCTGTTATCAGAGCATCAAGTTATAGTTTCCAAATACAAATTAGCATAATGCGTTACAGATACTAGCACACAGCAAGTCTTCCCTTTAAGATGGCCACTTCTCATTGTAGGATGACTTGAACATAAACCTAGCATTTTAATCTTAGGTGCATTTAGGTGATGTTCATCACAGTGACGGGTATCAGGAGAAAAACTCGTGTCAGAACCGCAGTGTTTAAAACTGTTACACCAAAACGTCGTGTTAGAATAGTTATACATAGAACATGACCCAGTTAAGAGAGGGGAGTCCTGATGTGCAGATGGATAAACCATGACATTTAAGAGTCACCATATTGCTTATACTAAATCAGTTTCCCAGGATGCACCTGGGATGGATAAGAGTGGGCAAAAGTACAAAGGGCTTCCCTGTGTTTAAGTTTAGTGAGGAGACACTCCCCCATTAAGTACGCCTCTGCTATGGAACATACCCTACCCAAGAGCTTCAGACTGACTGTGTGTGTGTTGCTGCATGCGGAACCACATCAAGGAGCAGGTGTATCCTGTTTTACAAGCAGTTGAGAATGCTCCAAATCTGTTAAAAAGGCTAAATTAGGTGCAAACCAAGCCATGCTTTGTTCTAAACATAAAGATGTGTGTTTTTTTTTTTTTAAATACTCCTTTTTACCAACAGAGGGCAGTAAACAAAGCTCACGACCCTCAAAGAGAAGATTTTATAAATGAACAGATTTGTCATTTATAATAACATCATAAACTTAGGCTTCTCCTGTTATCAATCTAATGGTGCTTATTAGTAATAGACAAAATCTATTAAGAAAATATCAGAATTGGGTGTCAATCTCAGGATGCTAAAGATTTCGATCATTTGATCAGATAAGACTACCGCTTTCTGCGCACGGCCTTCGTACCTACAAACGCATTCTTCCATCTGCATCTCTTTCGGCTTGTCCCAGGAGCTTTGCGTTTATAAATATCTCTGTCGGCTCAGCCAGTCTTGTGAGTCACGTCGGCTGGAGATTTAACCTGCGTGTGTGTGCATATGTGAGTGTTCGCAAACGACGAGACTGTGTGCTTTCACCTCACTCAAGGGCAAGGCTTTTACGTAGGAAAGCACTTTACATTTATTGCGTTTACATTTATTTATTTGGCAGGAGCTTATGTCCAAAGTGACTTACATGTGACCCTGAAAGCAATACAGGTTTAGAGCTGTACAGATGATACATCTTAACACAGAGCATCAAAAAGAACATCAAAAATCCACCCCAATGACTTGCATCTTAACGTTTATAATTAACATGTGACTGTCAGTGATGTTCACTTTTGTCCAGCGTTTCCTGTCTCCATTACTTTCATGGAGGGTTTCTCAGAAAATGACACTGGAGATCACTGGAAAATGGAGAATGAGAAAATAAGCCCTTGCCCTATTGTTTTTAGGAGAATCTAAGTTATCCTTTATTTTTGAGATTGTCTACATTTGTCTTGTATTAAACACCACCGTAACTATGCTAGCAATGTCACATCATTGTGACATCAGTGCACCAGGATGAAGTTTTAACAGCATATCATTACTAATTACTTTGGTTTACCCATCCAGATAAGAGTTGTAAGAAGACCGGTAAGGCGCAACCTTATACTCCCCTAAATATGAAATCTCTTGCCCAATGTTGTCCTGCTACATATCCGCTTCACAGCAGGAACTACACCTGCTGATACATCACATTCAGCAAGGTCTGCAAGGTCATTCAAGCCTCACTACACAGCATCCAGCAAAGATCATTCAAACCTTACTATATTACCTCCAGCAAGGTCATTAAACTTTACTACACCACACCCAGCAAAGATCATTCAAACCTTACTATATTACCTCCAGCAAGGTCATTAAACTTTACTACACCACATCCAGCAAAGATCATTCAAACCTTACTATATTACCTCCAGCAAGGTCATTAAACTTTACTACACCACACCCAGCAAAGATCATTCAAACCTTACTATATTACCTCCAGCAAGGTCATTAAACTTTACTACACCACACCCAGCAAAGATCATTCAAACCTTACTATATTACCTCCAGCAAGGTCATTAAACTTTACTACACCACATCCAGCAAAGATCATTCAAACCTTACTATATTACCTCCAGCAAGGTCATTAAACTTTACTACACCACACCCAGCAAGGTCATTAAACTTTACTACACCACACCCAGCAAGGTC
>CM074931.1:13050947-13063263 GCA_037576815.1 Pangasius larnaudii
AAGAGGTTCCACAAAAATATGGCATTTACCATTTAGGAATTACAGCCATTTTCAGCAAAGTACCTCCATTTTCAGAGCCAAGTCAGTCGCCTGATCTCAACCCAATAGAGCATGCTTTTCAGTTACTGAAGATGAGACTGAAGGCAGAAAGACCCACAAATAATCAGCAACTGAAGGTGGCTGCAGTGAAGGCCTGGCAAAGCATCTCCAGGGAGGAAAGTCAGAATCTGAGTTTTGAGAACATGGGCTCCAGACTTCAGACAGTCCAAATACCTGAAAATGGAGGTACTTTGCTTAAAATGGCTGTAATTCCTAAATGGTTAATGCCATGTTTTTGTGGAACCTCTTAAAATAAAGCTGAAAGTCTACACTTCGATCACATCTTGATTGTTTCAAAACTATTTCAAATCCATTGTGGTGGATTTTAAATTTGAGATTGAATGCTGCTCTTTAATTCTGACCACAATCAAATGCCCCATTATAAGAGAGGGTGCACACTTATGCAATTATAGCTAATTGTAAGTATTTTCCTTCTATTTGTTTTTCATTTATCTTGGTTTTGTTTTTTCACATCACAAAAACCTGCAATTTGAACATGAGTGTTCAGACTTTTTATATCCACTGTAGCTAAAGTGTGGTGTCAATCCATTACTCAGTTAGGTGACATTTTATTTATTTATCATCTCACCCTAGCACAAACACTGACCACAGACTTTAATAATGAAAAGTATAATAGAACCAATTGACATGACTTGAGGATCCTCAAAACAGAAGATGAATGGCAGGTCTCTCTCTCTCTCTCTCTCTCTCTCTCTCTCTCACACACACACACACACACACACACACATACAAACAGCCTGAACTCCCAGAACTCACTGCACACTCCTCTACGTGGACAGACCAAAGACCCACAATGCCCCTGTACTGTGTCTGTCTAGGAACCCATTACCTATAATTACCACAATTATCAGCCTTTATTCGGTTACTGCTCATTCTCTGGGATCATGCCCTTAGTTAAAGGATAACTAATTTATAAAACTTACACAAAGCGCTCAGCAATGGTAATGCTATGTATTGACATCCTGAAATTATGATGTCACCAAATTATTCTTTTTCCCTAATATCCTTATATTCTCTTAGCGATGATAGAGTATGTGTTTTTAGTATTAAGTACATTCAGTGAGACTCCTATTCACAGTTATAATAAATAAATCACTCAAGAAGCACTCTTTCCCAGCATGCAACACAGTGTTTAACCAGATAACCATTCACACCTGGTATTTTCACATGTCTCAGATGTCTTCAGTGACCAATTATGAATCTGGTCAGTAGCAGAGCTGCCAAATGTGCTGAAAGTAGCCTGATGTCACTTCAAAACCATACACAAAAATACCAGCCAATACCAACACTCAAATAATGTAGAGCCTTTATTTAGCCATCAGACAGCATTTTTAATTAAACCCTTGGACTCGAGAAAGCCATACTCGTGCAGTCATCTGTCTTTGCAGCACTTTCCTCAGCTTATCAAACTCCACATGCTTTCAACAATTAAACAAACCACACATAACGCATACAAAAAAGAGAAAAGTAAAAACCAAAATAAAATATGAGTTCCATTTATTCAGTATGTTGACCACAGTGCAAAGAGCTATAAACATGTACATTCTGATAACAGTGGACCTTTACTGTAGTTTTGAATTTTGTGTCCAGCAGAAAGTAGTTTCTGGCCATTTCGTATGCTCAACAGCTTTAATATTGCAATTTTGTCCAACAACTATACTTTAACAAAGCCTTTCAACAGCTCAATATGTGCTGCCAAACTCAAAATCATCTTTCTCTAAACCATATATACTATTTTAAAATTTACATCTACATCAAGACCATCATTGCAAATTGCACTGTAATATTTAAATGTAGCATCAGTACTTCTTAATGTTGTTGCTCCTCTTTCAGCTGCTCCCATTAGGGGTCGCCACCATGGATCATTGGTCCACATATTTGATTTGGCACAGATTTGATGCCGGATACCCTTCCTGATGTAACCCTCCCCAATTTTATCCGGGCTTGGGACCAGCACTGAGAGTGCACTGGTGTACTGGTGGGGTTGGGGTTGGTTCCCTGCCCTGCCCGGGAAGCGAACCCAGGCCGCAGTAGTGAGAGCGCTGTGGCCTAACCACTAGTCCTCCAGGGACCTACAGTATGTCTTCATGAACTAGTATTAAATATATACTGTTTCCGAAAATAGTTTTTTTCATCAAGGTGCAAAAACAAATCTCATTTCATTATGCAAAATTGCTGTGAGAATGACTCCTTCAGTGTTTTTAAACACAAAGAGATGGACATGCAACCTGGTTGCAAAAAGCCTCGAGTTGCTAGGCTACTCGAGTCTTTTTGCAACCAGGATGCATGTCCATCTCTTTTATAATCTGACTGAAGAATCTTACATAGGAATTGGATTTACATTAGCTAAAATGCACTCTAGAAGATCCTTATGGCTCGTTGTCCTGTTTAACAATTACAACAAACGTGCCCGTTATATGTAACATCTGAGTAAAAAATCTGACCTAGCTCTCTAGCCTTAGATATCGGATTTCTTCATTCAGATTTTTGGTGAGGTACACAGGTTTGTTAAAGCAATGTAAAGCTAAGCCTGTTAAAATCTTAATTACTTCCCTGATATGATAGTTATTTGGCTGAGATGGAATGGACACTGCAAAAAATGGAGCTCCTCAGACCAGTTATCTCTGCTAATTTCCTGTAACCACAATCATCTTCTCTTGACTTGGAAAGGTGTCTGATTTGATAGTATGCAGTAAAAAATGTTTTTAAGAATACTTTTCCAGATTTTACACCCAACATCACAATGTGACATTTTAGAAAACAAATTTTGGCCTGCGCATAAAAATCATTATAATCTCCCACTATGTTTGTGCAACCAGGAGGCGTGCCTGATGTCAAAGTGACGTGTCTCATTCAGGGGTCTATTAAGTGACACAAATAGCCAACAATCATGAAGTAAATTAGCAAAATTCATGTTAAGAACAGTAACCAGAAGCATACATATTGTAATAATGCATGTAATATAATACACAATATGGCCAAAAATATGTAGACACTTGACTATCACATCCATATGTCTGTCTTCCCCAAACTGTTGCCACAAAGCTGGAGGCACACAATTGTCTAGAATGTCTTTAGTTCGCTTCACTGTCACTAAGGCTGTGCACAAATTGAGGTCCATAAAGACGCCAAGGTTGATGTGGAAGAACTCGAGTGGCCTGGACAGAGCCCTGACTTCAACCCTACTGAACACCGCTGGAATTGGAAAGAAGACGGCATGCCAGGCCTTCTCATCTGTGAGCACTGCGGACCTCACTATTGCTTTTGTGGCTGAATGGCCACAAATCCCCAAAGCCACGTTCCAAAATCTAATGAAAAGCTTTCCCAGCAGAGTGGAGGCTGTTATAGCCCTCTAAGGAGGATGATCAACTCCATATTAATGCCATGGTTTGGAATGGGAGATTCCAACACATATAGTGTATATGAAGAAAGCTCAAGCCTGGTATGTATATCAACAGTGTGGCTGGGCAGTACAAAACAGCTTAGATCTTACTTTTAATTTTATATTCTAATGATTTTTAATTTTTGAAAGACTAGAAGGACATAGCCCTGCTATCCCATTTACACCAGCCACCCCTAAACATGAATTTTTGTAGTCCACACTACAAATGTAAAGTGGCCAAGTGTCCTAGGGTTCCTCCACAAGTGGTCTGAGTGATTGGATAACAAGACACATTTGACCTCATTCAAACCTGCACTCAGCAATGTTCACATGTGATCCGATCACCCGAAATGGATATTAATACCAAGGTCTGAATGGGATTGCCATAGATACTTGTCCACTGAACAAAAAAAGTTCCTGATATGGTTGCCCACTGTTCTTGCCCCTTTCTCCTCCTTTAAATGGAGGGCTAGGTTCTGCTCTTATCGAAAAGTGCCAGCATCATCCGAGCTCCGACATCCTACACAGTGCCTGCAGACAGGCCTCAACATGAAGGGATTGCCGCCTCATAAGAGCAAAGCAGATAGAGAGTAAATAAAGCTTCCTGAGAGGGGAGAATTCAGCAGAACAGCACTCAGAGGAAGAGGCAGTGTGCAGTAAGGGAAAGATGGAGGACAGGTTTGGCCCATTATTTTGCAAAGCTAACACAGAGAGACAGTGAAAAGGCCTCTCCTGTTTAAAGAGACTGCAGTGTACTCTAAAACAGTGTGATTTATGGCTGCCACCTGAACCCAAAAGCAGACAGTAAAGATGCAAATCAGCTAGTCCTAACACTTTCCATTCATCACTCCCTCTATATCTCTAACATTCGACACCTTGAGCATCTGTGCGATGAAGAGAGAGAGAGAGAGAGAGAGAGAGAGAGAGAGAGAGAGAGAGAAAGAGAAGAGGGAGTGAGAGACCTGAAGTCAAGATTCGCTGTCTAACTCATTTTAACTAGCTTTTACATCGGAGTGAAGCAATGCACTCAAAATTTCATTTCATAAACATCCTTCCTGCCAAGCCATTCCAGCATGTTCTCAGCAGCCTGAGCGCCCATTCTCACACATGAAGGCACTTACCACTGCCAGAACACATGAGGTAGAAAAATGGAGGAACTACAAGACTGTAGAGTCTTAAAAGGTTAAAGAAATAGCGAGGAAAGCTGTTTGCATGGAATGACAAAGGTGGCAACATTGCTAACAAGAAAATCCTAGCATGCAAAGAAAAAAAAACAGAATTTTATCACAAAAACATTAAGGTATTGTGTTGGAAAATATGCCTGTTTTTTTCTTTTTTACTTTTCAGATGTGAGGCAAGCAGCAGCAAGAAAACAGCAAGGCAAAGGTCCAGTGTGACTGCTATATAATTATTAGCAGCTCCAATTTTTGTTTTTTAATTTTTTTTTTTTACCAAATTGACACAACAGTTCTGCCTGCTTGATTTCTTTTGGCTCACAAGACTAAGTCTCATGAATAGCTTAGGTCAAAGTTCACCTAGATAAAGTCTTTGCAAAGGGAAAGTAAACACAAAAGCATTTTTAACCCCCCTGTCCTTTCCCCTTCAGTGAACTAGCTGTTTCACTAGTTTCACAATATTTCATAGATATGAATGTGTTAGTAGGGTAGTAGCGCTGAGTGAATGTTGTGGGACACAATTAAGAAGGATATTTTTCATAACCTGTAAAAATATGTACAAACACTAGATTCACACATTAATGCAACTATATATATATATATATATATATATATATATATGTATATTTTATAAATAAATGAATGAATGAATGACAGGCTTGGGAATTTGAAAAAAAGAAAAAAGTAAAAATCTGTTTACCATTTTAAAATTTTGAAGATTAAAAATGAAATTTTAACACCAAACCAACTGCTTCCAGGTGTTTAATAAAATTGTCATTTATTAAAAGTAATAATAATTAAAAAAAAAAAAAAAAAAAGCACAATGGCCACAACGCTATCTCAGAAAACCACAAAATCGAAACGCATATTGAGAAATTCTCGAGATATCAGTATGATATGGTCACATCACCCGAAGCTTCCTGGGATGGTTCACTACTGTCAGGGCTGCTGGAACAGAAAATGAATCAACGCCTTCTGACCAATCAGCACGCAGCATTCAGCACTTAAGCTGTTTAACATCACTGAATGAGCACAGCACACTCCAGCAGGGTTTCAGTAAGAGCACAGCATTACGTTCCTGGAGCTTCTGGAAACCATCTCACACACATCAACATCATGCAGAATGCTGAAGAAGCCTAATGCTTACTACGTACTGGAATTAATAACCTAACAAGACATTTCAGCTGAGAAATGTCAAGTCAGAGTGATTTATAAAGCTTTCTAACTTGTTAAAAACAGGGTTTTTTTTTTAGTCAATAAGCCCTTTTTGGCCCTTTTTGTGTGTATAATGGAGCAGTAAGATGGTTGTCCTGCACATGTAAAGGAGCTGAGTGACCTTCTGGCATTGAGCCTGTGTGTACAGTGAACACTGCTTAGCCAGCTAGCTACACACACACACACACACACACACACACACAGAGGTAGAGAGAGAGAGAGAGAGAGAGAGAGAGACAGCAGGCGTTTATTCACTGTGCTCCATGCACACTTCAGAAGTGTTTTATTAATACCAGTGTACTCCATTTCTAAGCCTAATCTCAGCAGCTGAAGGTGAACGGTTCACGGCAGCTAGCTCACTAGCATGATGTGCAGCTAACGGTTAGCCTGCTAGCACAGAGGCTGAGGCTGCAGCGTTAGCTCCCACTCTGTAGCTCAGTTAAAGGATGAAAAGTTGTAGTCTATACACGAAGAAGGTTAGAAAACTACTCACCGTGTTGCTAGGGGAATACAGCAGGAGCAGGAATGAGACGCGATGTGTGTGTGTGAGAGAGAGTGAGAGAGAGACTGTGAGTGTATGAGTGTGTGTATCTGTGCTGGCTCGCTGAGCTCTGCACATCTCCGCTCCGGGGAACGGCGATATTACTCAAGGAGGCGGAGTCAAGAGCAACCATGGCTTTATCCCAAACGGCTTCCTGCTCCCGAGACAAGCCCACTACAACACGTATTACATAATGTGGGTTTTTACACTTCGTAGTGCAGTATAAATACAGTAAAGGACTATATATGATTCAGCCCAATCCATAGCCTGGTCCAGTTTACAGCGCAAAGAGAGGGAGGAATGATCACAGCCACAGCCACTCCTTATTTAGATTCTCTTTTTTCTTCTTTTCTTTTTTTTTTTTTGGTGAGAATATTTCTAAATTCAGCTGAGATCACACATTTACAGCTTTTTAACTGGTGTCTATGTAAAACATTTTCATCAAAAACCACCTACTTCTATGTGTTAAAAAAAAAAAAAAAAAACTCATACAATTAAAAATGCATTTGCTCCCCTGTGCCTGAACCGCATTTCCATACTGCATATATTCCTGTTCATATTTACTTCTTGCTCATTTCTCGTTTTTAATTTGGCATTTAAATGCACAGTCTCTAGAGAAGTAGGCCAGGTTTTCGTTTCACAGCAAGTCATATACAGTATATAACTGCGTTTGAGAAATAAAGGTCTTGAATCTTACTGTTTTGCAAACAACAGCAGCCCAGATGTTGTAAATAAGATTTAAGAATGCCGAAATAAAAAATGATGCACTGTGGAGAAAATAAAGAAAATATAAACATAACAAAACAGCACACTGACCATAGGTTTATGGACGCTGTGTGTACAGGACATTATTTATTTTTCTTGGCTTCAGCTAATGCATTATCATCATTGACAAAGAATTTCTCCAGTTTCCATGGCGGTTTGGAGAAGAGATTTTTAATTGAGAAGTCCAGGAGAACTTGTGCTTTTAAAAAAAAAAAAAAAAAAAAAAAAAATCAAAGGTTTTATAAAATAATCATGTCAGATTACTGTATTTCCAGTGACTGGTGATGCAAGAGGGCAGACGCGCAACACAATGCACAGCAGCGTGAAAGCACAGAGAACAGGCTGCATACAGGTCACTGGCTACACAAAGAAAAGCATGAAGTTTAGAAAAGCATAAACTGCATCTACCCTCTTCCATACTTTTAGGATCGGATTGGATAAACGTAGACATCGTTGCATCTGAATATGCGTTGCTCTGGAATATCAGGCGCAAGACAAGAATTGAAATTCAAATGAAACACTTTTGGGCGTGAGCACTGAACTCTGACACTCTCTTGCTGAACACACACTGAGGGCCCATCTGCTCCTCTGATACACACACACACACACACACTCAAAATGACATCATTCTGGCCATCACCTCAGCCTAGACACACTCACACCAACTGCCTTTTTTTTTTTTTTTTTTTTTTAAAAAGCAGAATCAATAACTTAAATTCTCAATTACAATAAGTTAAAAAGGCAGCTAGTGCCCTAAAAAAAAAAAAAAAAAAAAAAAACACAGAAATAACAGTACAGTATGCTGTAAGAGCTTGTGAATTATTATTATTTTTTTTAAATTAAGTGATACCCTTTTTTGTGCTTGTTAAATATGGCAGGGAAAACATTTGCATTCATAGGAAACAAATATAAGCGATCATGTCCAAAACCGAGGCTGACACGAGGAAAACAGTACTACAGAATTTACAAGGGGATAAAGGTAAAGTTATTATTATCATTATCATTATTATCATTATGAATGCAGACTCAGTCACAGTAAATAACATTACAGTTTTGATCAAATGGAAAAGAACAAAACACAAGAAAAACATGAATTAAAGTTTACATATAGGCAACTTACATTGTCTATTTAATACAAATATAAAAGCAAGATGCAAGTACTTTTAGAATAAAATAGATGTTCCTTTAAACATTTCCATGTTTACTTTAACAGCTAGAAAACCAGTCACTGCCTCAGAGTCTCTTCGTCTGACGATGTCAAATATTCAAACAGTCCTTGACAAATAGGTCACGTATGAAAAGGTGGTTTTGCATAACATCAGCGAGGACGTGGAGAAAAATCAATCAACCAACCGACCAAAAGAAAAATAGAACTTTATATGAGGATAATTAACAAATTTAAGTGCTTAAAAATTTGTTTCATAACCAAAATAATATCCCTTGTGTGTAATGCCATAAACATTATCGTCCTTCAAAAGAAAAAAAAAAAAAAAGAAAAAAAGAGAGGAAAAAAAAAAAAAACAGGCATAATTGATGCCAAATCTTGAACCACAACCCTGAATTACATTCAAACCTTTTAACATTAAACGTTCAAGTAATTTCTCTTCTTTTTTGTCTCATGGGTGGGTTTGTTTTGGCTCGCAGTTCTCCCCAGAGGTACGATACCACTTATTTATCTTCTTTAGCTCAGGTTCAAGTCTGTCTTTTTTTTCCAATTCCACCTCTCCTATACTACAGGTTTATGAGGAGACCTGTGAGGAGAGCTGTGTGCTGACGCCCTCATGTGGATGAGGAGCACAATGCGATCTGCTGCACTGTTCCCAGGTCTGTCAGTAGCTGTCTGATGCGGTGCTTGAGCTGAGGGAGCCGCGCCAGAGGGTCTGGAGGCTCCAGCTCACCTGTGTAGTCCAGCCAACTTTCTAAAACTGAACAAGGAACAAAGAGAATAGGTATGTTTCATCCATCTGGGCATATGGTAATTAATAACTGCATTTCCACAAAAAAGAAAAAAAAAAAAAAACAGCACTATCAAATAATGTTATACAATTATCCTGGAAAGTATACATCAACGACTATGCAATCAAAAGCATCAGTCAAGTATAGTCCTGTCCCAAAACCACATCATTGTTAAAAAAAGGAAATAAAATAAATAAATAAACAAACACACCAATGCCATATGTTCTAAATGCTGCCATATTTTGACGGCGTATTCAGTTTTGGGCAGTTTGCTGTTTTTCACTGCAGCGTTTCTTAAAGATATTTTAAATAAGATGGATATTGAGTGGATATTTCAAATAAAGCCTAAAACCAGTGATTTCAGCAGTCTTTTAAGATTATTACTCGTCACGCTGTATGACCCCAATAATATCTTAGCTGCATTCTATGTTCTCCAAATCAGATGAAGGTCCTCTAATAATAGTCCCGCAATTAAAGAAAATTACTACATCCTGCTTATGTCAATCAACCAACGTGATCTGGGCTCGTGCACAAACGTCCATCACGAGACATTAGGTGTGTAACAACACATCGTGACACGAGGCGTCATGGAAATCAAGTGTTCTGTTAATAATGCACGTAATGCAGCTGCACTGTTTAAATAAATTAAATAGAGTTAAAATAAAGAGAGACCATGCTGTTCACGCATTCTTTCTTGGAGAGCCGGCGAGATCTACACCCGCGAAGCCTGATAGCTAAGGATTGAAATGACCAATAGTGATGTTCAAACACAAAGGTCATGGAAATCGGGCATTTTAGCTGACTTTGGAGCTCTATTTCTGCTACGGGCCTCATTATGTTTCAGTCGATCATATTCAAAGTCCCAAGGTCAGACACTTCATAAACTCACCCCAAAATTTTAATTGAATAAACAAAATGTATTTATTTTTAGGATATGACGAACCTGTAGTACATTTGTTTCTAATATTAAATTTCTATTCGTAGCAATATTTAATTTATTTAGTTTTATATTTAAAAAAAAACAGTTCTGCCTTGTTTATGATTCAGAAATAAAAAGATTTTCAGTCATAATTTTTCTTCATTCTAATTTTGTTCAAAATATTCCGGAAATCGAAGTGAAATTATAAAGCCAGTATTATCAACTGAATCGAATTGTTACGGGGGCACATCGCTACATCCTTATGAGATAATTATTCTTCAAAGTGAGGTAATAAACTAAATTAATATCCATGTTTCATTTTTATTTTGGCACTGCCACTGGTATTTTGTCCCCTTGAGTTTTACATACTCCTGTGCCTGAGATTTTAATCAAACATTTCTGACACTGGCAAAAAAACACTTTTCTGTTTAGTAGTATGTGACATGCTACTCAGTGTGTTAGTATGCGGTTTGGACATATAACATTTAAAAAAAAAAAAGAAGAAGGAAAAAAAAAAAAATCAGTTTCCATCACATGTTCTCTTCAACAAAAAAGCCACCAGTTCTACCTCAACCAAGTATATATATATATATTTTTGGCATCTCTAATCAGTTTTTTTTAAAATCCTTTTTTAAAAAAATAAAATAAAATAAAAATAAAAAAATGCTCACCATCCAGCTCCCGCTCTATGAGGTCCATCCTGTGGCTGACCTCGTCCTGCACAGCCTCGATGTGTTCCAGCAGGTTCAGCTGCCACTGCTGGTGTAGCAGGAGGTCGGGGTCGGGTTTGGAGTCACAGGTCTCCGGGTCAGGCTCCTCTTCCTTAACCTGGGCTGCACAGCTCTTCTCTCTTTCAGCCGCCGCCAGCAGCTTCATGCGACACTCCAACTCCTAATAACAATCAGGATGAATCAGTATGCACTGGGCCTACAGCAGGATGTATTGATCTAAAGCTCTTCTGCCCCATCATAAAGCCTGGGAGGGAATCATAACTATAAATCAGCAGAAACATTAGATTGCTTTTAACAAATTAGAGGCATCATTATGAGAGACACTGAAGCAGCAAGAAACATTAAAAGATGACGGAGGGCTACACACTCTGTGTGTTCAAGGCTCATTTAGTTACAATCTCTTTTAGCTATTCTCATTTTTAAATTATCCCCAGGGAAACAATTGCCTTTCTCTGTCTTGTCCCAATTTGGAAGCAGGCTAGAGTCAACAGAACAGGTTTAAGAACTCATGTTCTCCGGCTGCCCTTGATCAGCTAGTCCCGGATAAACAAATCTAACCTAAATCACATCAACGATAGTGCACTGTTAGACCACCTTAGCGTTGGTCAGCTGCAGTTTGCGTGTCTCGAGCTCCAGAAGCTCCTCGGTGCTGCGTGTCTCCACCACCAGCCGCTGCTCCAGTGCTGGATAATACGCATGTGGCTTTTGGTAGCAGTGCTCGCTGCTGATGTAAGACGTCTGGAAGGAGAAGGCGGGAGGCACGGGCTGTTTGGAATTGACCGGCTGACCATCTGTGGAGTCCGCTGCATAAGGGGATGAGGGACAGGGCGTGGTCATGCCGGAATGCCCCGCCCCCTTCCTGAGTGTGCCGTCAGAGGGCTTCCAGGGCTGCCGCCACAGTTTCAGGTCTGGGTGAGCCTGAGCCCTGTCAGACAAACAATACAGGCTTCATTACAAAGAGAAAGCTAGCTCAAAAATGATTTCGTGGCTGTTTTCACAGACAGACTGAAATGCAGTAAGCGTAATACATACATAATACATAAATAGTAAACAGAGCACAAACACAATTAACAGTTTCAGTGAATATGACAAGCAGCATTCAAGCTTTCCAGGCATACAAGTCGTTAAAGGTGTGCATGTGGAGTCAGTTATACCAGAGTTACAACCTGCACATCATTAAACACAGGGGTCAACATGGCTAACAATAAAATCCAAGCAGGTAAACAAGAAAAACCTCAAAATTTACTACAAACCCAATAACGAAGGTCACTGGATGAAGCGGCTCAGACTGAGGCTTGTGAATTCAAAGTTCATGTAGAGAACGCGGACACAAAATGAAACTACTGCTAGAAACAAATGCACGTCTTTGACATCCTGTGTCCCTTCTGCTCTAGCGAACTGACTTTTCTGCTGGATGAATCATTATTACCATTTGGTCTGACCTCTACATTAAGCCTAGTTTTCAGGTGTCTCCTGTGTCACTGCAGCATGAGGTCAAAAATCATCAAAATC
>CM074931.1:13068420-13083001 GCA_037576815.1 Pangasius larnaudii
CTGGCAAAGTCTAATCTGGCTTTCCTGTTCTTGAATGTTACCAGTGGTTTGTACCTTGTTGTAAACCCTCTGTATTTTTGATTGTAGATTTTGACAATGACACGCGTACATTCTCCAGAGTATTCTTGACTTCTGTTGATGTTGTGAAGGGGTTTTTCGTCACCAAGGAAAGGATTCTGTGATCATCCACTTTAGTTGTCTTCCGTGTTCTTCTAGGCCTTTCGATGTTGTTGAGCTCATCAGTGCATTTTTTCTTTTTAAGCATGTACCCAACTGTTGATTTGGCCACACCTAAGGCTTTTACTATCTCTCTTATAGATTTATGCTGTTTTTTTCAGCCTAATGATGGCCTCCTTCACTTGCATTGAGATCTCCTTGGATTTCATTTTGGACTTCAGCCGAACAGCTGCCAAATGCCAACTCAATACCTGATATCAACTCCAGACCTTTTACCTGCTTCATTTGTCTTGAAGTAACAAGGGAATGGACCGCACCTGGTCAATTAACTTCTTGTCAGTCAATTGTCCAAACTTTTAGTAAACTAAAAATGCCGTATTATGTCTTATTGAAACCATTCCAGTCTCCACAGTATCCCACACTGTGTGCTTACCTAGTGATGCAGAAACGGTGCGGCGTCTACGGGGAGTCTCAGAGGTGTGTGTGTGGCTCTCCTGGGCCTGAGGTTCGGAGGTGTGTGCGTGAGTGCTGTGTGAAGAGCACAGCTCGCTCTCAGAGTGGTAGTACTTCATGTGATAGTGCAGCAGAGATGCCTTGCGGAAGGATTTGGTGCAGCCTGGCACCTGGCACTTAAACGGGTTATGGTCCAGTTCGATGGAGAGGATGGGCGGCGGCTGGTTCTTGATGACCCTGTACACTGTGGGAAGACATGTAACAGAAACCATTACTAAAACATATTTTAAGAAGGCAGTGGGTGGCTGGTGTAGACCAAATATGTATGCGAAGCCAAACACTGATGAATTTGATTTCACATTAATAAACTCAAAACATTCTCCATTTTCCTTGATGGAAAGCGAGTGCTTTGCAACTTTTGAAGTGGGAAAATCGTGTTGAGGTAAGAGCACTGATCAAAACTATATATATGCTTATTGACCAACCGGCCATTTTTATTGGGGTGTGGAGCAAGAATAGTTCTAGCTTTCCCTTGAATCTGGAGTTTGGCAGTCAATAGGCACAGGAGGGGCAGTTGAAATCCTCTGCTAACATAATTACCATTTGCTTCTTCTCACACTCAGACGTGACTCACACATGTTTTGTTGCTATGGTAATGTTCACACCAAAAGCTGATGCATACATGCACTATAGTTGGGATTACACGTAATGTGAAGGTAAACAGATGTTCTGCGTCCGGATAAAGGGATCACAATGATTTATTCAGTTTTGCAAAAAAATTACTGCATGTAAACATAGCTAATGCTGCCTTTAAATTTACAAAATCATGCGCTTTAAGAGGCACTGTTCTTAACACTAATTAGCGGGGTGGTGGTGATATTTTTGAAATGTCCATTATATCTACATAGTTCATGTGGAATATAGTGATCGCTGGCAGAGAGCAGAGAGAAAGAGAGATGGATAGAGATGTTTGAGTGCACTCACATGGCTCCCTGCTGTACTTATTGGTGGTTGGGAGGTGGACTTGTCGTTGCAGCAGTGTGGCTGAGGAAAATAAAACCGGTGAGCATACATAAAGAAAAAACAAAGCTAAGAAGGTGAGTTATTTAACAGAAACGGCGTACCGAGATCAGGAGTAGACGCTGTCTGTACAATAGGCTTGGGGCTCTCCAGAAGACCTGTCTTGCAGAGACCATCCTTATCGCTGAGGCTTTCTGGGACAGAATCTGATCTAGTAGGTCTGATCTGGGATCGACTGTTTCTGTCTGTATGAGTGAAAAAAGACAATCGTGCACGGAAGAGGGTCCATGCAGCAAACGACAAAGAGCGTCAATTGTGTGGGAGCACTTTAGTTCAGATGTGAAAAACAATAAATGCTGTCACTGCAAAAATGAACTCAAACAGCATAACAGCACACCTTCAACGCTGCAGCACCTGAAAAGGCAACATCCAGGTTTCACAGCACAGGAAGTTCACTACTAAATAGATTTGAATAATTCTGGATAATCTTAACTCGCACAACCCCGAAAATGATGTGTTCGATATATTCACATCGCAATATGAAAGGTTCTCACCACTTAAAAGACTACATTTATTGTGAATTTTTTAAAAATCTGGTTAATCAATTAATCTTCAATATAAGTCAGATTACTCGATTACCAATGTAATTGATAGTGACAGCCCTAGTTATGTCCTTTTTGGTAGCGGGCTAATTGTGGCAGGACATGAGCACACAGGGGGGGGAGTGAGAAAGAGAGAGAGTGAAAGAGCGGCTGTATGTATGGACCTGTAGTATTGGCTCTGCTCCTCTTGGATGGAGGAGTTTGTCCCGTGGACGCACGTCTTTTCCTCAGCTCTGGAACGCTGGCCTGTTCTGTGTCTTTTCCTGTGTGGGGCACAAAAGCCAGCAATGCTGTCAGCATGATTCATCAAAAAACAAGACCTGCTAACTTTTTTTTTTCCACGCTCACCCCGAGGTTTTCCCTCCCTCCAACAATTTAGGATGGCTTTAGCATTTCCCTAATATTCTGAAGAGCTCCTCTACAAATCGAGACTGAAACTACTCCATTTTGCTTGTTGTATTGTTTGGATTACATCCCGACCTAGCTCTACTAGATAAACTTGCCTTTTCAATCAATCAGCAAATGCTTGACACACAGCGCTGGAGATTCACCGCCGCGATCCATCCTTGCTTATCAGGGCTGAATGAGATCTAAATATAGCAATATCCTTTTGTTTGACAAAACGAGTGTAATACCCAGTTGCATCACCAAGCCCTGCACATACCCCACTCCCATGTACTAGTCTGTTTACAGCAGGACGGTCACATTAACCGGTTTCTCATTTTTCCTCGCCCTCCACACATTTCACGCGCGATCACGTCATTCCCTTACCCACAGTGTGATCGCTCGTGATTGGTGGAAACACTCAGCCCGACGAGAAGAGACAGAGAAAGACGCAGAGGTGCACGGCTAAAGTCTTTTCTTCATCAACCTGAACTGAAAAAGTTTAATTTACACCTAATTAATTCTACATTCTTAATGTTTGATTGAGAAATGATTTTTTTTTTCAAAATAGCCCGCATCTCGTCTTTTTTTTTCTTTCGTTCTCTTTTAAACACTTTGTAAGGAACTTATGTCGGCCAAGTTAAATGTAGCTTACACCAATCACTACAGTCATAATTCACAGTGTTTTTGGTAAGATGCTGTTACTTTATGTGTAGCACATGTAAGTGCAACGTAAACGTATTAGGCAATATATTACCCATAAACCCATTCTCGGCATCCCAACACAAATAGGTTTACCTTTGCACCCTATGTTTCACACAGTTCAGTTAATGTGTGCTCCAATCAAGTCATTTGTAGATACACACGCAGAAAAGTGTTGAATTGAACTCTTGCACACTCTAACAACCGCAGAGGTGTGTGTCAGCTCAATCTTACCCTCCGCTACTTTGCCTCTTGCTCTCCTGTTCTGGCCAAGAGTGGCCTCTTTTTCCTTCTCGTCTTTCTCTTGTTCCTCTCCACAGCTCTCATGGGCACCGTTCTGAAGTGTTCCAACTTTCTCCTCGTCTCCTCCTCCTCCTCCTCCTCCGTTCATCTCCATCGCTTCCCCTCCTCCGTTCTCCTGTGCTTCTGTCTTCGTGTCTCCACTGGGCGGCTTATCCTCCTGCGCCGTGTGTCCGTTCGCCATTTCTGATGGCTCCTTTTCAGCCAGCATGGTGTCCTGAAGCTTGCTGCACTCGTCTGTCACTTTTGAGTCTTCTTCCTCCGATTCTGTCTCGCCATCCTGATGGTTCCTTCTGTTTTCTTTGGTCTTACAGTTTTTTCCTGCTGCCCGCTTTCGGCTTGGCTGCTCCGGCTTGTTGCTCGTGTTCTGGAGATTGCAAAGATAAGAGGGCTTTCACCTGAGGCCTGATGTTGAAGGAAGACTCTCAAAATCTTTATTTTTTTTTTTTTTTAAATAAGGGATTTTAATGTAAGCTATTTATCCAAAATACTCGTCAAAGAATTTAGTCAGTGTTATTCTGATTACCTCCTTTCTGAAAGGCTTAATCTTTATCCCTTTCACGGTCTTAACAACACCATCAAAAAACTTCACCGTGTAGGAATCTGTAACAAGACAAAAACAGCACACTGCTGAAGTTAGTAACGTAGTAACAGACAGTAACCATATGGTACAGTACAATAATAACGACAAGGTTTTATTATATATGATGACATAACGTGATGTGCTACATAAAAAAAACACTGTGTTGAGAGAATAATAATAACCATATTTAATATGTTTAATCTTAAATAGCTAATTAACTCACCATGTATTACTACATTACATTAGCTACCACTTTTTCACCTAGCCAATTATGTTTCAGGGCAACAGAAACATGGGACTGGGCAGCGCACTGAAGGTTTTACTCATCCTGTGAGTTTGCTACTGAATGTATCATTTGTCTACCCCTGATCAGGATAGACAACATCAGAATTATGCCCCAATATTTTCTTATGAGTATAACCCATCCACAGGAACTGACCGTCTTTATCACGGGAGAGGATCTTAGCAGGATAGTAGCGACAGTCTGACCAGCTGGCTAAAACCTTCTGGTTGATTTGAAAACCCTGAAAAAAATTATAAAAAACACATACACAATAATGAACAATGCTGTATTTGTTATAAAAAAAAAACCCTCGTTTTAAATTAATAAGCAACCACAAGTTCTTTTCGAGAGTCAGTAGTCACCGGGGCCATGTTGTGCTCTTGCAGGCCCTGTCTCCGCAGCTGGATTCGTTCCACAGGCCGAAGGTACGGGCTGCTCCAGTCGAACCACTCATCATAGCGATGACTCCACTGTCTGTAGTGAATCAGGACCTTCTCATCCTCGTAGTCGATCTTCTCAATGCTGGCAGCATACCTGATCATTTCAAACAGAAAAACACAGATTTCGCATTAGACTAGCAGGCGTCATATCGATGTTTCCACACAACACTGCACCTTTTCCAAAAGATAGTTAGCTAACTAGTTGTACGTATTTGGCCTCTGTCAGTTTAGTGCCTGACACTACAACAATCACCTGTCATCTGCTCCGTCTCTGAAGACCATAACGTTAGCTAATTTTGGCTGGGAACTTTCTCTAACCATAGCAAGCTGCTGTTAGGGAATTCACTCTGCTGTTAGCTAGCTAGCTTTGTTCTGGGATTATCGCTTCTATTTTATTTGGGGTTAGATATTTACAGAAGGCTGGCTATCTAATATTGCTGCATAATTGTGATGAACAAATGTAACATTTTATGTTTCAGAATCTGTATGAGCTGAAGTTTACCTTGAAAGCTGAAGTTTATTTGAAAGTCAATATTCATTTTTTTTTTAACTCTACTCATGAAACAAACCTGTAAACACTAGCAACTATGATTAGCATTAAAGCTAACAATTCTGGAGAAAGAGTAGTAGTTTCTTACCAGTAAGATGTGAAAGGTCAAACAACTTAAAAATAATTTAAATACAGATTTTTTTACTGTATTCAACCCATCTACCCTTCAAGCACACACACACACGACTTTGTTAGCTTGGTAACTAGCTATTAAAGGTAAGGCTAGCTATGCCTCCTTCTAACTAATGCTAGCTAGCTAGCTAGCTATCTAGTAGACAGTAGACACAGTTGGGCTATCATTGGGTAGATATTAAATTTTTTTTTGCCATTTTTTAGGTGTTTTCTTCAAGTTTTGTGGGAGGTTCAACATGCATATGCTATAAACATAACATGCCTAAACTACCCTACAAAATAGTTTTACAGTCTACTGTTCTAATGAAATCAGGTACATCTTTTTTTTAGCTTACCAATATTTTTATTTACTACATAGAAATACAGCGTCTGACATAGCCCTGTCCCTTGACCTAAACCCCATAAAAATCTATGGAGGGAGCTGAAGAGGAGTACCCGAGAGTCCACGAGAGAAGACCTAGGACGTTGCAGGATCTGGAGAAAGTCTGTACTGAGATCTCGTCTTGTTCTGTATTCTCCAATCTCATCAAACATTACAAGAGACGAGTCAGTGCTGAGACACTGGCAAAGGGAGGTTGCACAATATACTAAACACAGGGGTGCCAATAATTGAGACACATTGTATTGTTAAATGCTTTTGATATGTGTTTTTAACATATTAGCACTCTTTACTAAGGGCATCAATAATTCTGGAACTGATTTATGAGCACCCCACATCCATCCACCCATTTAATACATAATTATAATATAATATAACAGAATATAATAGAATAGAATAGAATAGAATTAGTTTGGGTCTCAAATGCTTATTTTCCACTTTGTGGCTTTTTGCTGATAAAGATTTATACATGATCTTTCACTTTCTGTGTGAATCCTTTAAAATGCACATTCACATTTCCCTGAATGAAAACAGAGGCTAGAAGCTAGGGGCTATGCTGGTGGCGCAGAATGCTGAACAAAGCAAAGAGCTCTCGCAGCTGTGTTTGGCTTGAGCCTACTAACGGACTGAAAGCAGAGAAGGAGGGAAGTCAAGGCTGCCAAGTCAGAAAAAGACCGAGATGAAAGAGAAAGGAACACTGACCAGTTCTTCAGACTGTCCCGGGCCTCCAACGGCGCCCCCACCTCGAACGTGATCCCTCGCCTGTGAGGAGGCGTCTTAGTCATGCTGTGTGCTTCACACCAACCTTCAGAAAACAACAAGGCATTAATCAGCTATGCACGGTTTCATATATCAGCTTAAATTCAGCTGGTGCTAATACCCACATTCTGGTACTCACAAACCCGAATTCAAACAACAGACGCCCTCCTCCAAAATAAATGCCAAATAAATGCCAAATTTAATAGTGTAATTAGATCTGAACCTGAATCGCTGAACATTAATAGACTAAAACAAACAAACAAACACCACTACAACAGCATGGACTTTTAAATAACACCCCTAGCAATGCATATTAACCATATAAATACATAGCTAAATCAGAAGTTTCAAATCATTCATCAACACATTTTACTTTAGCAAGTCTTTTATTTTAACTCTACTTTTTTGTTTGATGTTCGTTAAAAATCCTCAAGATTAGATGTGGGGCGAAAAAATAAATTCCTTAGTCAAAGAGAATTGGTCTTCAAGACGGGGCACAACACACAAAGGAAGACCAGGCTCTTGTGCACCCTCTAGTGGCAACACCACAATCCAGCATTTTCCTGAGAACCTCTGCTGACAAATCTCATCTCCAAATCTCATAATCAGGGTGGATAGCCAAAAAGTAGTACTTAAAGATTAGAGGAAGAGAGGGAGGTGGTGGTGGATACAACAGGCTGTTACAGACAATATAACATGATACGTTCAGGCTGAATCCTTAATCAGCATCACGTTACGAAACAATGGTCTCTACACTGTAGATAGTGCACATGTCCAATAATGAGTCATTTGGATTTCAGACTCGGAGTGAGGGAAGTGCAAAGGGTTTAAATAACCTGATAGCTGGAAATAACTTTCTGCTGTCTTATTACAAAGAGTGGCAAAATGCAGAACTGAGCATTAACGACATCATAACTGTTCTTCGTCAGGATATTTATTTGAAAAAAAAAAAAAAAACTAGCTTTTTTTATTTTTTATAACAATTCAAGCTTAGTTTGTTTCACCCCTGTATGAGGTACTGTTCTCTAGGGCTGTGCCATATTCTATCGCCCACGATATACCCGTACAATTCCTCCCCATGATAAGAATCAGTCATCCCGTGATATTGAAGACATAGTTGATGATGTGTTTACAGGCCACATCATGGGAATCTCACATGTAGAACAAGAGCAAACATGGCAGAAGGTGGAGTTCCAACCCTGGACGAGGAAAAGAAGGATTAATCCCCCCAAAAAGGAGATTCCTCCGCAATATGGAAGTGGTTCGGATACAGAAGATCAGATGTGAATCAGATGACTCTCAAGACTGTATGCTGATGTGACCTGTGGCCAAAAAAAGACTACCATGAAATATTGTGATATAGTTTTAAGCCCATCCCTACTGTTCATGGGTCACACTGCAGCTGGGACAGAAAATAATATTTGAAATGACCAATCTTGGTTGCATCTTTGTTTTTTGCGGAACTGTAAAGACACAGAGAATCACTTGTCCTGAGGATGCTCCCAGGTGTAATCAGCTGTAAGTGCTAACAAGACAGGAATATATATATATATATATATATATATATATATATATATATATGTACACACACACAATGTATATATATATATACATGTTTTAATTTTATTTTGACTTTCATTAAATGTATACGGATGACTTTATATCCTCGTGTTAAACGGCATGTCTAGTCGTGCCTCTGACCCTGTACTCGTGGTCAGTGCACACCGCGGTGATGGGGAGTTTATAACTGCCTCCCCGGAGTCTGTCCAGTCAGAGGCCCGCTCAGCGGTCACGTGACCCCGGGCGCCGCGCAGTCACGCTGAAGCGGGTCAGAGGTGCCCGTGAAGCGCACAAACACGAAAACTGCCTGTAGAAGTGGCTTCAGGCTGATGTGAAATGGTTCCGCAGTGAGTGTGGCTTCAAACAGCGCCGTGCGGAGTGGGCAGAGGGGAGAAAAGCGGCGTGACGCAAATGGCGCGCAATACGTTTCCTCCTCGCTGTTTACCTTCTTGTCAAGCACGCGCTCTTCCTCCCGAGTCCGTCATTAATGTTTACTTGGTAACACATGATGTGTGAACAACATTTCATGCTCATAATACGACGGAAGGACGTCCTGAATGAGGCCACAAACAGAAATAGGTGCGATAAACTTTCCCTGCACTCCGCAAGCGAAGTGGAAAACGTGGGCGCAACGTTTCTGCGAACGCAGCGCGAGCGCAATGTAGCAGCCTTTATATAAACACAAAACAAAGCACGCCAATCGCGTACACGTCCCATTACACACACACACACACACACACAAACAAACACACCCTGCCTGGCAAACAAATACACAAATATTTAATCGTTTCTTTCAACATTATTCCTAAGTTCGCCTGTTTAGACGTTTTACATTGTTCACTCGGCCCTGGCGACGCGCACGGTTACGGCAAACGCTGATTGGCGGAAGTGTCTGACGTGTGCGGATTCCCGTACTCTGATTGGCTCAGTCGTCTGTCTGTCAACTAGTCATCTCCAAGCGGCCTCCTTTCGGCCTAGTCCGCGGTGCATGGGGCTGCCGTAATGATGACTCGGGAAGACAAACACCAACTTCGCCGAAAAGTCGCGTGCTCAACTGACACCGCTCGCGCGTTTCTGCAGGAAGCGGACATTACTGGCTCTCAAAGCACTCGCTACAACCGCTTTTTGTTCAGAAAGGCTCCTCAGTGCCTGCTAGCATCGGAACACATGGACTGAAGACAAGTTTGATCTAATCACAACAACAGCAGCATCATCATCACACACTCACAATTCTAAACATCATCTCGCGTCACACACACACACTTACTTACACAGCCGACCTATAATGAAAACGAAACACTTACCTTTCTTTGACGGATTTTTTTATTCCAAGTGCAATGAGAACAATAGTAAGTGCAGTGTGGCTGTGCGCGCGCGCCGCGTGCTCTCTCGCTTATCCGCGCAGTTTGTTTTCTCCGGCGAGGAAGGCCGGTGCTTACGAGGCGGCGCTCGTCTGCGCATGCGCGACACCCTCTTATCGTTATACGATCATTTAAACTAAAAAGAAAGCATCACATTTTTCTTTTCTTTTCTTTTCGTTTTTGTTCATTTTCAATTTATAGAATTTTTGTGCATGCACTGTAGAACAGGGATTTTAATTAAATTTTTATTATTTTTGTTGCGTTTTGTTTTAAGCAAAAACAATTAGTGCAATCAGTTCAGTCTGGCATAACAAACTGTATTACATTTACTACTGCTACTACTACTACTATTACTACTACTAATAATAATAAATGCAGGTAGATAAGACAAGGCTTATGGATATTGTTGATATTGCTGCTGATAGTGTGTGCTGATGTTAAATTTTGTAGAATTACGGTTTCTGAGTGAATTTTGCATTCTGTTGGTGTGTCCTCTACTCTTCAGGCAGACAGGATAGCACTTTCAGGTCAGTGTGGTTTTCAGTATTGACAGTGTCTTTGCTCAGGTAGTCTGCCCTGCTGTATTGTCTGTGTGTTTCTAACGGTTCAGTCTGTGGAAGTGGCAGAGACACTGCACCACAGCGGCATCTAGCGGCCAAACCACGCTACATCAAAATCCCGTTCTCCTCCGTGTGGCCACTAGAGGCCGCTGTGGTGCAACGTCTCTCACAAGGCATTAACAACGCCCAGATCAATACCACATAAAAGCTGGTCTAATGTTCAGGGTCAGTCAAACTAGCTCTAAATATATGTATGGTGGATCAGACAACAGAGAGAAAAAATCCTGTATCCATCATTCCAGTTCCAAAACTACTAGCTGTCAGAAACCAGAATGAGTAGAGTAGAGTAGAGTTGAGAGTACTTAATTGATCCCCAAGGGGAAATCTGGTGCCACAACAACCACAACACAAGAGCAACAAGGAAGACTAAGACTTAACAGTTCACAGGACTTTAACAATGCACATTAAACGTTTTCCATTTCCATTTATGGCATTTAGCAGACATGCTTATCCAGAGCGACTTACTGAAGTGCTCTGAACTCTCTATCAATAAATACATCTTGATACTGGTTCGATAGCTCAAAGGCTAAGAATACCCTCAGTATTTTTTTAAGTGCTCATTTAAGTACTTTAAGAAGAGTCTTTATATAACACAAATAAGAAGGAATAAAAATATACATATAAGTAGCTCTCGAATTTAATTACAAATGTGGCCAATTTTACTGTATGAAATATACTGCAGGTTGGCAGGTTTAAAGCTGTACATTAGACATGTGTGATCGCCTGTTAGCACTGACCCCATAATCATGAAGTGTTTTGAGCAACTTGTCCTAGCACACATAAAAAGCCATATCCCCTCCACCCTGGAACAACACCAGTTTGCCAACAGGGCAAGCAGATCAACTGAGGATGCTCTTTCACTAGCCATCCGAATAATGCTATTTATCGATTTTTAACTCCACCAGCAAACTAGTCTACAGACTACACAATCTTGGCCTCAATGCGCACCTGTGCAACTGGATTCTGGACTTTTTAACCAACAGACTACAAACAGTGAGTCTGGGCAAGCACTCCTCCTCCCCCATAACACTAAACACTGGAGCACCACAGGGCTGCATGCTGAGCCCTCTTATACCTCTTATGCTCCCAATTCACACACAACTGCAAATGCAAATCCAACATCATCATAAAGTTCGTAGATGACAGTTCCGTGACAGTTCCAAAGAACACACAGAACACGCCACACCTGCCGAGCCAGTAAAATTTCCAAAGACCAAACCCGAAGAATTTTACCTGTCTGCCTTGTGCTAAACTCTACAGGATCCTGTACACCCGTGCAACCAGACTGACACAAAATGAAGCGTTTACTCTCCCCCCATCATAACAGTACTTCACATTACTCTGTAATACACCACTATGGACAGCAGCTATCACAAACATTCTGAACATATGGTCAATCCAGTGCCATATTCCTCCGTGCAATTCAAACCTTTCCAAGTGCAGTAACTGTGAAGAAGCATTCTGTGAAATACATTATACTACACTTACATTTACACCTGTGTACATATAACTATTTATTTTAATATCTTTCAGCAGACTCCTCTGAATACCACTACAACTACTTCCTGCTTAACAGTAAAGACTCCGGGAGTAGCGACCATCTATTTTCATTTTAGCACCTTGCACTTTTGTACTTAGTTATTTCTACCTCAGTGTGCTTTAGTTTCTACCTGCATTTGTACAAGTTTTCCATTCATATCTTTTTTTTTTATTTCTATTTTCCTACTCTTGATGGCATCTACTGGCTGGCTCCAAATGATATCTCACTGTAGTTGTACAATGACAATAAAGGTATCACATGTTACAAATTGAAAATATTGGAATTGTATTTGGAAATTATTTTTTTTGGAACTTTTTTTGGAACACACAGCACATCAAACCTTGTGGTGGATGAGCTACAACAGCAGAAGACCACATCAGGTTCCACTCCTGTCAGCTAAGAACAAGACTCTGAGGCTATCATGGGCACAGACTCACTGAAACTGAGTCCTCAGGTGGTCCAGGGGCCCTAAGCGACTACTTATACAGCTTATTGCAAGAAATGGCCCTGGTATAGCACATTACCTTGTGTTGATTAAAATGCTCAAATTATTCGTCCAGCTTTATGCCTATTGTGTTCTCTTCCCTCACCGAAAAATCAGAGATTAGTGACTCCTCTGGTAAAACCTACCGCACACCACTATCCACAGGCATCCCTTCTTCAGAATGCTCCTTCTACAGCTCCAACAAAAGCTCTACCTGGTGTGTAAATACTAACATTAACAGAACAGCTGGTATTTAACACCATCAGAACTGTTGCTCTGGCCTGTCAGGTAAAACCAATTCTAATATAAACTCTATCAGGTGCCTATTAGATAAAGTCACATTACATAGTAGACTTATTTCAAAGTTTGAACACAGAAGTTGGATTGTTGTGAGTAGTAATGAATGATGAGGACATCTGGTGTAATTCTCTGATACTACAGTAAGGAAAGTTACTGATCCTTGACTACTACACTGATAAATTGGTAGGGAAGATGTTTCCAGTCTAGACTGTTTAAAATTCCATTTAAGTCTTAGATTTATTTGAATTAAATCATAATGAACTCTGTTCTTTTCTTATTTTGCCATTCAGGGCCAAACATTTATCATAGTGCAAGTTCAGGTTTTATCATCCTGAACTCGGGTTCAGGGCTAAAATAGCACAGTCTGTGCAGTTCCCTTGATAAAGTCTCTATGAGGAATGAATAGGAAAGAGAAATGGAATGGCAGTTGGAAAGAATATAAAAAAATCTTGCCTGATGTGTATTTTTCTCTGATCTTACAGGAAAAAGAGAAGAGCTCCTAGAGCAGCTTGAAGTACAGAAGAGTAACGCTTCTGGAAATGCTCAGGAAGCTCTCTCAGATAAGGTGGAGCGCCTCCTCAAGTTCCTGTCCCCTGAAGAGGTGCCTCTCACACCATGGCTCGTTTTAAACAGTTTATCGTCCATTAAACATACTGAAGCAATTGCAGTCAGCATCTTTATAAGGCTGTGAACACATGTACCTGCCTACCTTGTTCTAGTGTTCTGTGTGTTCAGTGGGAAGATACTGCATACTTTATTATGTTACACACTTCCCACTGAGTTAAATTATGATTAAGTCATGATTAAGAAGACCAATCTTTAGAACTGCAGCAAGAGATGATTTTAAAAACACAAAAAACATGCTAAAATAGTACCAAATAAAGCCTTGCTTCTTGAATATTATGGGATATTTTGTGTATATTCATTAAATATAATCCCACTTAGGTAATACTATAAAATGTGGAAATGTTCAAGTGGGGCAAATACTTATGTAAGGCACTGCCAGCTAGAAAGATATTAAATGTGTAGCTATGTTATATGGCAGTATAAATGTTGAAACTTTTCTTGATTGGATGGTCTAATCACATTTGATTTGCTTCTAGTACATTCTACGTGTCGATGGGATGTTTTCTTGAAGGATGTGTGTTGAGGGAGACTCTAGAGTGGATAAAGCCTCATCAGGCTGACATGAACAGACCGTGGTCACTATTTAAAAAAAATACACTGACTTATCTGAGTCATCTTTAATTTGTCATTAATAATTGATCTGTAGTCAACCTAGGGTTACTGTTTGTATAAAGGTTGTATTCTCTGTCTCCCCTATCAATCACAGCAACTCTAGATACACACACACACACACACACAATATATATATATATATATATATAGGCATGAAATGAACTCATAGAGAAGTGTGTGGATCCCAGATGGACAGAATACATACCCGCTCGCCTAACACCTCTCCTCTCTCCACTAGATGACCTTTAGCCCTGAAACAGAAGTCTGATTACCATGAGTTTAAAAGGACAAAAAAAAAAAAAATTGGGAAAAAAATAAACATAAGGTATATTCTTTAATTTGTGAATGATGTCGTTTAATGCAGTTAGTTAAATCTGCACTACAAGCTCCAGAATAAAAACTAGCATTTAAGTTACTCTGGGACTGAATTCATGATTGAAGACGAGGTTGAAAATATTCTCTGGTCCACCTTAAATGATGGCAGATATCATGAGTCTTTTACTGTCACTCGTTCCTTTTTAGTGCCTGGGAAGTAAAACAGCACTGGCTTGGCCAGTCATACCACTTCCACGTATGTATTGTTTTTTTTTTAGCTGTTTTCATTTTGGAACTGGAGGAAAATGCTTCTCCGAGGCATATAAAACCAATAAACAAATGTTAGACCAGTGTTTATGGGGTTACAACATCCCAGGACATCAAAATCTCAAAACCAA
>CM074931.1:13089326-13117860 GCA_037576815.1 Pangasius larnaudii
GAGAGAGAGAGAGAGAGAGAGAGAGAGAGTAAACACAGGCTTGTCCAGCACTTCAACCTATCATCAAATAAAAAGCTCTGAATGTGAGACAGGTTATGTTAGACCCCAGGCATCTTTGATGAGGTTGCCCTTACCAGGGACGTTAGGGTCAGAGAGGTTTTCTGGAATTTTCCACTGGTCCACCTGTAATTTGAGGGCATTCACTTCATCTATGTCTCCTGGGACTCTGCAACATTAAAACACACGACCATTAGTGGAGTCACGCACACACCCCTAGCCACTGTTAATGTTATGGTCATCGTTCCGTTTCATGATTTAAATTAATCAAATGAAACCGACAAGGAATTATGTTGCTAGTTCACAGCCATGGCTCTCAAAGTGGGGTTCATGCACCTAGGGTTCTACATGATCGGTACTGTGTAGCCAATCATGTCTGTGATGTCGTCGTTGCAGTGGAGGAGAACACTGGTCACTTAAATGAAATAAATTGAATCTACTGCTCAAAAATTTAAGACAACTGTAATAAATTAAACTGTAACGCAGCTGGTTTGGAAGTGGAAAGTTCTAGTAAATGACTCCAGTCAATGAATTTGATGGTACATAATTGCCTAATGTGCCTAATATTTGAATAGTTGGATATGGTTCATGCAGTTATCATGTCCTGAAGGGGTCCATGCAATGTTTTTCTTTCTACAAGCGTTCTTTAGCAATCTGCTATATTTGTCTGAATCTGAAGACAACAACATGGCTCAATTTCAGCCTTATCAGTCAAATTTAATAAAAGAGAAATGATTTAGTGTGTGTGTGTGTGTGTGTGTGTGTGTGCTGATTGAGCAGGAAAGAGTGCAACATTAATAATATACAGAGGCCCTGAAGCAAATAGACCTTTAAATCTGGATTTTATTAAAAAATGGCAGATGACAAACAAATGGTGAAGGACAAATTTCCTGACGGGACGCACACAGGTGATGGGCGTCATTAAAAAGATTATTAAAAAAGGGGAAAGAGAGTGATGGAAAGAATGTGTTTGTCTCTTTTAGCTCCACATGTCCACAGTACTGCACTCGCTGGCTTATGAAAGGAAAAACTGATCCCACATTATCTCTCTCAGTCTGATACACACAGTGTAAATATAATCCTTGTGGTCGTATCTCCATCATAACCCTGAATAAAGCTGGCGCTGTCACATCTGTTTAGCTGTTTGGCACACTGAGGCAAATCGTATTGCGCCACTCTCTTTTTTGAAAACATCAAATCAGCTGGCCTCAAATGAACAGCTATTCCGTATAAACGATTAATGCTTCTGATTTCGTTTCTCTTTTTGCCGAATGTCAAACAAATGGGGGTCAGTTTGGATAAACAGCTCCTGCAGGGACCACCCAGTGACCGGGGATTTCTCAGAGCTCCGAGCATGTGTGAAGACTTTACAACACTTTACAGAGCGCTGTTTTTCAAGTGTTTAGGCAGAGGAGAGGACACACACTTGTTTAGCTGTTATAATTAACTCGACCAGACATTTGCAGAGGAGAAATTATGAACTCTTTTCTTCCCTCAAGCTTCTGTGGTTTTGCCTGTTTGGAAAGTGACATCCCTCCCAGCTTGGGACATACGCAGTGTTTTTGGAGCATTTTATTATCATCAGTATCAGGAAAGCAACCCTAATCCTATATTAGGTTCAGCCCTACTGGGTATTTCTCACATTTCAGATGACTGCACTGTGAACGTAACTGCATTTTATTATACTTTCCTCTGCTGCCCTTACACGTAGCCTGCTGTAGCTAAGTTTAGAACTGAACAAGCTTATTAGTTTCATTCTAGCAATAACCTGTGAAATGCACTCACCCAATCCTAAACTAATCCTTGAACTGTGCAGCTACTTACCTTTTTTTCATGGCAGCATATCTGTTCTTTTATCCAATACAAGTAAAAACTCGTACTGTTCCGTATGAGAAATGTTTTCTCAAATTTGCTTGTGCTCTCTTACTATCTGTGTTTAATATGTGAATATATGTGTTTTGTATCTATACAATTCTTCTTCCTCCTGAAACAGTTTGGCTTTTGTGCTAAGGGCATGCAGGTCACTTGATTTTGTGTTGTATTGCCTTAGATGGTATAGAGCTGGAAAGATAAACGCTGCTATGTCTGTAACCTAGAGGCTTATTTGGAAGCTAGAAATAGTTGCAAACGAGGTAGGTAATTATGCATAATGGAGTTATGAAGAAAATGCTTTTGAAAGGAAAGACCACACCTGAACTCCCTGCATTCCCATCTATGCATTCCACTCCTCATGCCAAAAAATTTCAGCTCCAAATCCATCGATGTCTCTTCAAACCAAAGCCTCACACTATCGTTAAAGCCGTGCTCTGTGCTGCCAAATGACTTTACTTTTGACTTTCAGGGTTGCTGTAAACTGAAACGCATCCGCCCTATCTTTGGGAGAATATGAGTTCAAATCCCTATGATGCCACAGGCATCCATGACCGAGAGCCCAGGGAGAAAAATTGTAGTGTTCTGTGGGAGGAAGGGGTGGTATTCACGGGTGTCTGTGAGCTCAGAGGGCAGATAGGGCTTTCCTCTAAGTGTGTTACACCGCCCTGTGATGCAGCAAGAGCTCAGAGGAAGCATGTGGTTGGCAGTTGATGAAGAGAACTGTGGAAGAGCTGGCTGGTGGGCGGGACTTGGCGGGTGACTGAATTGGAGAGAAAATGGTAGCTGTACTTTGCCTATACTTGCTATAGACGACGCTACAACAGTGTCTTATGTGCGTGATATGCTCGTCCCTCTCACTTCCCTCTCTATCTGTGTCTTACCTGAAAATCCCCTCGGTCTGGGCTCCACCGAGTGCCAGAACACACTGAGAAAGCTGCACTTGCACCCAGGGCAGCCTCCTGTGAGGAAACAGCTGGCTCTGCCTCTCCATGATCTCCTCCAGAGCGCTTCCGAACAGCGAGGGTGTCACTATGGCGTTCCTCCCGTGATCAATCTCATCCAGGGTAGGTTTCCTCAGTCCCTTCAGGGAGAGAGAGACGGAGAGAGAGAGAGAAAGAGAGAGATTGAGGGATGAGAATACAGAGGCCAGTGTCACACATTAGCTCATAATTTGACGCAAGTAGAGAACCTGTTAAAATATCGAACATTTAACCGACATCTCATGAAAACTGGTCACATGATGTCCAGTCCTTCAACCAGCAGTATTAAATGTAAACATAAACATAACGTTGACAGTAACACGCGTTAGTCACGTGATGGAACGCTACCATCGTTAGTACTAGCCACGGAAATATAGATAAGCTTGTTTTTCTCTTTCTGAAGATTCTAGACTTGCATGTAGTCGTCTATCCTACTTTTGTCCTATGATGTGTTTGAGTAACAGTTTGCTAGAACAGTAACGTAACACTAGCACATCCAGTGACCAGCTGCGTGGTGTGCTGCTAAATATAACACCTCAGTGAGAAAGAGTGGAGACAGTGGTGGGACGGCTGATTGCAGGGTGGAGACTGGAGAAAGGACAGTGAAGGAGGCGGGACACAGCTCACTGCTATGGTTCTGTGTGTGTGTGTGTGTGTGTGTGTATGTGTGTAATGTGGAGATATGGGGTTACTGTAACCCTCTTTCCCCAGTCTGAGTGGCTCTCATGGAGCTTTCTTAAAGCTGATTGCTAACACATGTAGGCACTTACACACTGCTACTCTATGTTACACTTCAGCAGTCTCGGGCCAGCCTGAACACATTACAGCCTCTTTTCTGTCGGCAGCACCCTAAACCTGTGGTTCTTCTCTCCGGAAACCCTGTTTAAACCACTGACCTTTCAGATAGCTCATCAAGACGATTCTGTTTACCTCAAGCATGTGGATAACTTTCAGTCAACAACTCTGTTTGCCTGAAGGCCCGCCTAGCTTCATTATTGGTAAGGCCAAAGGATAAACTGGTCTGAGATAAATAAATAAATAAATAAATAAATAGGCATGCCATTCCTACCTTTTTACCTCCAGTCACAGCCACTTTCTGCAGCTTGCGGTAGCAGTATTTGGCGTAAGTGCTGATTGGCAGACCTGTGGAGGACACGAATAACAGATAACTAATCAATGTCGGGGCTTACTGCTGAAACATCACTACATATGAAGCAGGGAATTGTTAACTTCTCAAAGGGTGAAAGAGGAGTCATGGCTTTCCGTAAGAACAGAACCCAGCTTATGTAGTGTGGTCCCTTGCTAATGTGGGTTTTAAAAGGTGTTAATACAGCTGCAGAGATCAGGGACTGAAAGAGCTGGAATATGATTTGTGTGGAGCTGAACTTGCATGTGTATATTTTACTTACACTAATATGTGTTCAGGGTTTAGATGAAAACCAGCTTGAGTGTTTTTTCCAGGATGTTTTACTACATTTTAGCTGAAGCTAAGAAAAATATATGTGGCGTAAACCAATATGGCAGAGCTCAGTACGAATACACGCGAGATCAAACGCATAATATCAAAACACACAAATTCTTCTGTCATTACTGCGGTATTTGTCGTGCGGGGGCAAGGGTTGTGCCATCGACACTATGAGAACACTGCTGTGAAGTGGAGTGACGTTGTGTGGAAGTGAAATAAATCTCACAGCCACAGTGCTTCACTTTGTAATTGCAACATTTCTGGCAGATATATGGTTAGAAGTCAATGATCCATAATTTGAAAATAAATGAACGACACTTCGCAGTGTGTACGATGAATCCCGCACGTTTTCTCTGTTCTCTTATTCACAGAGAACTGAATACAGCTCGGGAAATACCACAAAATGAAAAGATACACCACTAAATACAAGGATTATGAAATGGCAGATTAGAGTTCGAGCTATTTTAATATGGTGTGTGAGAGCCGTGTTTTCTGACGTCCTGGTCAGTGAGGAGGTTCTTGGCTATTGGACAATGATCTACAGATCTGAAGCATGGAGTGACTCCGGACCACAGAAGCAACAATAAGGGGTCCCGAGTACATGGAAAGAGAAAAGAAGATGCAGGTAAAGAAATGAAGAAGATGAAGAAGAAGAAGAAGAAGAAGAGACAAAAAATAGGAGGTTTTCTAAAGCTCAGAGAGATAAGGGATAGGAAGAGCTCACCTAAACAACCACATTCTACAAGCAAACAATTCTTGTTGCGAAGTTTTGTAGCTTGCAAAAAAAGCTAACATGAGGTACAGGAGAATTTTCATTTGTTATAAAAGGGGAGTGTATGATGAATAGAACAAGGGACTATTATGAATGATCTGTTATGAAAATCAAAAGGAGGACAGCAGCTGTATCAGTGTCTACTGGAGGGGGGGGGGGTCTGTGAGGAGATAAGTGAGAAGGATAGATTATGTAGAAGGACTAGGACTTTTTCTAGACACAGAATGGACAGAGAGACAGTGCTTTCCAGTGCAGTAATTAAGGAGTCTGAACATGATTGGCATTTAGGTTCACACCTCTGGCAAAACACCTCTTCTGGCTGGGGTGAAGAAACAAATGGCCAGCTTTTTAACAGTCTAGAATACACAAACGCAGACACACACAGATACACTGCACACAGGATGATTCAAAGCCACTTAAGATATGTTACAGCCTGCAGAGACAGTTTGTAACCTGAGCTAGTTTAAAAGTCCCTCAGCCTGGTTAGAAGCCAAAAAGGTGGGAAAAAAAAAAAAAACCGCTGCAGCTTTTACAGCTGGTGTTTTACATCAGTGACTCTTCAGTTATCACGGCAGTGAAAACACGGACAGCACATGGGTCAGACATTTCACAAGCGCCTGTTTCTGTTTGATCCATCTCACACCCGCTGACGTTATCCGCGTGTCTCCTTTCCTCTTTCATTTCCTCTCGGCTCATCTTTTTAAATCGACTTCCTTTTCCTAGTTCTTTTTCATTCTTCCACTTATATCCAGCCTCTTGTTTGCAGCTTTTTAAAAATCAAACTTCCTTTATTCATCCCTCACATTAAGGGCTAGTCATGTTTTCCCAGCTACACTTATCCTTCTCTGCCTCCCTCCCTCTCTCCCTCTCTGTCTGTCTTGTTTTGTTTTTCCCCGTCCTCCTCCGCTTGTGTTAGTGGCCTCAGGAAAACAAAGAATAACCGACTGACACCACCACTTCAGGCCAGACAAAGTGGGAGGAGATGAGTGAGGAGATGAAGAGGGAGAAGAAAGAAAGGAGAGATAGCAAAGGACCGTTTTGCATACCAATAGTCACTGCTGTAATGGCTTTTCTTTAATCCTATAGAAGCAAAGAATCCCGGCTTTCCAATGAAGTGCTTAACATATTAAGGAAAGCATCTTTTTTTTTTTTTTTCTTCACAGAACCCCCCGACCCTGCCCCATCCACCCGCTGCCACACAACAGCCCTCCAGGCACAGTGAGACAGCGAGAGGCCCCTGCCTGAACCCCCTCTCAATGAGCTGGCTCCCCATTCAAAAAGGAGACCCCTGAAATCTCCTCCTCTTTCACAGCACTTCAGTTGTGGTACACAACTCATGAGGCCAAACATTTACAGGCTTCCTGAAACCTACGGTGCCCACTAGTACTGTAATTTGTGTTCTGTGTGCATAGTCTGTGTCCTTGTAATATTTCTTGTTTTGCAACAAAACAATTTCCCTCAAGGATCAGTAAAGTACTATCTATCTATCTATCTATCCATCCATCCATCCATCCATCCATCCAGTGCCCACCTGTCAAACCAGGTACTAGCAGAGCCTTAGGTATGACTTGACACATCCATGTCGGACGTGTACTTGTGTGTACAGTCCAATCCGAAAATATTCAAGCCCTGTCGCTTATTCATCACGTCATTGTGCCGTAGCCTTGACAACACAATCCTGGGTCGATCTACAGACAATTTTTTGGCTTGTTTTGTTACGTGCAAATTCTCTAATCCTTCCTGTTAACAGACAACGTTGCATGGCTGATGAACTGTTTATTGCAAATATTATTAAATGAAATTATTAACTGAACACTGGATTTTATTATATCGATTTTGGCGCCGGTTTATCGAGGCAGTGAGCCACTAGAGGGAGTGTGTTATCACGGGTAAGGGAGGTTCATTGTGGTTTATTGCTTTAATTTGCCACAGGTGAACTTTAAGCAAGTTGTAAAAACTCTCATAGAGTATCAGCGGGAACTGAAAGCACCTGAGCTATATTTTGAAAGTCCTAGCAAAAAGTCTGTATACTAAAAAAAAGTATATTTTTGTAGACTGATGAGAAAAAAAAGAGATAGAAATGTGACAAGCACTAGAGAGACCACTGATTGAGCTTGCTTCACATTTTATTCTCACGTCAAACTGGCCTGAACAATAACTTCTACATAAAAACATAACTTTGATTAAAAATGTAATTTTATTTAAAAAAAAAATATCAAGTAGTACTAGTATCTAGGCTATAAGATACTATAGGCCCTTTCACACATGCATAAGAATGGTAATTTAGCAGTAATTAATCAGGAATGTGTTCACTGTAAGGCCATTTAAATGAGAATCTCCAGCCAACTCCAAGAACTCCAAGGTTATAACAAGCTCAAGTGAAAATTTCTCCATCTACAGCTAGTATTAATAGGCTTTATAACTCATTCATGCTCAAACACTACTGGCCTGACTGCGTAGTAACAAATCACCCTGCTGCCCTGCTAATGTTAAGCCATTTCCCAAATCCTGAAACTCTGATTGATAAACAAAACTAATCCGAGGGCAAAAGGCTGACACTTTACAATCGAGAGAATGTAGCCAGAGAATGTCACACGGCTTTAAAAGAGACCAGAGGCAGAGAGGAGAGGCCTGAGTAAGCCAGAACCCCTGTCACACACCACTATGACTAATCTGTCTTTGTGCTTTGGAGAGAAGAACGTTTAAAGGAGCAGTTTGTAATTTTCAGAGTGCTCTGATGCCTGTGAGGCGAACCCCGATTACAATAAAACACTGGTAAGCCTAAGCCTTCTCCTCAGCTCAGCCACCTCCTCTGCTGAATCTACTGCTCTATTGAATTAACCATTTATTTAAAACTGTTAAATAAAAGAGTTAATTTATGGGCTGGAAAACTGTGAACAGAAGCTTGAAATGGAAAAAAAAAACCAAAGAAAAAAAAATATGCACCCAACTGCAGGAAAATGCAGCTTCACTAATCATCCTCTTAGCAATTCAGCATCAAGAAAAAAAACGAGAAAAAAAAACCATCTTTTTGATCAGCTACGAGTTTGCAGCATTAGTTTCTGAGATGTGGTCTCAGAGGAGTCTGATGCATCCCCAGACGCAGCTGCACGCAGCTCTGTGGTTGGTCGTTACCTCAGCAAAGCCATAATCGTGCCACTGAATATGATGCACAAGTGTTTGTCGTATAAGCAGGGCCAGGGTGACTGACACACACTCATCTTGACTCAGCTAATTACACTCAGCTGAGCTGCAGGCAGTGTGTACAAGTGGTGAGTAACTATATTCATGCCATCTGCACGCTACCAAACAAAAGATTCTCATATCACTACTCCGAAATGATCTTCAAAACACAGGCTTTTTAAACGTATTCACCGATATGCAACTAGTCTGCTCTCTCCATCTTAAGACATCCCTTCCTCATCAAGATAACTTGCCTACACTATGGATAACCTGTGCAGGCTAATTATTATGTGCTGAACAGGAAACTTTGTTATTTGCAGCCTACAGTCTTTGCTTCCAGACTGTGTGAGCATAAATAAGAGAAACTAGTAAAAGCGCCAGAAGAAGAAAAATTGGGTTAAAAGTGGGTTCAGCTGGAAAAAGGAAGCGAGCACAGTCTGATTAAAATAGCCTCTGCCTTCCTTTGTGGGAGTCTGTGTGTTCCCTGCTCTCTTTTTAATGGATAGCTTGTTAAAGACCCCCACTCTGACTAGCGGGGTCTTCCTCTTCTCTTTCTCGCTTTTCTTTTCTCTCTCTCTTAATCCCTCACTTTCTCTGAGCACTCTGGCGGAGGACCAAAAGAGCGTGGGACTTGGAGATTATCTCACTGCTCTGAGCTCTAATTGTGTGTGTGTGTGTGTGTGTGTGTGTGTGTGGATGGGTTGCAGGATATTCAAATCTAACTGAAAGGCAGCCAGTAAACAGCGAGGAAGCTTTTTCTTCTCCAGCGTAGGTCAGCTACACTTCATCAACCAGACAAAACATCACTCAGCCGAAATCTACTTCTCTGGACGCTGAAGGACTGTTTGGAAACTCAGAGCTCATTTTGGTTTCTAGGTTGCGGTTCAAGAAACCTTTTTAGTTCCTCATACAGGGGACACACGTTTCTGCAGACCAGGTACTACCGTACTGTGCAAACTGGTCGAAAAGAAGACGCACAGGATGTCTAGGACTGTTACACAGCGTTTTAAATACCTGTGTTTAACTAACAAGCGGTTGTTTAGGAGTGTTTTATATCGGACACAGTGCAGCCTCTGGCAAAGTGAAAGGATTCCACGGTCCTTTTATTTTTACACAAGTGATGAGTCATAGACGTCTCTGGAGTTTGTTTTGTGCATGCGTATTCTGGCGTGCCATACATGGCAAGCAGCAAAACATGAGCAAAGGGTGACATTTTAAAGGTCATCACAATAAACGTCAACACAAATTTAAATCTTAACCTCCTTCATGTAGTTCTGAAATGTCGTTTTCGTTACAATGCTTGCATCAATTCTGTTTTTTTTTTTTCTTTTTTCCTTCATAACTGTCCCTGTCCTTGCAGTGCGGCTCAAACAAACCTGGAACTGTGTCATTCTCATCCATGAGAATAGGGGAACCCTTTCATTCTTATTGTTTTCAGAATTTGGAAAAATCGGTTGGATGTAGCTTGATAATTCTGGAAAACAGCCTAAAAAAATTGGCTTTTGACCAAAATTCTGCAAATATATACTTTGATACTGTATGAACATATAAACCCGTTGTACCAAAACAGCGGGTGATTTTTCTCACCCGGTGAATGTCAGGAGTTGCTGTATTTGGACATAAGCCTGATCAGTTCAGTTGGTAATCAGATCCCGGCTGTCAAAAATGTCCGTGATATATCCGTAAGCAGATAATCAAAGCGCTAAGCTTTCCTCATCCCATTGGAAAATGTAAAAATCTTTAAAACTTAGCAGTAATGTTGACTTTCTCTGAGTAGATTAGATTACAAACGTAGAGGTACCAGGATGTCCTTCAGTGGAATTTTCTAGCTTTTGGAGGTAACCAGATTTAAAATGTTATAACTTCTGGTTGAGATATGTACAAAAGAGAGACATATTTCAGTTATGTAGTACAAAATTTCAAAATCTGGCCACGTGAAACGTTTTCCCAGGCCTTATATAAGAACTATATCAAAACAGAGATCCTGCACCACAGAAATATTTCATTTGGTCTTTCAACAGGTTACATCTCTGCTTATGTGGTTTAGCAATTGAAACTTGAGCGCAAAACTACACCTCCTACAATAAACAGGATTTAATCTCCAACAGCACAATAATCCCACTATCACAGAGAATCGTGTGTGTGTGCGTGTGCGTGTGCCATGCTTCACTAAAGTGTACCCTGTTCTTCCTCTTCTTCATTGTTCTGTTTCCTCTTCTTCCTGGACTTCGAGTTCTTCTTGTTCTTTATGTCCTGTTGTTCCACAATCCTCTGTAATACTGATAAACAAAAAAAAAAAAAAAAAAAATTTCATTTATCTGCAAAATATCTACACACCCTTTAACGTTCGCTCAGAAAAACATCATCATGCTTTGTTCCATGGCCTTTGAACTATGACCTCGAGTATTCCCGGTGTTTTATTTTTCTCCCATTCCCCAGCTTTGCATCCTGTTTGAACAGGCACCAAGCCATCTTAATTTTAGCACTGAAATCAATACTGACTTTCGATGCGTATGCACCAGCGCTCTGAGACATAAGCTCAGACAAGCGCACCTGAAACATAAACATTCGCTGCTGGTTTCCAAAATAGCAGAAGTGAACAGAAAATTAGCGGAAGCAGAAATATACAAATTTATCAGCTACATACTGGGTGCATGTGAGAAACAGAAAACAAATGCATTAGCTACCTACTGTGTGCACTTGAAAAACAAATAAGTTCGATAACTTTATATGGTACGCACTTGAACGAGACAAATTTAATGGCTGCCTGCCTTTAAAAAAACACATCTCTAAAACACAACGTCATTAAAACACACATCCATCAAGAAGAGTTGCATGTTTTCTTTCCCACTTTGACATCACACATATAGTTAATGTACAAAACCAACAGTTGATTCATACTCACTCTTCTTGTCATTACTGGGCTCCAGGTGTCTCTGAATGTAACCCTCAAGATAGCGTCTGAACTTGGGGGATGGAGAGAAGAAGGCCAGGCTGATAGCCATGAGCTCCCAGCCTGCACAGAGGCTGCTGAGGTTCAGGTTGTCCGTGGTCTGCCGGATCAGCTGGACATACAGCTCGTCCCTCAGGCCCTGCATGCTCCAACACTTGGTCACTACGTGAAGGGCAACATGGCGCCGGTCAAGGCGTGTCACTTGCCGATCACCCATGTATGTTTGCACCAGCTTGAACATGTCACATGCTTCTTTTTTGATGGCGCGGTCGCTCGTGATCAGCATAGGCTTCCTGATGGAAGCGCTGCTCCATGACAGCATGGTGGCGATGGAGACGCGGCGGCGCAGCAGGCCTCGTGTGTGCTGGTTCAGGTTCTTGGTAGCCCATGCTTCCATATCCACATCAATCGGGGGTTTGCATAGGGTAGAGTAGGGGTACTGGTAGGTGGGACCAGCGGCGGGGGTATGCACCTGGAGGGCGGGCAGTGAGGAGACAGAAGTGGTGCCGCGAACTGTTACGTCATCATCATGGTCTTTTCCGTGTTGGGAGCGGATATCGGGCTGGCTTTTGGATTCCAGTGTTCCTGCCTAAGTGACGGAAGAAAGAAAGTCATTCCGAGTGTCTTAACGGTACGTCAAGGTGACTGGACAAGTGTTCTCAGAGATGTTTAACAAACCAAACCAACTGCTTTGGCTTAACACTACTAAACATCAGCGGCAGTCAATAGAAATGATGAGTCATTTCAAAAGAAATGACTGAAATGACATTGTTATTTTAACAAAATCTGCAGCTTTTATTTTAACCTTTTGGTTACTGAGGTTAAGTTTAGGGCTAGGGTTAGGTTTAGGTGTAGACATAGCATTAATCAGCTGCATTAGTTAATAATTATGTCAGTGGAATGTCCTCAGAAGGTTAGCAAGACAAACGTGCGTGCATGCATGTGTGTGTGTGTGTGTGTGTGTGTGTGTGGGTGTGGGTGTGTGTTGTGTAGGCGGCAGGCGATATGCTTACTCATTCCCCTGTAACCAGAACAACCAGCACAGGATCGAAAGCCTGGAAACATCTGCACAAATTGCACTTGCTCCCAAAATAGGTAACCCAATGTGGGAATTCGATCAGAACATAAAACAGCCCTCCCTCTCCTTCTCCCTCACTTCGCTCCCAAGTTTCTCCAATCCCCTCAGTTCAGTACTCTTAATTCTATCACCCCATTGCACAGCACCAAATATCATCTAGTTACTTAATACTGTCTTTGATACTCTGTTCCTTGCCTTACAAAACATAACTTAGTATGTTTTCCTATATGGTGAAAACATATACCATTTCCCAAAGTGTATAAGAAAGAAAATGCTGAAAGAAAATGGTGCACTGATTCAATGTGATCATTGAGCTTCCAGCCTCCCCTCTAATCAGAGAGGCACACTGAGGTCTCGTAAGAGTTACAGGAGCATCACAGCTGAAGAATTACCTTCCATTTATGAGCCATTAAATGACCACAGACTGCATAGCCACATGTGATACTGCTTAAATGATGCAGGCTTATTAAAAATAATTTCATGGATGAATTTGCCATGCCATCTGTAGGGCATCTGAGAGGGAAGCTTCACTTTTGAGGTCAGATTTTCCAAACTCTGCATATGTGCTTTATGCTTTCTAGTCGAATGGTAAAGGTTTCATAAGTTAGAGAGGGAGGGAGAGAGAGAGAGAGAGAGAGAGAGAGAGAGAGAGAGTTTGAAAAATGCTGGAGTTGGTTGATTTAATGGTTAATGAAGCATGTGGAATTGTGGAGCAGCGAGCCATAACAGAAGATCGCTAACACAAAGATTAAGGTTAAGACCCAACCATTCTAGCCACATTACGTTCACATCTCATTCCTCATCACTACTCCCTTTTCCTCGACTGCTTTACCTTAAATTCTTCATCCATGCTTACAGCCCTTGAAGGTTTATACAACTGATACATTTACCACGGAAAGGTCAAAACTCAAGGCTGATACACTAGCCTGATTTGTGACCTCTTCCTAGATAATGCTAACACATAAGGCAGCTTTTCTCCTTTTTTTCAACCTGTCTTGTTCAATCAGTCGTGGGTCATTTTTTTTCAGCTCTGACCCCGCAGCTCTTGGCTAAAATCCTTCCTGGCATCTGCTTTGCTCCCTATGACTCCAGACACCAAATGACGATTCCTTCTCGACACAGGCTGTCTGCACACAAACGTTTCTCCATTGTCATCGTAGCCTTGTGTTTTGGCAGCAAATAAACGATCGGTTTAACTGTTGTTGATGTAAAACCACACTGCTGCGGGGTCATTACATGGAAATCAATCTTCAAAAAAAAAAAAAAAAAAACACTACACAAAAAGTGATCCAAAAGTCCACTAATAAGAGCTGTTCTTATTCTATCTTTCATGAAAAAAAAATTTCTCCACTTGCAGTTGCTTACTTGTACAAATAACCATGGAAGATAAGTAGAAGCTGTGGCCTTAGCAAAAGTGTATCAAGGCACTGAGAAAAACCATTTGAAAAACTGACTCCCAGTTTGGAATGCTTGTTTGTGTGTGGATGGGCCTGCTGTCAGTCACTTTATAGACACTATACTCTATTGGCCACTGTAGATCCTGGGGCGGAGCTTGATGAATAAGGGCAGAATCATTCAAATACTGAACCCACCTAACCATTAGAGACCTAATCTTGAAAAAAAAAAAAAAAAAAAAGAGAGAGAGAGAGACTTATGTCGTGTTCATGACCAAGTGGGAACTGGGAATTTTCCAACTTCCCAAATGAAAAGATCTGGCTGAAAGGCTTTCCAACTTGTAAATCCTACTCTGAACGGCTTCTCAGACTCGCAATTCCGTGATGTCACTTCAACATGGCGGCGCTCAGAGTGAAAAGTAGGAACAAGACGTAACAGCATGACTTAAGGGCGTTTAAGCCTTTTTTGAGTTCCTGTTTATATTTGAAATCGCTAAATACTGGGTGATACTTTGATAGCTGAAACATTAATTCACTTTCTGCAAGACTTTTGATCAAACTGCAAACTATTAGCAGTGAATTAACACGTACAGTTTAAAAACAAACTAAGCGCTAACTGAAAACCTCTTTGATCGCAGGTTTTGTGAACACCTTCCAGTGAGTGTCCGTTTCATTTCTGAATTCAGACGCTGAGTTTGCGCTAATGTGCATCCACTCGTGTGGTGCTAGCTTGTGCTACTTTTGTGTGTACGTTTGTCTTACGATTGTCTGCTTTTCCTCAGACGGATTTAACACTTTTCAACCTCATCACATATGGAAATTACTCTCTTTCGCACTTTCTTTGTCAGTTTTAGTGTTTACATCCAAAACGTAGCTTCATGTAATGCAGTGTGTATCAAACACACGTAAACACAAACACTTGTATGTAAGAGCTATTAATGACTACAAATTCATCTAACATATCTTGACACACACACACACACACACACACACACACACACACACACTAAAACCCTATTGTCTAGAGTAGGTGAAGGTGGCACTTGTTCTTTTCCTACTGTTAGAGGGGATGTTGTTCTACACGTTTCACTTGTGCAATAAAAATACTTTTGGAACCAGACCAAGGCACCTACTATGGCAGAGGTAACAGAGAAAGAGAGGGAGGAAGTTTATTTAGTGGAGGTTAACTGGTGTTAATTCATTTTTCTATAACAACAGCTCTGATAATAGTGCAGGCTGCAATGTTTATTTTGATGCGCTTGTTCTAATATGGCGTTGTTTCTATAGTGACAGCTCATCCACAGGTGGACGCTCACGTAGGCATATTTAAAAAGTGTGTAATTGTTGATGTGATGGAAGTTTTCGGAGATGTACGCTCAGCATTTTTGGAAGGCGTCCCCTGTATCAGCGCTTTGTACCACTCAGAGGTGAAGTTGTAACGTTAGGTTTTTTCCACCACAGGAAAGTCTTCAGAACAGAGACTTCTGTAGTTTATGAGTAACTTATTAATAATTGAAATATTGCTGTGGTGTAAGGAGAACAAAATACTTAGGATGTTCTGTTATTGGAAAATAATCAACTCAGCCCATATTTATTTGTTTAATAAAAAGGAATCTGCTCTCGTTCTTTCCGTCCCTCTCTCTTCATCTCTCTCTCTCTCTCTCTGTGCCTGTCTGAGTGATAAGGTCTTCCAGGCTGATCTGGCTTTACTATACAACCTATCATCATCAGTTTGTGCTGGATTTATATCTCCTTCTTTCTCTTTCTCCACCACTCTCACTCCATTTCACTTTATGAAGTCTTACATAGAGGTGAAATAAAGAGAAAGAAACCAAACAAAATCCAAAATTAGACTGAAAGAAGCACTCTTTCACTACAAGCAGTCCATGAATTCTTAATCTCTACAATCTCTCTCTCACACACACACACACACACACACACACACACACACACACACACACACACACACACGTGGATTTATTATGCTAGTGAGGACCTTATATTGACATAATTATTAATAACCATTATTAAGAACGCATTGTTACACCTAAATCTAATATTAACCTTAACCTCAGCAGCCAAAACCTCTTTTAGTTATTTTTATTTTTTTTTTTTAAATAAAAGGTGTGTTTTTTGTACAAGCAAAAAGCAATTTTCCTATTTTCCTCATGGGGGACCAGCCAAATATCCCCACATACTGTCAGATATTCCTATCCTTGTGGAGACACTGCATACACACACACACACACACATACACACACACACACTTGTTCTGGAATGGAACACTTGCTCCCTCTGAGACGGGAAGCTCTTAGTCCCTCACTACTGTATTGTTTCCACGGAGACCGGATGTAGACTGTTGTTATGCTTTTCCATTCCAGCAAACCAACTGAGAAACACTGTGACTACGACCCAGACTGAGACAAAAGAAAAGGCAGGATAGACAGAAGGAGTGAAAGTAAGAACATTAAAGGAATAGTCCAGCATTTTTCCATGGAATCTCTATCCACCATACCTGGGGCGGTTACCAGGGATGAGAATTTTCCTGTGGTTTTTTATTTTTTATTTTTACTGAGAATAGAAGAGAAAACCCATTTACTCAAAAGTCACTTATAACGGATGCTTAAGGGCAGTTGTTAGGGCTGTCAGTAAATGTTTTAAAATACGCAACTGTATAACACAAACGTGATAAAATAAGATGTCTTAGCATGGCATGCACTAATCTGTTCTTATAAAGTTTTCATTAAAGCGTTGTATGAAAACATGTGTGTCACAGAAATGTATAGTGATGGAATACACCACCTGCCCTTAGACTTCTAATTACAAGTGACTTTCCAATGAACAGATTTTCTGTGCGTTTCTCAGTATAGGCAAATGTGTCAAGATTTATGTCCCTGGAAATAGTGTAAACATGTCATATTGTGGTCTGTAGAAATTTCTGATCTGTTATAGGGCGCCATGGAAACCATGTAAACGTATGCACAATAAATAAAACCGCGTACATGTTCATGCATGCTCACACACTAATATCCTACCTGTGAGGGTGATGCGGGTGGCTCCGGAGAGGACAGGCTAGTGTGAGATGCTTCACTCTTCTCCAATGAGTCCACCTTCTCGTATGTCCTCTTCTGCCCCCCTGCTAACCCCTCGGTTGACGTCAGCGCTGCATCTCCGTGTCTGCTGTACAGTGAACGCTCGCTGCCCATCATATCCTCCCCTGAGCCTGAAACTGGTCCAGGCAGTGTCGTGCTCTTCAGTGAACCTTCTGAGCTCATTAAAGCCACCTTCATCTCAGCCATCAGCTTGTCACTGAGCTCGCTGCCACTTCCTGCCCCATGCCCTGGCATTGCCCTTCTGCGGTTCTTCCTGCGCAGACTCGGCGAGGGCCCCGTCGAGTAGCCTGAGTCCTGGTAGGTGACGGTGGAGGGTGGTGGATACTCCTGAGATGCCAGGCTGCTCTGACGGCTATGCCACGGCTGCTTCTTCTCCATGGAAAGCTCCTCTTTTGGGCTCTCGCCTGGCTGGAGGTCCACATTCACCATGTGCTTGATGCATTCGCGCCCGGCCGCGCTGTACTCCCCAGCCGAGGGATGGCGCTTGTGCTTGGCCTGGGGGAACTGGAGAAGTTTAGGGGGTGGAGCCAATCGCGGCATGCTGTGCGTAGGTCTATAGGCGTCATGGGTCAAGTAGTCTGCCCCTTCCACTTCCATGTCTGCTGGTGGTTCATCATAAATGGGAGGATCTGAAGTTGGAGGCTCATCATAGATTGGCACAGGGGGCGTGGCAGCGTACTGAGGAGAAGAAGGACGGAGAACATTTGTAGATGAGGGGGCACCAGAGCTTGGCATCACCATGCTGAAGTTGCCACTGTCGGCCTTCTTGAGGAGATGAAAGGACTGTTTGGGGTCCATCTTGCCAAAGGATGCAGTCCTGTTGGGGTGTGCGGGGTTAGGAGAGGGGGTGTTGCTGGTGGGCAGGCTCAAATGAAGAATGGGGCGGGGGCTAGCAGGGGTGATGTGCTGGTTCCTGCCACTGCCGCTCACTTTCACCAACATGGCTGCCTTGGAGCCTGGAGTAGGCTGCCATCTCGGATTTTGCTCTCTGAAACACACATTGAAAGACAGAAACATAAAAACTCGGTATATCACACACACACAGTTCAAAAACTATGCTGTTGTAAGATTATATTTTTGAAGCACTGCACTAATTGAGTAAACAGCTATTGCTAGAGAACAGGAAATCAAAACCATTTTACCTCGATAGTTCATGTCTCTGGTCATATTTGAAGAACCGCTGCTGTATTCATAAAGACTGTCCTGTGCTTATCCCAGGACTCGTATTCACAAGCTCATACTCAACACCCTTTCTTCACACCCTTGGTACTGTTTGACTGTACGCTTCTACACCTGTATACAGTAAGGATTTACAACCGCACTATCCGGTGTCACCCAGAAGAGGATAAGTTCCCTTTAGAGACTGGTTCCTCTCAAAGTTTCTACCTCATGTCAAATCAGGGAGTTTTTTTCTTCCCACTATCATCTCTGCTTTACTTCTTAGGGATCTAAATCTACATATATCTACATTTCTGTAAAGCTGTTTTGTGACAAGTGTTGAAAGCGCTATAGAAATAAAAATCACAGCAAAGTGAAATGGCGTACACTCAGCAACTGTATACTTACACATATATGGTAGGTTTATTGAGAAAACGGCCAATGAAAACAGCTCTACGCTAGCTAAACACCTAATAAAGTGCCAACTCTTGTATTGCATTGTATAGCACTAACTATTGATTTCATAGACTTTTTAAATGCACAAAGTCCAGGTCTTTCTACATTTTCTTATTATATATGTAAAACAATGCATTGATATAGCTGATCAAATTGTACCAAATACATTAAACTATGCATTCATGATTAAATATCGATGTCTTTCTGTTGTGCTGTGTTCTATCACTCAATATCTCATGCTTATTAAATAAATGTGCCTTAATCCAAACTTGTCCATATCTAACACAGAGGAATGCTTGGCTGAAATGCCAGTCCTGGCACTGGGTCTAAAAACACATTCCTCTATCTTCTCTCTCTCTCTCTCTCTCTCTCTCTCTCTCTCTTTCTCTCTCTCTCCATCCATCACACTGCTGCTAGGCCAGCCCGATACACACCAGTGTAGCCTCTATTACATGGAAAAATAGGGGAAGGGGAGACAAAAAATATAAATAAACAACTCGGGTGTGACTGTATACTGGTATGTCTACTGTGATGAGGAAATATGGAATAGTTACACTGCTAACTGTTAGCCATATATCCAGTGCACACAATGACATATTATGACATATTAATAGTATAATTACAGTGTCATGTGTCATTCGAAGTCTTTAATATAGAAAAATACAATAAGTTGCAAACCATAATATTGAACAGTTTTCACACACAGTATAAGATTCAGTTTGTGCGTTGTTGTTTTTTTTAAATCTGTTTTTCGCACGTGTTTTGCACAGGTGAAACAAATCTGTCTACTCAAATACGTTCATCTGGTGAAGTCAGTTTCCTGGTGTATCAGCATCTGGAGCTGGGACGGTGAATGTTTCCGTAAAACGGCAGGAGTAAATATGGTACGTGACAAGTGAACCCGCTCGTTACTTGTTACCACAACATATAAACATACTGTAACATGTTCTCTCCCGCTCGGACAGTAATGACGTGTGAAGCTTGTAGCGTGCTTGTTTGTTTTACATTTAGCGAGTGTGTGCTCCTGTGACAATCTTCTAGAGGTTACAAAGTGCGTCTCAGTCATTCCTCGCCTCTCTCTCTCTCTCTCTCTCTAAAAACACACACACACACACACACACACACACACACACGCGCGCGTGCGCGTTATACAACAGGAAAGGCTATGTTCCAGAGAAAGGCGAGGTTTAAGGAGAAAAACAGGCTTTCTCATAGTATTGTTCCTCAAACATAATAATGCATTATCACCTTACCACGACACACACACACACCCTCACACACCCCTGTAAAACATGACAACATCACACGCACATACACGTGCAGAAAACACACTGGTACAATGGTCACATTTAACTCGACATGCACACAAACACACACATAAACACTGTGATAGTGCAGCTACATCTAATAAAACAATACAAAGTAAGATTACTACTGTGTGTGTGCGTGTGTGTGTGTGTGTGTGTGTGTGTGCATTTGTTTTGCACGTGTCCTATGCCTTCATGGTCTTGTGTACTTTTGATGTGGATGTGTGTGTGAGGTCGAGCTGAATGTAACACGGTTCTGTTTCATTATAGTGAGTGTTGCATCAGTGTGTGCTTTCTGCACGTGTGTATGTGTGTGGTGTGTTTGTATTTTATATGGGTGTGTGTGTGTGTGTGTGTGTGTGTGTGTGTGCGTGCGCGCATGATAATCGCACTTATTCCAGTTCTAACAGTTTCCTTCCCCCAGTTCTACACCATCATCACCAACACACACACACACACACACACACACACACACCTCTATAAACACGGCTAGACCACACACCCACCTACACACTTTACACTGAACATTTCACCTCACACACATACACAACACCTAAAACAATCTGTAAGTCAGTGATTTAATCGTTTAAAACCTTAAGAACAATAATATTGGAAAAATTTGCTTCAACAATCAATAATATTAACTGACATGAAACTGCCCTGACAACAACAACAACAACAACAACAACAACAACAACACAATAGGTGAGAATGCAGCATACAGTGATAAAATTAAGAACTGATCAAGTTACGAGATTATACTGAAACGCACGTGGAAGCTGTCGAACATATACCATCACTTGTTATGGTTCTGAAATGCTTTATCCTGCACACACACACACACACACACACACACACACACACACACACACACACGTTCACAGACATGGCTGTGTGGAAGTATATATCCGTGCACACACACTTACCCGCAGAGGCGAGAACTGCAGGGGTGCCCTGTGTTGGTCTAAAAGCCTTGTTGAACCCCGCTGTGTGTGACGGGACCGGTGGAAAGAATAACAAGAGGGGAAAAAAAGCCCAAAAAATGTCAGAAGTGGTCCTCGTCTGGCTATTTATAACTGACAGAGCTCCTACTGTTTAAAGAGTGCAGTGTTAATTCACACTCTCACTGAGCCACTCTTCAATTACACACTGAGGGAAGGAGGGAGGAGAAGGCAAGAGGAAGGGAGGGAGGGGAACGCCAGGCTCCAGTTTAGGCCCTCCTCTGTTTTTTTTACGGTAGGGTAAATGCGAATCCTAAAATTACCACACACACACTTGACCTTGGTTGCTACCCCCTCCTGTCTCTGTTGCATGCATGAGAAACATCTTCAGTCCTCAAGAGGCTTTCATCCATTCCCCAGCTTTCTTCCTCTTCACCTCGAACAGTTTATCTTTCATCGTCTTTTTTTTTTTTTTTTTTTTTTTTTACACGTCAAGAAATACCGGCTCTTACAGCTTTCTCCATCATTTGGCCTCGCCTTTTGTGCCTGAACACCTCTCCCTCTCAAACTCACTTGCTTTCTTAAAGTGTCTCTCCATTTCTTGCACACAATGCCCATTTTGTCCTAATAGCTTGTGGAAGCTCTCTCTGTTTCTCTCTCTCTCTCTCTCTCTCTCTCTCTCTCTCTCTCTCTCTCTCTCTCCAAATCGTGGTCAGTCCCACCCTTTGTGCCTCCACTCTCACAGCTCCAAATGTCAACAATCTTTTCATAGTGTCGAGTAAATACAGACCATACAATGTGTAAACAAAAGCTGGAAGACGGGAAAACTCCAAAACATGATCTCTCTCTCTCTCTCTCTCTCTCTCTCTCTTGTGGAAAGTACGTGATAAAGGATCTCGTTTAATATGTGAGAAATTAGGAATGGATACTAATGTTTCTCTCTCTCTCTCTCTCTCTCTCTCTCTCTCTCTCACACACACACACACACACACACACGCACACACACACACTTAGGTCCTCAGTGAACAAGTTGCAAAAAATGTCCCCTATATCTATGTCTTTTCTCTCTCCATTTTCCCACACTGCATATCCGTCCCTCGCTCTTACTGTCCCACTGTAGCCATCGCAGACGAGACCTCGGAGTGCACTGAATGTGCCTGTGAGACGCTGGCTAATTTGCACAAAGCTACTGTGGATTCCGAAGTGATAAGAATCACACCTTAACCCACTCACCCACCCACCCACACACACACACACACACACACACACACACACACACACAGGCACACACATGACAGAGGAAGCATGCATGGAAAAAGAGGACGGCTGCCTCGAAAACAACCAACCGAGCGCATATGCTTTGCTGACTGCAGTGTGTGCCGAGCATGTTGTTTGCATGGCTGGGGATCAGTGGGATTCTGAGGAAAATATGGACTGATCGTGCTGCCCTGTGGGATCGCCTGCTGGAAAGTTCAAAGGGTGCTTTTCCCTGGCGTAAACAGGAAATAGCAGCAGAGCAGTCACACTGGAGAGACTCAGTCATCAGATGGTTTATGACTGATGGGGAGTTATTGCTGAGAAAACAATACTAATGCTAATATGCATACATACACACCCACCCACCCACACGCACACCTCTGAATGGTCAAATTTAGGACCAATTACCCATTAATGCATTTACGGCCTCACAATTAAGCAAACAAAAAACTGCAAAATAACAGAAAACTGCCTGGGGAAATATTTACAACCACGCATGTCCGCATTCAGAAATACATAACTACATACTTGCCTGTATACAGGATTTAACAGGCGTTTGACTGAGGAAGAGAAAAGACGACGCGCGTTGTGTAAAGGAATTTGATTCTGACGTGACATCAGAAAAGACGAGGCGAATACGGGAGATTAACAGTAGCCGTATTCACATAGTCAGAGCTCTGTGTTTGAAAGATAATCATAATTCCTTTCATATATACAGAGCATTTATGTATTTATGCAAAAAAAAAAAAAGTCTGTTTCTCAATTTTAAAAAAAAAACTGATTTAAAAAAAGGGAGGCTGAGCCAGCTATCTAGAAGGAAGACGACAGCGATGAGGAAAAGGTACTTCTGCTGTATTCGAATAGCTAAAATGAGTCGCGGTGCATAAAGGTGGCTATGTACTGCATAGTAAATATAAAAGAACCATCGTTTAAACACGTAGCCTACATTCAGAAAAAGCACATAAATATTTTATATAACAATGCTGGAGAATCTTCGATAGGCTTATGTCAAAATTTGTACGGGTCGAGAGGTTTTAGAGGTTTTATGTGACGTTTTCCTCCATTTTCTCCTGTTTGGTCACCTGCCATCCAGCCAACCAGCCGGCTCTCCCCTGTCATACAACAACTACCAACCGGGTAAAGGTTAACACATGCTTCCTCTGAGACACGTGAAGCTGGCCAACCGCATGTTTTCAGATCCTCCTGTATCGCTTCAGAAAAGATGTATACGATGCTTGTGAATGTCTTATGAAGTCCCAGTGCAGGTAACCTTCAAATAAAGTGTTATCAATGTTATGCAGGAGCTGCAGAACTGTTTCTTTGAGGGACCATGAGTGCTATGACATTAAACAGAGAACAAACAAACAAAAAAAACAAACAGACAGCAATTGCAGTTGACAAAAAAAGCACAAATGTGATAGCAGGTGATGTCATCTATAGCTAGGTTTTTTTTTATAAAGAAAACTAAGAATATACAGAGAATAAGGTGGTATGGCTCAGTTTATGCTTAGCCATGAGCAAAAAAAGCAAACAAAGGACGGAAATCGATTAACTGCCTTGTCGTGTTAACAGAACAGGGAACGTTCTCGGAACAAAAAAAAAAAAAAAAAAAAAAAAAAAGAATTAAACAGTTCTGTTTGCCACAGCTATCCGTGTTCAGGAGTTAAAGTGAACAAAATTAGTGCTGTCTGAGTGGGAGGGATTGGCATGCTCTCGCTCTCCCCTGCCAATCACGGTGAATCTAGCCAATCACAGGTGTCTATGAACTCATGTATGTGGAAGAGGGCAGATAGCGCTTTCCTCTGAGTGTGCCCTGTACGCTGCCCTGTGACGAGGTTTAAATCTATAGAAATATTTTTATTTTCTCCGACACGTTTTGGCCTAATGACTTGTTGCTTGACTTAGGAAAAAGGGGGCCGTCAGTACTGGTCAGCATCAGTCAGTCACAAGGCAACCGGCAGAGCATGATTTTTCCAGCTCACTATTATGCATAATCGCTGGGAAGCCAGAACGTTACCTCTAGTAAATTAAATAATAAATGTGACTACATAATACCCCCCAAAAACACCTGAAATGTGTTGAGGAAGTGCTGAGATACTGCTGTCATCATATAAAACAACCAGTTTTTTGCTCATTCAATCAGTGTTAGGAAACGTGGAACACGTAGGGCAAGACTGGCCTACAACAGAGAAAGAGAAGCTGAGGACCTCGAAAACTGATGTAAAACAGAAAGTCTGAAAAGAGTAAAAATGTAAGAATGACAGCAGCAAGTAAGTACCACAGTTGAAATTCCTCATGCCTTTGAATCCCTAGATGGAAAGAGTCATATTCCATACTGTAGGGTGAGGCATACAGCAGCTGCGAGAGACTGAGATTCAGGAGGGAAGAAAAAGAAAGAGAGAGAGAGAGAGAGAGAGAGAGAGAGAGAGAGAGAGAGAGGAATGCACAGGCCATGAATTTTACGCTTTAGTCATAGTTCAGAGAATGTATGGGAGAGGAGGAGATAGCTATAATGAGTCCTGGGCACAGAAATGGAAGTTTCGGAGATTCTGAGAAACGTGACCAATGAAACCTGCTTTTACTCAGACACACTGACTTCACTCCACATTGAGTCACTCAGTGGAGCATTTAAAATGAAAGGGTCACTAGGAAGTGCGCTACAAATATAAGCGTGGCGCAACTCTATTGTGATCCGCTGGCAGTTGATCAGAGAAGGAATGTAACGAAATGTAAAGCTTTAGGACCCTCACATGACAAGTAATTGTATGCCACTATGCAGGACATTATAAGTAGTACAGTAGTTTGTCTTTTTTTTTTCCTTTCTGGTTTTCTTATTTTGATTATGGATACTGCCATCTTCTGGTATGGCTATTTATTCTTCACACACACACATACCCACACACAGAGAATATACGTGTACTCTGGCCATCAGCTGTGGTCTTTGGAATGTGTTCACAGAAGACGTGAGGCGACAGGAGGCCATCGAGTGCTAGTTGGCTGGCGCGCTGTTTCTTCGACATGGGGTTGGTGAGTCAGGTCCCTTAACAGTCAGTGCAACGGCAGATGATGAACGCGGTACCAGTTTGCGTGACATTCTGTATCTGTGCGTGTGTGCGTGTGTGTGTGTGTGTGTGTGTGCAACAGGGCAGGCCAGAGTCACATGCTCCTTTGTGCTTACCTTTCTCTCTTCCTCTCTCATTGTCTTTCATGATCCTCTTTGGCCCTGTAGATAAAAGCAGTTTGCCACACAAAGCTCGATATCACGAGGGAGAAGATTGTGGAGGTGGCGTTTTGATTTTTTTTCTTTATCAGACTCGACACTGGGCTGTGAGGACTGACCAGTCACTCCCACGCCAACCTCACTGACCGCACACACCATTCTCAACACACCCAAAACAGCCAGGAGAGCACTGCATGCTTGTGACAAAGTGTGTTCATTACGCACGCCCTCTTTAGCCAACAAAAACACAAGAGAATATGCGATTATTCTGGAGTTTTGAAAAACTGGAAACACAGACTGTGAGGGTTCGCATGAAATTCATAGTTACTTTATCTAAGGATATAAAATTTCATCTTGTCTGCAGTTATGAGTTTTGAGATGCTTTGCATTCAAAGTACGTTTTCAGCCCCCTCCTTGATCTGGGTCAAAATATCAGCATCCAGATGTGCGAAGACGATAGAGACATATCCCACAAGACCTGCAGCTGTAACTGTAGCAAAATTCATTCTACCAAGTATTGACCTGGTGGGTTGATTACTTACGCAACAAAGAAATGTCTGCTTTTTTTAAAAAAATTAACCTTTGTGCTAATAAAAAATATTTTATATCTTTAAATCGTAGACATATTATGTAAACCAAGTTCAATTACAGATCCCAGTTAAGTCCATTTCAGTTCCAGGTTGTGACATTATAAGATGTGGAAAAAGTTCAAGGGGGGTGAATACTTAGGCAAGGTACTGTAGTGTGTGTGTGTGTGTGTGTGTGTGTGTGTGTGTGAATATCACTTTTATTGCTCGATTCACGGGGTCAAACCTTTTGACCTTTGTCCCTTAAGCTGACCTTATTGACTTGATATCTGGAACACGAGCCTTAAATATGCAGCACTGCATATGGCTGATTTCCCGGGGCCTTATTCAGCCTGGACCACTTAGCTCCTCTTCAATCTGTCACGTCCAATCTATCCATTCCCATCTGCCAGAAGCTAAGACATGCCACCCTTAATGTGCTGATAAAAAGTAATTATAAAGATTTGAAATCAAGCCGATTAACAGTACAGTTACTGTGGTATTATGTTACACAATTCTACGCTCCGCATAAAATAAGTAAAATTTAAAACAGAATAGCTAAAAAAAAAAAAAAAAAAAAGTTTTCACATTCCTCTATTTTAGCATCAGATTACACACTCCCACACGTGCGCTCACGTTGTGCATGTCATGATCGTGAGTGGGTCTGTTTCCAAAAATGCAGTCGCTGTTGCTTTAGTGATGAGGAATTAAAAGATGCAAAATATTTGAGAAAAACAACAGCGAAATGTAAAGGCAATCATTTATTCAGTGATAATTCAATTAGGATAAGAGCACTGCGACTGGGTTAGCAGTAAGGGATCCGTAATTAGCATGTGACAGAACACATGCGACTTCGAAAATGGAGGCTGGTCAATCTAACACGAACGTAAGAAAGTAGCAGCTTCGGTGAACTGCTAGCTTTGATTTGCTGAACTTGTCACTTGTCACTATCTATGTCACTTGTATGCTTTAGATAAAAGTGTTTGCCAAATAGCTATCTAGAAAATTCCTGATTTTGAGTACAGACATCTTTGTTTAGGCACACAGACTTGCATTTTCACTCTATTTGCATAGGTTACACATTGTCTTAGGTTAACTAAATTGATTTTGGACATGCTGCGCCTCATTGCTGCTTTCACTATCACACCTGAGTGTCATGAACCCTTTCTACTAAGCTAATAAGCAAACCTCGTCCAGCTGTGTACATCGTGACTTCATGTCTGTGTGCCAAAGGCTGAACCTTTCAGAATGAGAAGGTGACAAATACACCTGAAAGGAATGCACTAGTGCTGGAAGAAAGGTGTAGCGTGTTAATGAGTAGTACCAGTCAGACCGTTCATCTGTATTATGAATGGTGCGATTAAGGCAGCATGGGTAATTTGGGTCAAAATCAATGGCGCTATGAGTAAATAATGTCTGCCTCCTTAAAGTGTTATGCTGAGGCTCACAGGGATGAAGGTTGCTTTTTTTTAAAAAAAAAAAGTATATTCATTAATTCATTGCAGGACACCACGTATACACATTCACACACTCATTCGCAACCAAGGGAAATTTAGCATAGCCAATCGACCTATCAGCATTTTTTGGGGGGATGGAAGGATACCCAGAGAACCCAGAAGAAACCCAAGTGGACATGGTGAGGACTCTGGAGCTGTGAGATGGAAACCCTCCCCACTATGCCACTGTGCTGCGGTAGGCACATTTCTAGGTACATTCCCTGCCAAATATTTAGCCACCAAAAAAAAAAAACCGCAAAACATCATAAATGCGTATTTACATCCATTGCAGCTATATGAGAATTTTCTAGACGGCAAAAAGAGGTAGCATACAACAGACCACCAATCAAACAGAGCAATGGTGAGACTGGAACACACACATCTGTATCACATCTTCTCTTCATCTACATGCTAAACGCTGCACTTGGGCTAGATGTAAAAAAATGTCTAATATTTCAATCTGGCATTCCCACTCAGGGTTTCTTATACACAAATCCAAATCTCCTAAGCCCACTTCTCTCTGTCTGAGAGAGGTTACAGGGGACAGTAGTTGGGTCTGTGCCAACAAGGCCTGGGCAACGCAGGAAAATATGGCAGGAATTCACACTGGCATAAACACAGCTGCCTATATCAGTATCAAGAGCCCTCTAGTGCAGATACTTTTACCAAAAAAAAAAAAAAAAAAAAAAAACCACGCAGCCTGCTGCAAATCATCAATAAAACTAGTCAATATACAGTATGCGTAAGCAACTACTCAGGCTGTGTGCGGTCTCATCAGTTCATCTGGCTCAGGCTTTGTTAGCACGACTGCTGTACAATAATGCTGCATGCAATACCATTATAGCGGAATACCAGCAGCAATAACGCAGCATGGCTTCAACAATGGCACCAGTGTTTCTCTATCAAGATTAATTACAGCTTCCTGCCTTGTGTTAACTGGGAGAAGCTTGGTATTTTTCTCATTTCATTTTGTCCCGAAATCTTTTTACAGTCAAAGTTTAATGCTCTCATAAGCCTGTTTATGGCAGCCCAAAATATAACGAGTTATGAAATGCTAACACAACTTTGCGAATAATAATAATAACATTAATTCACTAATGTGAAGTCTGAAAGGGTTTCTAGCACAGTGTACGCCTACTAGCAACCTTTATAATTACTCTACTCCAAAATCTAATTCGTTTAAAGGACCCTTAAACGTAGTTCTGTACCGCCTTCACTATAACTCATCCATGCACAGGGTACGAGGAGTCGCTGAATCGGGAAGGA
>CM074931.1:13129784-13139918 GCA_037576815.1 Pangasius larnaudii
CATATATATATAGAGATATATATATATATATATATATATATATATATATATATATATATATATATTCTTGAATATGTACATCAGCAGTTAGATCGACTATTAATATAGACAGACAGACAGACAGACAGACAGACAGACAGACAGATAGATAGATAGATAGATAGATAGATAGGCAGAACCACAATCTGTTTCGTATGATGTTTGTTAAACAATAATTAAAGACTCTCAGTCCTAAAATGTTTAGCCACAGTTCAAAACAAATCCCGGCACCTGTTCAGGTCTTTCTTTCTGTAATACTGAGAAACACACACACACACACACACACAGTGTGAGAGAGAGAGAGAGAGAGAGAGAGAGAGAGAGAATAAAGCAGCTGTTGTGGTCATTCAGGGATTCTGATCTTTCTGTTCACTCTCCCTCAGTTCCTCTACCAGATATCATCTTTACACGTGTTCATGGGGTCAGTAAAAAATGTTAACCTTGTTCTGGGGTATAGCTCAGCACGGCATGGAAACAAAAGCAGTGTGTGTACAAACATTTCTGAGAAGAAATAGCGGATATAGGCACTGTATATTTGCTCTGTAGTCTACAACAGTTAAGTAATTATTATATCAACTGACCTTTTGTGAAGAGCAAATATGACAGGTATGTATATTGGTCTCATTGTGATGTATTGCTTCCTCGAAGTGATGTACTGTGATGTTGTCGTTATCGAAGCACTGCCTCATGAGGCGGCACAGACAGCACAGGATCACGGCAGCTGCCTCCTCTTTTGGACCCAACTACAGTGTCATAAATGCTAAAGCCACTCCACCACAGCTGCCCTGCTGTGCTATAAGTGTCAGGAGCTTTGGGATGAATATGGAGAGGAGGGCGTGAGTTGAGCTAAAGGGGTCAGTTTAAGCCCGCCCCTCTTGTGAACATGGGGAAGTGGTTCTGGTTTCAACAGCAGCTGTAATGGAAGGGAATGCTGCTAATTACTCATCATTTATTCAAGATCATACATGTTGGTGGGGCAGGACGGCTCCAATGACAACATAGGAAAGGCTACCACATTTGACTTATGCTATAGGCTTCTATCTAGTGAATTTTTAGAGTAACCTCATAATAGGTGGTAATCAGGGTTGTCAGGTTTCAGCAGTATTTCCAGTCCAACTACAACCTCAAAAACCTGAAACTAGCCCAAAAAATTCAGGCAGAGGAAACGTGAGAAACGTTTTTGTTTCTTTTTGTCAGCATTTGTGTGGGGAAACAAGCTCACCGTGGTGCACACGCATTTCTGATGACGGACGTTATTCTCATTACAGACATTATCCACTCCATAATCCCCCTTTGAATTTCCTATATCTTGCAACAGAAATGGCTCTGTACATCATAGACACACTGTCTGCACTTATACTTTGCCTTAATTAGATTTAATTCTGATTATTTGCTATAAAACAAGCTCTTGGCAACTCTCGCATTAACAGTCCTGTGTGTCCCAGAACAAGGGCCAGTGGGCCTTTATTAGCACTTGCTGCAGTTCCCATTATTGACCACTAGGTGCAATAATAACTCCGTGGAAGCGAAGCTGTTTGTGCAATATTTAGAAAGGTGAGGAAATCCATTTCAGCTGAATTTAAAGTGTAAGGAGTTGTGAATGAGGGCTTTATAAAGTTGAATATTTGCTGAAAACCTGATGTAAATACACGGGCTCTGCCTCACCTGCCGCTATGGACGAGCCGCCACTGCCAGTCAGGACTACTATACAAAGTGAATTCGATTTCAGTTCAATTTTATTTATATAGTTCTTTTAACAAAACAAAACAAAAAAAACAGTCAGTGGCTTGTTCGTAAATAGTGCAGTGGTTTCAGCCCTGTAAGCAAACTAAACCAACAGGACAGAACTGCAGTGCTACAGAAATGCAATGTGTTCTGGATATTTGGATCAATGAACAGTTATTTCTAGTTATTTATATATTTACATGTATGTTTTGAGCACTACATACTCCTCAGCAAATTGCTTTTTTTTTTGTGTCTTTTTCTGGGTTCATTTAATTTTTGTAACGTGAAACCAAACCAACTAACAAAGGAACCAAAAGTATCAATTTAGCTCTGACTTGGCAAACAGATTAATAGGTGGGAAACACGTGCATATCAACTGGCTGTATGAGTGAATAAGTTCATCAGGTGCTTTGAATCTAACTTTGTCAAACAGGAAATAAGGTGCTGCGTTATCAAGCATGCAAAGTCAATTTCATTCGACCGAATCTCATTCGACCTGCAGACACAGCTCAGGTCCAAACTTAATAATGGAAAAAAAAAACATCAAACTTCAGTGTGCCAGTGCTAATCAGTGCATAAATGTAGGCCAGGTCAGTGCATTAAAGCAGGAACGGTTTCTTCCTCCCCACTGAGGACTGGATGTAAAGAGCAAGTTATTTCAGCAGTCGGCCCATCCCTCCCCCTATAAGGAGAGTTAGAGCCATATGGTGAGAGATAATCCGGCGGTCCGCTTGGTCTGAGCTCATCTCTGACCTCCAGCTGGTTCCTCCTTCACACACCCACACACACACACACACACACACACACACACACACACACACACACACACATATATATATATACACACTACCCTGATACATGACCAGCTGTATAGGCGTACTGACCCCACTGGACGAAAAACCCAGTCAAGTAGGCATGACTGAGAGTGTGGAAATGGTACATAAAACACAGAAATTAAACGAACAGAGAGAGAGAGAGAGAGAGAGAGAGAGAGAGAGAGAGAGAGAGAGAGAGAGAGAGAGAGAGAGAAGCAGAAGCAGAAGCAAACCATAGTGGAGGAACTATTTTATTTTTGTCCCATTACAACAAATCCTTTCGCTTCATATTTATCTGCTTATACTGTATATCCTATTTTTATATTCTATGTCCTCCCACTTATTAGTCTGTTCATATTTTGCACAAATGGTGGCCAACTTTTTTTTTGCGTCCCATTTATAACAGAAGTCATAATTTATAACACATTTGCAAAAAATAAATAAAAAAAATAAATAAATAAAATCCCAACATAGCGATCAATAGTTATAGAATTATAACTGAATTAGGAATCCTTAGACAACTCTAGACTGGTCTGTTTCATGCACTGAGCTGTTTCTGCCTCCCCCTACACACACACACACACACACACACACACACACACACACACACACACACACACACACACTCCTGGTGATGGCGCCCCTTGAGGCTCATCACTGAAAGACCAGTTTGTACAAAATGAGGTTAAACAGGAAAATGACTATTAAAAAAATGCATAGAAGTTGGAGCATCGGAGAAAAAGTCAATGTTGTTTTGTCTTCTTGACATTTAGCACAGTGTGTGTCTGCCCACTGTCTTCTCCCCAGCAAACTGTTAGTGGCAACACAAAACTTCCCACGCTCTCTCTGTCTCACACACACACACACACACACACACACACTATTTCATTCGAAAAGGGGCCACACACACACAAACACACACACTATTTCATTTGAAAAGGGGCTACACACACACACACACACTCACACACACAGTGAGAGGCTTTTGCTAAGGCACAATAGCAGTGGGTTGCATTTCAGACAGCAGTGTTATCAACAGCTCCAGTCCCCCACCGACCTCATAACTCTCCCCAAGCTTCGCACAAAGGGCTCATCACGATGACCTCATCACTGGGCAATGCACTGCACCGCATTTTTCTGGCCTTTCATCCTAAGAAAGAGCAAACCTACTGCACACTGGTACACTTCATTTCTAAAAGCCATGTATAAAAAGCTAGTGCAAGTGCACTACCTAACATAATGAGAGCGCTGAATATGAGGAACGAGTCTTAAGCTCTGCTCCGGAAAAAAAAAAAAAAAAAAAAAAACACCTTTGGGTGAGTCAGTGCTTTTTAAAGCTGTTTTCAACTGCCGATGGTGAAACAAAGCATCGGCGCAAAAACAGAGTAACAGACAGATGTAATATCAGGTGACTCGGAAGTGCTGTAACTGCGTAAAGCTTTGTTGCTCTTCTCGCTCCCTTTAATCTCAGTGCGAATTTGAGTCATCAGTTATGAACGGATTTTTTTCCCCTCTTTGACCAGGTGCTTCTCTTTTCAAGTCAGTAAAACACTTTCAAAATAGTGCACATATCGTTATTCATATTCATGTATGGAACGCCGTCAGTTTCAACCTTCTCACATTCTAGCTACAAAATGTGTGTGTGTGTGTTTGGGGGGGGGGCACGGCGCTTCCATGTCCGACTTTTGGTAACAACAAGCTAGCCAGCTAACTGTGATGATAGATGTATATTTTTCTTCTCAAAACACTGTATAGTCAATGTTCTGTATAGTCAATTTAACAAGTGAATGTCTTATATTGATTGACCTAAAGCAAACACGTGTTTGATGCTGTGCACAGCCATATTGTTTTGACGTCACTTGAAGAGACCACATCGAGTTCCAGAGTAGGAGTTAAGGCGGTTTCCTTTGTCAGAAGTTGGGAATTACGAGTTATGATGAACTCCAGATCAAAAAAGCAAAATCGAATGTTACAGAAAAATGTCACAGGGAAGTGGACGTCAGTAAGGATGCTACCGTGTTATGCAACAGACCACTTTTCAGACAGAAAAATGCTGGCGGTCAGGGATTAGCTGAAAAAAAAAAAAAAACAGATGCAAATGTGACAGTCAGAGTCTCCAGAAGAACTGTGGCAGATTCTCCAAGATGCTTTAAATACTTACCGGTTTATATTCTCATCAAACTGTATGAAATGCACCTGACTTCAAATGAGACTACTGATGCACTTTTAAAGACAAAGGGTCGTCACGCCAAATATTGACTCTGTTTCGTTTAGTGCTGTTTACTGCTCTATTTAGCTTTCTTTAGTGTTTACTGCGTTTTACATAGAAAACCTTTCATTTCGTTATTTTTGATGGGCTCTTTGCTTTACAGTATTTCTTTACGACATTAGACTTTTCGCATAGTACTATAGTTCTGAAAGACATTTAATTCCTACTTTAATATGCAATAAATAACACATCCGACTTGGAATATTTTGTACGTTAAACACCTGATCAAAGAATCACAAGCTTGTTAGCACCGTCTTTTTATAAAGTCATTTGAACGAGTGTAAGGGCTATTCCCTGTTTTGATGGCGATGTGATGGCACAGGTGCATCATGGACATTTTGACAGCCGGGATCTGATTACAAACGGAATTGATTAGACGTGTGTCCGTTTCACTGTCTAACAACGTGATTAAGGCGTGAAATTCACTGTGTGAGGAAAGCACACTTTTTTTTTTTAAAGACAACTTTAGGCTAAAGCCTGTTTGTTAATCTGGCCCTTTAGCCAACATGATCTTTGCAGAAACCTTAGGTTCTTGGAAAAAATTCCAAGATGTTGTGGTGAAATATATTTATGCTTTCTTAAAGCAGAGTTGTTGAAGTATGGCACAGACAGAAAGATCATTTTGATCAATGGCAAGTTTTCCCAGAATGCCTCATAAATCGGTGCCCGGAACGTAAACATTCAGCCATCTGATGAGCACAAGAGCATATGATGGGAAATGTTAGCCCTCAAGAGAGATGTCTGCTTGTTTTGCTCACGTCCGTCTCTCTTCTCCTGCACTGATTCGCTGGGCTGAACAGCTAATCAGTGAACTCTTCCTCCTGCCAACTTGCAACATGGATTAAAAGCACTTAACTGGGCTTGACAAGAGTCGATTAGCGGTGACGGGACTCAGTGGCACCCGACTGCCGACAGAAGAGAACTGAGAACTCGGAGAACCCGGACTGTGACTCTGGGCGGGCTCGGTTTCTTTCCTAGACAGCCAATCCGACTGCTAAAGAGACAAGCAGGAAGGAGTCATGAATAACTGGACAGGAAGTGGTGGGAGAAGGAAGGATGAGATTAGAGTAGGTAGGTAGGCGGAAGGGAGAGATAGGGAAAAGTGGGTGGAAAAGAGGTGGAGTTTCAGGTGTGGTCTTTCTCCTAAACATCTTTTATTACATGATATCTGCATTATAATATCTGCATATTTAGTGGCACTGATCTTTCCTAAACCTCGTAGCAAGCCTTAAGAAAGTGCAGTGTATTCAGTAAGGGTTGGAGTTCATGCTAGGTGAGGAGTGAACTGAGAGCTGCCCATATACTCACATTACTTATTATATTATACCTCAGAGGCTATACTTTACATATGTTTGTAGTTAGAAGCAACTGACCTCAACAGAGTTACAGCGCAGCATAAAATCGTTCCCAGACTCTGTTTCTCTCATTCTCCCATTCTCTCTCTCTCTCTCTCTCTCTCTCTCTCTCTCTCTCTCTGTGTCTTTTTTGTCTTTGTGTGCCAAACACAAGCAGTAATCACTGAATAGTTTAGGCGTGTGATTCAATTTGGAATATGTTTCAACGACACTTTGGGAAATGTGAGAGGACCTCATGTGCATGTGACCGAGAGAACCTGAAGACATGTCCACACATGCCAGAGGTGCACACACACACACACACACACACACACACACACACACACACACACACACACACACACGAGCTGGGCGAGAGAAACCATTTGCAAAGTAGTTCTTTGAGAGTGAAATATTCAGGAACGAGCGGGTTTCAGAGACCGTGGAGTTCATGCTTGGATTCTGCAGATGATGAAAGAAAACTGCATAAGCTCGTGGAGCCAGTCTTAACACAATACTTGGTATTCGTAGCTCTCTAAGTAAACTGTGAACGAGCTCTTTGAAGATTCCTGGATTCTGAATGGCAAACAAGAATGTCTCTTAGATACACACTCCGGGGGTGTAAAGGTACACAAAACAATTTAAATGTGATATATGATACGATGGTGTCTCAATATGATACATTTTCGATACAGCAAAAAAATAAGCACCTTAGGTTTCCATGTTTAATTGACGAAAACATTCAACATTATAAAAGTGCAAACTTAATAACGACACAGTGTTTGCACGATCCATTCGGAATCTTGTCAACATATAACTGATCTACTAAGATCCCGAATACAAGCACTACTAAGCTTGTGCGAACGGGTAAATTGGGGGTGTAAACAGTAGACGTGTTGCAGATGATTTAAGAACAGCTGCATGAGTTATGTCACATGCAAAGCAGAGGGAGTGAACAATATGTAAATTAGATATCTGGGTGTGCTATTTGCTCTTGATAACTGCCATCAGATTCTCTAAGAGGCTCCAGGAAGAGTCCAACTGAATCTGAAGAGTGCCACATACATATAATTGCATGTCCAGTGCAATGCAGATTAAAATTAAATAGTGTACGTTTTGCTCCTTATCAGACTACAGAGCTCAATAATTTATACCATGAATAAGCAATAATAAGAAAACAAGTATAAGGTGTACAGCAACCTATTCACCTTATTCACCTATTCAGCAGACTATTCACCTTAAACTGATCAAGTACCATAATGTAATGTAATGTCACAGACTCCCACACTACAGCGTGTCCTAAAAGTCTCCATACAGAGGGGAAATTAACACTTTTTAGCAAAATGTCTTCCAAAATATTTCATACTTCGTTTCTATTATATATTTTTTTTCACATAGCCTTTAAGAATGCCCTTGTATTGAAATCATTCTAACGGCTGGATCGGGAAGCTGTCGCAAGGTTGCGATGGACTTTAACAGGAAACATGTCCAGCACATCAGACACGACACTGTTGCCAAACTTATTAACAAATTCAAAAAGATTGGAAGTGTCGCGGACATCCACGAACATCCACTGACGACAGCATAACCAACGTGGTGCTGGCAAACATAGTCCCTTTGCGTATGGAGAATTTTGGGGCACCCTGTAAATTAGTTGCATTATGAAACACAGCCTACCTGAGCAACTCATTCAATGGTGCTTGGTCAAAAATCCAACTACAAATCCGAACTTTAGTTAAGATTTGAGGTCAAGGGCTCCTGAGTGGCACAACAGAAAAGTGTCCAGAGTTCAAATCCTGACGATGCCACAAACATCCATGGCTGGGAGTCCAAGACAGCACTACTGGCCGTGTTCTCTGGGTAGGAGGGATGATATACTCTTTCTTCCCTGTCAAACAGAGCAACACTAACCAATCAGTGAGCTCGTGTATGCGGAAGAGGGCGGATAGCGCTTTTCTCCCAGCGTGCTAATGCGACGCTTGTTTGAAAACATGTGGCTGGCTGGCTTCACCTGTCTCAGAGGATGCAAGTGTTAGCCCTCACCCTTCTAAGATGGTAGCTGTCGTATGATAGGGGAGAGCTGGCTGGTGGGTGGGAATTGTCCAAGACCAAATTAGGGAGAAAATGGGGGGAAAATCCTGCCCCCCAACCCCAAAGAAAACTGGGAATTGAGGTTGAGTTAATGGGAAGCTAAACAGTAATAAACTCAACTTGCCAGTCTGATTTAACTCCTGCATAAAGTCCCATAAAACCAATAAAATCTCTAAGCTTTCTCCTTCTTCTCTTGTTCTGTGGTTTCGGAGGTTCTTATATCCAAATGCTGCACAGCGTGATGTCTTTCATACAAATCTTCATGGCTACTCTGAATACCATTTAACTCGAGGAGGACAATTCGGAACGCTGCCCATGTGGTCGGTGCTCCTGACGTGTCAATCTCAGCATATGATTTTTACATATCTATAGGTCTGATTGTAATGTAGTACGTGTGCTGTTCCAGTGTCAGGGAGTACATCTTGATGGCAGGATAGTATTCGATACTTTCTACAGATTCTACATCATTCTAATATAACTGGAAACAAGTGTTGGAGGATGGGTTGGGTTCCGGCGATAACTCACTCGCCACCATTTGAAGATCTTGAACCTACAGTAACTCACAGTTTCATATTGTTATATACTATTTATCTATACTTTACTACACTACTATCTGTCTAGCAAGATATTTATATGCATAAGAAAAATCTCCTTCTCATAATAGTAATACAGATATTCTATTCTATTCTCAATACAGCTGAATTGCTGGTAATACATGCCATATATAATCAGTATAGGCAGCGCTCTACAAGTTAAACATGACAACAAACATTTAACAACATTCTTCTTACTGGTACTTAGAGTTGCTGTTTCGAAAAGATCTCTTGTTTATAGTAAAATATTCACAAAATGGCTGCTAGCGGCACTCGATCTTTTCTTCACTACCGCCAGCTCGCTTCACATGTTTCAGTTTGTGGAGTAAAAAAAAAAAACCATCCGCAGCTTACAACTCAAAGAAACAATGTTCTGTCGTGAAGAAAAAAACAAAAACAAAAACAACAACAAAAATATACTACATTTGTCTTTCCAGGTAGCTGCATCTCGTACCTCACTGTAGTATGTTTGTTACATAACTGACTCTTAAAGAACCCCAAAAACAATCAGTCTTGATTAGTCAGTCATGATTTCTCTCTATTAAAAGCAACTCACGCTTCCACAGGAAAACCAAAAAAAAAAAAAAAAAAAACAACTAAGAAAGAAAGGACATTTGGTTAGCATTAAAGAAACGTGTATCACATAGTGGAACTGTTAGGAGTCAGTGATTAGACACGTGTCCCAAGCTACACGTGGGATGTGTTGTAATAAAAGGCTTTAGCTTGTAGATGGTGCTTGTTTTAAAGCTTTATACTCGCCTGTGCTTATAAAATCGAACTGCTTCATGTGCATGAAACGTCTTTCAGAATGAATGAACGATTCATGAGCCATCTATCACTAATTTCAGTCACATGTGGGAAGGAACTCACACACACACACACACACACACGCCACAGCTGGTGGTCTCGCTCTGGTTTGGGAATCTCGGGGACACAGGCAGAGAGATTAATGATTAAACTGTAAAGGATGTGAGGCAGTTATTTTTTTTTGCCCACCCACTCGTTACAAGACGTGGCACAAGATCACATGAATTTGGCATCTGTTTTGTTTTATGTTGTGGTCAGATGTTAAATGTTACGTGTGTGTGTGTGTGTGTCTATAATCTGTCTGAATCACACGTTATAATTTATCTCCTGCAATTCTGTTAGTGCAGTCCATACTATAAGATTAATAATCATAAATATGTTTACTATTCACTATTTATTAGGATTGTTTATATATATATATATATATATATATATATATATATATATATATATATACATAT
>CM074931.1:13153647-13173463 GCA_037576815.1 Pangasius larnaudii
AAAAACAACATTCACACCAACAAGTCTCACAAACAACATTCACACCAACATTCTCACTGACAACATTCTCACCAACATTCTCACCAACAGTCTCACCAACATTCACACCAACAACAGTCTCACCAACAACATTCACACAGACATTCTTACTGACAACATTCACACCAACATTCTCACTGACAACATTCTCACCAAAAACAGTCTCACCAACATTCACACCAACATTCACACTGACAGCATTCTCACCAACAACATTCACACTGACATTCTCACTGACAACAGTCTCACCAACAACATTCACACTGACATTCTCACTGACAACAGTCTCACCAACAACATTCACACTGGCATTCTCACTGACAACATTCTCACCAACAACAATCTCACCAACATTCACACCAACATTCTCACTGACAACATTCTCACCAACAACAGTCTCACCAACATTCTCACTGACAACAGTCTCACCAACAACAGTCTCACCAGCATTCACACTAACATTATCACCAACAACATTCACACCAACATTCTCACTGACAACATTTTCACCAACAACATTCTTACGAACAGCATTCACATCAACAACATTCTCACAAACAACATTCACACCAACATTCACACCAACAACAGTCTCACCAACATTCACACCAACAACATTCACACCAACATTCTCACTGACAACATTCTCACCAACAACATTCTCACCAGCAACATTCTCACGAACAACATTCTCTCCAAAAACATTCACACTACAAACATTATCACAGACAACATTCTCAAAAACCACATTCTCCTCTGTCAGTTTCTTCACTCCTTTACTCTTTACTCTTCACTCCTAACAATACTAACAACACTAACTTCTAATACTTCTACCATTACTAACACTACTAACATTCCTAACACAACTAAACACTATTAACACTATTAATACCACCAACACTATTAACAATATGAACATTACCAGCACCACTAATAGTACTAACACTAATAACAATACTACCACTACTAATACCACTAACACTACTAACACAACTAAACAGTATTAACACTATTAATACCACTAACACTATTAACAATACTAACAATACAAATACTACTAACACAACTAATACTAACAACAAAAACATAACTAATAATACTAACACTAATAACAATGCTAACAATATGAACACTGCCAACATATTACTATCTCTCTCTCTCTCTCTCTCTCTCTCTCTCTCTCTCTCTGTGTGTGTGTGTGTGTGTTTGCTTTGTGTGTGTTTGACAGGGGTGACCAGTAAGCTCTTGCACAATGTAAGGCTTGTCTCCAGGACTCTGATACGACTATAATCCTATCAGCATTGTCCATTTCATCTGCTGAATGGATACAGGTCACACACACACACACACACACACACACACACACAGTCTGTGAATGGCCTTACTCTGGCTCCACTCTTAATACCACCATCTTTGTGAGCAAACTTAAATCAGAAGTGTAATTTATGTGAACATGGCCTTTACAAACAAACCAGGGTAGTCAGTGTTGAGTGTTTCTAAAGAAGCCTGCCAAAACCAATAAACAGACTACACATCCTTCCTAACAAACTGGTTTCTACAGTTTGACGGCAATGTACTGCGCATAATACCACATACAAAAAAAGGTCATTATTTTTGAAAGGAAGCGCTGAAAGAGCTTTAAGTAGGAAATTGGTTCCTATTTATTTAAATGAAGGTGTGCAATCAACAGAAAACTATGACTGTTATGTGTTTTGTATTGTTAAGCCACCTAAACACATCATGCAAGTACATACAAAGCATACACATATACTGTATATTTAAAACGGAAAACTTAAAATCTGCAGAGAAATCACGATGACATTCTCAGCATGTCTTATCAGCGACACAGAGACCTCAACACATTTGTTACGACTGCGTTTTTCCACAAACGTATTAATCGCCAATCATTATGGCTGTTTATTTCGTGTTTCCAGACAATTTAACGGGGACGAGCTATTATCACTGCAATTAGATACAGGGCAAGGTCAATCTTCGATCAACTATAATTGAAGGCATGCCAGTGTTAGCATCTGTGCTAGCCACTCACCTGACCACAGACAATGGCTGGGATTGTCATGTAGACTTGTGCACTTATGACATTAAATACTGTTTGGGTTTTTCACAGGAAGTGATCTGCAGAGCCTTGCTGTAGAGGTTAAAGGCCAATACCACGGGTGAAGGTTTCTCTTTCACTAGCACGGTCGACCTGGCTCGTTTCGGGATTGTTTTTAGATTGTGTTTGCTGCTGGGACATTTCGTGGTGGTTAACTTCTTGGTTCCGTTGACTAAAAGTACGAAAGAGGTAATTACCCCTTAATTAGCTCTTGCATTACTTTCAGTATAAAACACTAGTAAGTTAACCACCAGCAAACAAATCAACCACTTTTCCCAAAACTCAGCCACTTTTCCTACTTCTGGCTGCAGCCATCGAATCAGGAGAAAGTGAAAAAAAATGAATGTAGACATTAAAATTTTTTAAATAATTACAAAGCCTTTTTTGGGCTCGACAACATGGAAAAGCTGTTATATCAATAAAAATGTAAAGAAACGCTGATGTAGAAAAAGATGGACTTTTTCAAATAAATGATGATATAGCCACTGTAAGTGAGTGACTCAAACTTTTCTGAAATGCACTTCAAATTTCAATTCAATGTGATCTGTATAGCACTTTTAACCATAGACATTGTCACAAAGCAGCTTCGCAGAAATCTGGATGTAGATTTAGAGCCCTAATGAGCAAGCCAGGGGTGACGGTGGCGAGGAAAAACTCCCTGAGAAAACATGAGGAAGAAACCTTGAGAGGAAACCAGGCTCAAGAGGGAACTCGTCCTTTTCTGGGAGACAGTGGATAGTGACAGTGGGATTATAAATCATTACTGTATGCAGGTGTGGAAGAGTAAAGGCAAACAGTGCTTAATGTGTTGAAAGGATGTTCAGTATGTTCAGAGACGGGACAGTCTTTATGAGTTCAGCAGCAGGGTCCAGATGTGATTGCCCCCTGAAGCAAGAGTGAAATGTTTTGGGAAGTGTAAAGCTTTAGGGTATCCATGTGGGACCATGAACAGCAGCAGAGAATTTGACTGACATTAGGATGGAAACATGCCTGCAGAGAGAAAAAAAAGCACTTCACTCAGTGTGTGTGACTTGAGAATTAGCTGATGCTTTAAATGAGGCGTGTTAGAGCAGGAACTCAACGGCAGAACCTTGGGTGGAGGACGTCTGGTCCAGAAATACTCACAGACTAGCAGAATATACTGACAGACAAACACCCAGAATCACCTCGTTTTAGCTTTGGAGAAACAGCATCTCACACACACACACACACACACACACACACACACACACACACACGCTCGCGAGAAGCAGGAAGGATGAAGCCTCGTCTGACACTAAATATCAGGCGCCTGGTGCGCTGGCTGAAACTGCCCCCCCATAAATGTCACAAAAAAACGTATAGTTCCTTAGTGAAGCAGCAGATTCCACTGGGGACTCTTTAAATGCCAACACATACTCAGTGAAACAAAGAACTACCCGGGGTTTAACCCTGACGACTCAAGCGGCCGGAAAACACATAACAGGAAAGGGAAAGTGCTGGGAAAAAATATGGCTAAGAATGTGTATGGGTCAGCACAAGAACCCCAGCCTAGCGTAGAACTGACCTTGGCCTTCCTGCAAAGTCCTTGCTTTGCTTTTGTCTACAGCGTAAAAAACTCAAAAATACATCAGTGATTCATGGGGCATGATTGCGTGAGTAATACAGTCATTACCATTACCCAGCCATTTCAATTGCTGAGTAGATTTGTAGAAAAGGTCACCTGGTTTGAGCTGAGTCTAAGGAAAGCTTGCTCTTGTTTTTAGGAGTCACTCACCTCAAACCAGTTCGACGCGGCATGCGAAGATTACTCAGGATGTAACCAGCGGCTAAAGTTTATGTGCAATTCACTTAAGAGCAGCCGACACCACCACAAATGTCAATCAAAAGAAGCCTGTTCATCTGGGGCGTGTTAGCATGGAGCCACATTCTCAGCCATGTCACAGCAGTGTGGGTTTTTTTTATTGGCTGTGTGAGGAAAGGCAGCCGTTTGTAAGCAAAGCTTGGAACAAAAAAAGTGCAACTGCCAGAATAAATAGGATGGCGAGCGAGTATGCTACCAGTGACGGAGTATTTTACTGTTTTAGCAATAATACTGAGTTGCACAAGTTATACCTTGTCGGTGCTGTCATGTGTTAAACATATTGATTCTATCATGTTTAATACATTCAGTTCTGCACAACAGACAAACCGTAACGCGACTGTATTTTGGTTTGAGGCGAATCGAATTGTGTGTGCTAATGTAACTGAAATGACGGGCGCGGCGCGCAGAGTGCGCGGATAAAGAAAACAAGGTAAAAATAAAGGGTTTACGCCCTCGACTGTAGAAAAGACATGCTCGAAAAGGTGAGATCTGGACATATTATTGTTTTATAGCTTGCTGAAGAATTTGGCAGAGAACAGACACAACAAACCAGCCAATGAGAACAACTTGTTGGTGTATCGGTGAGAAATATATCTGGAAAGCTTTTGACCTCGACTTAGATTAGACTAAACATTTTACTGAGGGTTTAATTCACACCTACGCTCTGAGAGTGTACCAAGTAGCAAGGCAGTATAGCTAACAGGGTCCAGGTATCGAGAAGAAAATGACTACCAATCGTTTTTTTTTTCAATGGATAATTCGTAGGGTTCTTAGCTTCCAAAACCTTGGAAACCTTTCTGATAGGAAAGCACGGTACAATCAAAGGTACCTTAAGGATTTTTTAAAAAGTGTATGTAAAAGCTTTTCCTGTGTCGTCACTCGTGTAACTACACATGTCAATATTTGTCCGGGACCTAATTTTGAAGGCGTAAGATAAAATGTTGCGATTTTAAAAACAGAGACAGATTTTAAACACACAAATCGCAGTATGTGTGTGTGTGTGTGTGTGTGTGTGTGTGTGTGTGTGTGTGTGTGTGCGAGTTCTAGGTCGGTAGTCAGCCTCAAGTCTAACACGCTTATGTACTTTATGAAAAGATTTTTTTTTTTTTAATCTGAGTGCACTGACTCATGTGTGGGATGATTATACATATATATGTGTGTGTGTGTGTGTGTGTGTGTGTGGGTGTGTATGTATAGGGGAAAGAGGATGCTTACTATCACCTGCCCTCATGACGTGGATTTTTAAATTAGAGAGACTAATGGCCTGAGAGAACTGAGAGAGAAAGCAAAACCAAGCTTTATACACAAGGGATAGAGAGAAAGAAACAGGATAAAGAGGAAGAAGATGAAACACATTGACTGTTTCTGGGTTTATGAGTCTGTATCACTCATTGCATCATTTCAAAACCACCCCAAGCCCTGACATACACACATACACATATACACAGTATTTATGGTGTGGTCTCTATGCGGTCTCTGGCTTCTCAGATGTTCAGAAGAATGGAACATGTGGTAGACATCCTGAGCGTAAACCAAGAGCATTGACTGCAGACTGGATTCTGCATTACTGGAACACATAAAGCGAAGGAAAATAATAAAACAGACTGGGAGCTGCTATTTTTTTTTTTTTGCTGTGATACTGCTACCATGGGGAGCTGGTAAGAGACATGCCATCACTGACAAGAAGTCTTGGTTTTATATGGAGAAACACGATACTAATCCCAATGACAACAGCAATGGAAATTTCATCAAAATCCAAAGTCCTAACATTGCCAAGCTTGATTACAGTCATTATAGCTGAGCAAAGCACGGCACGTTCATATATAATGCTCGAGTACTAGTCTTCTAACACTCAATACAGTGTTGTGGGGTTTTGTTTGTTTGTTGTTCTTTTTTAGTTCAATGCATCCTAGGCTCCCACCAAATTAATCATCTTTCCATAAGTAAACACTAACAGACATTTAGTCTTAGTCTTTTATTAATATAATTTTACTGTGTGTTTCCTAAAATAAACCCTATACTACTAAAATGAACACACACTATGACACCCTCAGGGATGAAAAATGATATATGGCAATTTCATGATCAAATATTTTTTCAAATAGTTTATTTATTCATTCGTTTGTTCATTCATTAGGGCATATTTTGGAGTACGGTGCCATATGGCAACGCAGTACAACAATGGATATTGGCCTGCTGGCCATCTGAGACATAACAAACGTATTTCCTTTCAATAGAGCAATCTTTTTAGAAATGTTTAGAGAGTCTGTGATCTGAAATTATGACACAGTACTGTGGGAAAAATTACTGTACATTTCCTTTTTTTTTTTCTGCCAGCTCTTAATAAACACTTAAGATCTACTAGTTGACAGCAAATTTTAAATGTTGGAAGATAAAGTGAATAAGGTAGTTGTAGTTTTGTAAACAAATGAATGAATGTGTTCATTTTTCTTTCTCTCTGTTGGACACGGAGCTCTTCCACAGAACAGCACAACACGGCACAGCAACAGATCTGGTTTCACATAACGCGTAACCTGTGAGAGTAGGAGGAGTTTCAAATGGTGACTAATGATAAAAGCAGGAGAAGTACAATAAGATGAAATAAAAAGAAATGAAATATAAGATAAAGCTAAACATAAAGAAACATAAAACTGAGGGAGTAAACGGTCATGTTGCCTCTCAAGTCTGTCAGAAAAAGAGCGCTTAAAAAGAAAGAGTAAGAAACTTTGGCAGACAGTCACTACGCTATGGCAGGGTTTTTTTTTTGTGCTGGTAGAGAAGAGAAGAGACTCCAGTGTGAGACATTAATGAGGATCATTCTGTGCGATTGTATTTGATCAGTCGATGGTCTGCACTGTTGTTGCTCCACAAGTGTGCCCTGGCTCAGGTCACATGGTACCTGGGTAAGAAGTCATTTCAGCATAGCATTTCGGCTGACGTGGTGGTGGAAATAGGGACAACAGACGGAATCATGGGTCATTTGACAAGCCGAGATGTGCCGTATTGTCTGGCTCCTGATTGCTCAAATTGTGTTCGCTGGAATTCCAAGGGTTTAAAAAGACACATTTGTCACACTTCCACGGTGAACCTGAGACTTCATCTGCTATTCCACCGGGCCAGGAAAAAAAAACTCACGTCGAAACAGTCGATCTTTTCTACACCGGTCTTCTTCGTCCACCCCATTTCCACCGGAAAACAAACCAGCGCCGCCACCCTGCCCTTTCACACACAAGGCTGAAACCCAATGTAGCGTGAACACCTTAATAACCTTAATGGAGTGCACATCTGCCTGCCATTCTTAAGAGAAGGTCTGGACAAGCTGTGAACGTGGATGGACTTAAATGACAGCAGCAGTTCAAGTGTTAAAAAGTTAATGAAAGTTCTGGGATATTTTTTTTAAGCCCACTAGAAACGAGGACTGCTGTTACTCTTCAGGAGTTCATCTAAACAGTGTAAAAGCAAGAAGCCCACCGCTGATCAGAGGGAGAGACGCAGCGTGGGAGAGAAAGAGTGAAAAGTGGAGTAGGAGCTCGGGGGTTTCGCTCTTGTTTAAGGCAGTTTGTTTCAGACAGCCGCAGACGTGCCCCTACTGCGCCTCTAATGATCTAACGACAGACGCTTCAGGCTACACCACTTCGAGTGCAGAGTCCCAGTTTCTGGGAGGCACAAATAATCCCTCAGCCTGAAGAGCATGAAGAGGCCTGTTTAACACTTGTGATCTTTTTAGAACAAACTGAGATTTTTTTTTTTTTTTAACTCACGGTAACTTTTTTTTTTTTTTTTTTTTTTTTTTACTAAGAATGGACCAATACTGCACCAGCTGTAAACATGGAACATTATGCGCTTGACCCACTTTCTGAGAATCATAATAGACAGATTATATTCAGGTCATTTTGAGGTCACAGTAACAAAGTAAAATTAAAAAATGCTACAAGATGATTTATAACAAAATGAAGCACTAAGGTGACATGCCTTGGCGTGATTTTATTACAGGTGTTTTAGATATGATGGGAAGTTATGACAATAACAATATGATAACATCCAGTGTTCAGTTCATAATTTCATTTATTATTGATAATACTGGCAATAAACAGTTCTTCTACTACGCGATGTAATCTGTTAACAGTAAGCGCTGGTTGCTAAGCAACACAACATTTAAGATTTTACATTTAACATTTTAAGGGCTATTCTATGGACAGAATGATGGCTGTAGTGTAATGGTTGCATGTTACTCCTCCTACTCTGAAATACGGAGGATCCTCAAACATGTGAGGGGGCTTTGTATGTCCATATCCATAAAACATGCTCAGTATAATAATAATTAAAAAAAAAAAAAAACATTGGGTACTTTATAACTGTATTGCGATCAAACCTTAAAACCAGACCCAGGATGTCCACTGCTAAGTAAATTCACACTGAGTACATTTCTGGAGTGTTTTATTGGTTTGTCTGGGTTATACACTGGTGCAATCTGAAGGTCATGAGTTCAAGCCCCAGCCCTGGCATGCTGCAACTGTCGAGCCCCTGAGAAAACCAAGAGCTGTAGATGTGCTCTGACTCCAGCTTCCTAACAATCTAGGATAAGCAAACAAAAGAGGTTCACTGTACTGCACCTGCATGTGTGACAATAAAGTCAGTCTTCTATCTAGCACAGATCAGATTAACCAGCTTCGTGAGGCGTGCCACTCGTCCGGGAAGACACAGCCCACGCGCTACTATTTTCTGTTTGCTCGGTACTATAAATTTAAAATCGTAATCTACTACAAAGTTATTCTTGTGCTGCCCTTTAGTGTGTCTGTACAATAATGATATTGTACATTTAAATACATTTAAAGACTTACCTCTTCATTAAGCACTTAAGTTAGCACTTGCGCGCACACCCACACACACACACACACACACCAAAAAAAACCCCAGCAGTTTCTTGACTGATGGAATTCCTAGTTTGTGACCTAGTGAGCCAATATCAGAATGTATTTCTGATAGACTTCAAAGCACTATTGTAAGTCGCTCTGGATAAGAGCGTCTGCCAAATGCCATAAATGTAAATGTAAATGTATTCATTACAGCACCATGAGGAACGAGAATAAACGCGTAAACACGTCGTGTTTGTTCACTCTCCCACTGTTCCATGTCAGTTTTAGCTAATCGGGGATGTAATTACAGCTGGCCCAACACGGACCATCTCCAGCCCACACGTGTACGTGTGTGTAGCGAAACGTGCCACTGTTGCTGTATTCCCATCAGTCGTTCTTAAGGAAGGTAACAGAAGCAGAAGCGTGGATCCAGCGCAAAATCACCTCACGTGTGGATTGTTTTTCGGTTCAGTGTAATGATGTGTACTGACACACAATAGCGCATGAAAGACTGTGAGTCATGAATCCTAACAGAAAAATGTTTCAGTGGATAAAGTTCCTCAGTTATTCATCACCTTAGTCACTGACACTGTCAGATCCATGCACATGGTCTCTCTCTCTCTCTCACACACACACACACACACACACACACAAAAGCAGCTGTTTTGCCGAGAGTGTGTAAAGCACACCCCTTCCGTGGCTCGCAGTATGCAGCCCAAATTCTGCGGCACGGCTTGCAAATGCACGTGAACGGCCTGCGTGCGATTTGCATGTGAACAAAGCTTCAGCTGCAGCGGAGGCCAATGTGGAGCTTTTTCGGCTCGACCCTACAGTCAGCATAATCTGCAGCACCTCACATCACTAGTGTGCGTGTGTGCGTGTGCATTTAGCTGTCATGAATACACTCGTGAACACACGTTCGTTCGTAATCGTGGTTGCCGAGGCAACAAGCAGCCTCAAACCAGCGAACAAACAAGCAAACAAATAAAACTCCATTTAAAGGGCCGCCACGCCAAGTTAAACAGCTCAGTAATAAAAGCATGTCAATGTCATACATCACTGTTTGCTCAGGTCACTGAAGTACAGAGAGAGAAAGAGAGAGAGAGAGAGAGAGAGAGAGAGGGAGAGAGAGAGGGAGAGAGAGAGGGAGAGAGAGAGGGAGAGCCTCAAGCCATATGCAGATAAAAGAGACACACCTTTTCCACACAGTGGAACAATCTAGAGCATTCTAGAGTGGACAGACAGGAAAAGGCAGGACAGAGGGGCTGCTGTGTGTGTGTGTGTGTGTGTGTGTGTGTGTGTGTGTGTGTGTGTGTGTGTGTGTGTGGTGAAAATAGCTTAATGTAGGCTGTTTTATGACATGACGTGTACAGGATAAGTCCAGCTGTAAATGAATGGGGAAGGGTAAGCATCACATACACACTTCATTGTGTTACAACAGAGACAACTTGAGTCTCTCTCTCTCTCTCTCTCTCACACACACACACACACACACACACACACACACAGATTCTCTATCCTGCCTTTCCTTTTCCTGCACCCTACCAAAAAAAAAAAAAAAAAAAAAAAACTTCATGGGGACCAACCAAATGTCCTTACAAAGACAAATCTGTCACACACACACACACACACACACACACACTGCACTTTTTCCAGGCAGTAATCACAGGCCTAAATTTAACAGTGAGTCTGAAGCAGCACAGTGGATGTCTCTGTGTTCTAGTTTAGCAGCATGAAGGACACTGGGACAGTCGATGGCGACTACTTGTCCAACAACGTTTTATCTGTCTACACGTGAGAACTTACAACAGACGTCCACGACAACACAAATCGAAGCTTTCCATGACAGATGGCTGCGTTTACCGCACCATAGTTCCTACGGATGGGGAAATAATAACTTCTTAGTTTCATGGTGATTCTCGCTTGCGTCTATTCACAAGATCGATTCATGATCAGACTTCCGCTGAACTTTCTGCATAATGCGATATGTTTAACATGATTAGAGTCAAACATTTATGATACAAAACAATGCTGCCCATGGTCCAAAGGTCCTTTAATTGCTTACTACAGATTAAACGCTCTGTTTTCGTGCCAGCACACGCCTCACATATTGGGGGTGGGTGTTAGCTAAATCTGCGCTCTGCTTTCATGGCAAAAATGAATTGCGAGTCTACATATTTTATAGAGTTTATAGCAAGACACCATGCCGATTGGGAAATGTGCTGTGTATCCATCTATCTTGGTATTAACCTGCTATCGGTATATTTAACCCTTTGCATGCCTTTCATGAGATTGCAGTTTGTACTGTTGCCATTACAAAAAAAAACAAAACATGTATCTAGCCACGTCTCTACATATAACGCTATCTAGTGACAGACAAGGCTGAAAAATACATTTGCTATCATTTCTGTCACCTAGCTAGTTATTTCCTCTACTAAAAATCTGAAGGTGAACTCTAAGGGGAGGAGCTGATTTGATTGGATATCAGAGTAGCACACATAACCACACCTCTTAATAACGTATTCATGCAAATCCAGCATCTTTTTACGCTCTGTGCCACCTTACCACCTGCAGGAGCATCGCGAAAATATCAGAAATATGCAATACAATGGTCTTGTGCCTTGTTTTTTGCGCATGATCACTAAAAGCCGTAAGTGTGTTATCCTGCCACGGATATCAGTAGAAGCGCTACCGTTACGCTGTGTGTTCTTATAGCACGAAAGCAAAGGAAACTCAAAAAGCAACATCATATTTTATCATGAACTTCTTCAGGTTTCTTTCGATTTATAGCTTCGCAGTCAAGTTTTCCAGCTTTTTAGTTCAATTTCTTACATTTACATTTACATTTATGGCATTTGGCAGACGCCAATTTCTTGATCCAGGAAAATGTGTTTGCTCTGGTGACCCTGATGACGTTACATGAAGGCTGGCGTTTTTTTATGATGAATAAAAACGTAAAGCATATTGTATTTTAAAAGCAGTGTTAAAAGCTGCAATGTAGACTCAGTTCGTCAAGATTCCTAAATCCTTCAAGATTCCTAAATCCATCAAGAGTCCTAAAGAGCCATTTTCTGTGTATCAATAATAACAGAAAGAAAGCTGAATTTAACTTTAATTAAATAATCTACTCCGCGTCTTCTACTGGGCCCACCTGCGTCCTTCAATACACAAGTTTTATTAGAAATGACAAGCTGGCAAACAAAACATTTGTTTTGGGGTTTTCCTCTTTTTCCAGCAGAGCCAAGGCAATTTGTAATTTTGTCTGTGAGGCTCCAGAAAAGGAAACTAGTAATTAAGGCCCAACCGCAAGCCAAGGAACCGAATCTACCATTTTTCAAGCCACTACAAAGTACGGCGTAGTGCACTCGAGTAACATCGGCCTTAAACCGATGATTCGAGCGCAGCGTGCAGACTGCAGCCTGGGAAAGATCCATCTGCGCTCAGGGCCAGCTGCAGAGAAAATATTTACCCCCCATTACTGGACAAAGGGTTCATGAAGCTTATCATTACGGTTTACATGGATTTTACTGGCTGTATAGATAAGATGGCCGCTCGACAGGCAACTTCATCGACTCTAAACAATGTGGATTATGAGATGGACATGACGCATGTTGTTGTGAGGGATCTAAATTAAGTAAGGAATAAAACATGATGCTGTTATAAGAAAATACGCTGGGACAGGGTGGTGTGAAGAGCTGCAGACTTACCACCCAAAGCTGATTACATTTCAATAACCAGCATGTCCCCAAAGCATATACCACAACAAGTGGCCAATAATTACGTTTTTATCTCAATGTGTATATTGCGACACATTGTACTCTTTTAACTCGTTTAATGTTACGTCTGAAAGACAAGTTCATTCCTATTTACATTATAACAGCTATAAACCGCAGTTCCCTCAAAAGTCTCTCTTTTTCCTGTCTCTTTAAGCTTATGTTGGAAAAGTTACAGCTTCACATCGGACTGTTACAAAGCACTAGCACTGGAGACTCCTTCCAAACGTGTTAAGTAAGCCTCTCCTCAGAGAAAGGTCCCTGTGTAAGTTGCTACTATAGAAATGATAATCAAATTACCAGAGTATTAATAAAGACCACGAAGCTGGAACTACTGTTATAGGAACACCTGTTATATCAACACCTATAAAAACCAAGCGTTTGTCAGAGCAGTGGGTATAGACTAAATTCATAAATCAGTCATATGTGGCCAGTTAATCTATCCACAAGGTTATATGTATGAAGTATTGATTCAGTCTTCATGACTGTTGGCCATGGACTAACAAAATCAGTAGCCTGTGTAGACACATTATCAGGCTTTCTATCAGCCTTTTGTTCAACTCCATGTGGCCTAATGAATATTTTACAGGTTTAAAACGGGACGCATTGTGTGACACGGACGAACTTCTGAACAAATGAAAGAAACACGGTGAAATTCACTCATTAACACCTGGAAGATGAGGCGTGAGTGATGGAGCAGTCGATTAGCTGAGAGCACTGAAGCATTCAGAGCAAGCTCGGCATCACATCTGGTGCGCAAGGAGTGTTAAAGACAGGCCCGACAGCTATATTAACGTCTCTAACGATTATTCTATTTCACTGAACTTTCTTCTCATTAATGTTGGTACCTCATTTGGGCAAGGGGTGTACAAATCATAAATTCATTAGCTAGCCCATGGGGCAAGGGGACACTCTACTGTGTTGCCCAATCTCATGTTTTGGTTACCCAGAAACCTGAATGAATACGCTAAAAAAAGCTAGTGGAATCTAATATACTGTAATAACACACAGCCAGACAGTTAGCTATTTATGAGCAATAATACAGAATAAGTATATGATCACGTAACATATTGCATTTGCTCCCTCAACAACAACAAAATTTCGACAATGTCCAACATTTCGACAGCGAGATTTAGCGTCCTATCTTTGCACGGCACGCAAAAAAATGGTGGCTAGCCTTGTCATTTTCTCTAGATACAGTGTGTTTAACTGCAAGGTGGCTGCATGTGCTGCTAGCTTGAGAGTTATATCACAATTCTATTTATGCTGCAATTTATTTTGTCCAGTTTCCATACACTTGTGTGTTCCTGATTCAGAAAAAAGATTGTCTCTCAGCTCTCATTAATCCGCCTGATAAAGAAAAGTTCTACCTATCGCCAGATCACGCCTCGGCTGATGTGTGTAGTGCAGCAGGGGGTGGGATGTGGAATGAATACTTCGCCGTACAGCATCGAGGTCCATCACACAATCATCTTAATCTGCGCTACATATCAAATGGAAGCTTTTGTTTGCGAAAGTAGGGTTTTTCTTTCTTTTTCCGGTTGTTGAATCTACTTGTCCACCAGGCCACTATGAATAAAAAAAAACTAACAGCCTGGACATTAGTTTGTCTCAGGTGTCCAGGCTACTGATTTGTCCCTCCTGTGGGGTCAGTACTAAATTCTTATGGTGCAAATATATGGCCACTCAGCAACACATTGTCTAGAACAGGATTATAAATACGCCTATGCCACTGCTCCAGAGTACACAGCAGGTCAAGCAGGCCGAGTGCCTTGAGGGACTTTTTTTAAAATCCGAGCAGAGCTGATAAACCACAAGCTAGGATGGGACAAGTATTAAGAGCATGTCTGATCTTGAGAGGCATGTTTCTGAAACATCCTAGTTTGGTGGTTTCCTCGCCTAAATCACCAACCCGAGCTGGATTCTGTCTATACACGACACACGTGGCTTTTATTGTGTTTATTCTGAACTCCTAACACTCTTCGCACCCACTTGGTGGGTACTACTTTACACTCCTCATTTAATCTCATAACTATATAAGAGTCATGCAAGTCTTACTGTAGTTACTAAATAATCTGCTGTAACTAATGGGTAATAAGCTTTAAGAAGAATAACTAAACAAAAAGCTGGAGGTTTGTGCAGTTCAACCCAATCAAGTTGAACAGAATGAAACTAATCCGAGCAGAATCACACAGAATCAGAATCGAACCGGAATAAACCGAATCACTGAACCGAACTGAATGAAACTAATCCAAGTAGAATCATACAGAATCAGAAACAAACCGGAATGAACCGAATCACTGAACCGAACTGAATTAAACTAATCCAAGTAGAATCATACAGAATCAGAAACGAACCGGAATGAACCGAATCACTGAACCGAACTGAATTAAACTAATCCAAGTAGAATCATACAGAATTAGAATCGAACCGGAATGAACCGAGTCACTGAACCGAATCACTTTAGTGAGCAGGTTTACATGTTAGCGGAATTAGCGCGTACTTCAAGTCATAAAACAGAACACAGACTAAAACAAACAAATAAGTAAAGTTTGAATTGTTGTATATGAACAGATATTGGTGGTGAAATGAAACATAACGGCGTCATTTGTACTTATATGACACATAAACACTGGAGTGATGTTTGTGTACCAGGTGCAACGTTAATATGAGTGTTATTAACCTTACAAACGGTTAACTACAGAATGAACTGAACAGAGGAAACACACATAAATATATACACTGCAACTCTTCAAACACATGGACAGCCATTTGAAACAACTACAGCTCGCTTTAGTTTATTTTATAACTTTTATCCAACACCTAACCCAAAGCCAACTCCTAAAGTCGCTCCAAAACATAAATAAACACACCACGCTTTCAAACACACGAGACAGAAAGAAAAAAACAAACACAAAAATCCCCACTGGAGCTGCGACCTCAGAACTTTAAGCATGAGTCCACGAAAGCTTCGACGTTAAAGGAAGTAAATCCTCTCACCTTCGCTCGGCCATTTCCTCACATTGTATGGAAAAGTCGCAGTGAAAGAAGTGGTGTAAGTTCTCTCCTTCTCAGAGCTGCCTCGACTCGCATACACAGCTTCTACTCTGAGGATTCCGGACTGAGTGAGTGTGTCCCGGTCCCAGCAGAGCTTGTGTGTGTGTGTGTGTGTGTGTGTGTGTGTTGGAGAGAGAGAGTGTGTGTGTCGGGGGGATTCCTGTTCGCCCTCCCGCCCTCTCTGTTCCTCACTGCACGGAGCTCAAAGACCGGTTTGTCATTTGATCTGTGTCCATGCTGCTGCGCTCTCAGGCTGGAGCATTAGCGTTAGCGACATCTGCTGGTCGATATGTGTAATAGCAGGGAGCTATATTTCCAGAAATCTCCGAGTGTATCCGCCTGCGTCCTGCTGGATTACAATCCCTTACAAAGCACGCCCACTATTACAAGTTACGCCCCAGCAAATATGTTAAACATACCTCAGGATTACAAACCACGCCCCTTATAAGGTACGCCCACTATTACAGGTTACGCCCACAACGAGTATGGTTAGGGTTAGGGTTAGGGAAATTGAAGAAATTCATGTGCCTATCTTGAAGTGAGTGTGGGAATGTTGTGTAGTGTGATTTGCTAGTAGGCGTTCCTCATAATGGGCGTTCCTCATAGTGGGCGTTCCTTGTAATGGGCGTGGTTTGTGGTCTTGCAGGACGCAGACAGACCCTCCTCAAAATATGCCTCATTCACTCATTCAGGCATGGAAAGTACCTACTTCCTATACTTAAGCATTATTTTGACGTGTTTATATTTTACTTGAGTATTACTAAAAATTTAATACTTGAACTCCTACTTAATTACATTTCCAAGAAGAAAAACTTTTTTCTCCTTACATTTTAATTTAGACCTTCAAAGTACAAATTTCAAACCTCTTCTTTCTCCAATCATTGTACACTCCACATCAATCGAAATTGCTCAGTTTAGCATCCTAGCATTAACATCCAATCAGGTTTATTACTGTAAAAAAAAAAAAAAAAAAAAAAAAAAAAAAAAACTAGCAAGAATCATAACAGTTAATCACATCCCATGACCTTCTCATGCCACCCAGTAGCACAAGAGCTATCCGTGTGTGTTTGAAGCTGGATAAGCCACTGGACTGAGTGTGGAACCTGAACAAGAGCGCCTACCTCAGTCAAATGTTTCAATATGCTGTAATAAGCAAATACTTGTAGAAAATAAGGGATCTCCTTCGCCTCCTTAGAAGGCATGAATTCCATTTAATGTGAAAAAAAAAACTTTTCTACTTTTCTAACATTAACTGGCTATATTTAACTACATTAGCCTGTTTTCTTTGCTAACACCAGGTTTGACTAGCTTCAGTTCCAGTAGCTAACATCACTAAGCCGGAGCTCTAGCTGGACATATAGTATGTCTGATAAGTAATATTGCAGGAGATCATCTGTGGATACTAATTATGATCAACGCACACCTGATAAGCGATCTCTGTATAAATCACAGAAATCTTTACAAGTGTTTTCATGATGTACACATACACCTTATTTTAATACAAACTGACTGACCTGCTTGTTGTTGTTGTTGTTATTGTTGTTGTTGTATGTAGGCGTATCTGTGCTAGGAATTTAACTTACCTAAAATGCCCCGAAATGTAGTTTCTCTAACAAGTCCTTTTTATTGTTATCTGTGCATCTGTGTCTAATTTCACTACACATTGTCCCGTGTATGGTTGTGTGTGTGAGACAAATAAAATTTGAATTTGTATTTTATTATTTTGCATTTTGATCTCAGCCAGTACTTCGGCATCAGCCATAAACTCAGCCATTACTTCCTGGAGCATCTTTATACTTCATATTATATATATCATGGAATTTTTATTAACAACTCAGACATGATATATTACCTGGGTTTGCTTCCGCTGGTCATTTTGTAGAAATGCGGCATAATGCAGCACTACTGTAATCTTGAATATGAGAAAAGTGCTATGTAAAATTTAGACTTATTATTATATCATTATATCATATATTACTATATATATTATTATGTCATTATATCATTTTTAGTGATGTAGAATTTAGACATAATGATCATTTAAACCATATGAGGCCAGTGGTGAGGACACATTACCCCTTTAGCTTGCATTCTTCATTGTGTGATCGAGTGAAACATATCAATATACTAATGAGAGGGGGAAAAAAATCTATTAAAGTAGTTACAGAAATCACAATGTGGGCATTCAACACTTTATTCACAACTAACAAGCGCTATGAAATGTCCACACGTTAACTGAAACAAAAATAGAGATATGATTAATCTATAGAACTGTACAAGGCATTGTTATGTTCAAACCATCTGTCATATGAAATCGTCTTTCCACTACAGTAGTCCCTTTAAAAAGTGCTGAGGGAATTCCATAGAACAACTTTTTTAGCCTTAACGACATAAAATCTGGTGCAAAAAAAAAATGGCTTTGGGTTCAGTCAAGAGAGTTCGGGTGTATAAAATGATTTAAAAAAAAAGTCAAATGTCAAGTGACCAAGGCATCAGAGCATGAGCTAGAGTCAACACTTTAGCTGATCTTAATGTCAGATATGGAGGCTTGTCAGATTCAGACTCACTTTCAACACTTTCATGAATATTAACTGTGTTTCCAGCCAAGTGAGGAATGAAACAAAATGAAATTCGTTCGAAACGGTGTGTAAATTAGGTGTTTCGGTTTAGGCAAATGGACATACAGATGATGGGTGACAAATTTAAGGAAACCGGGTGGCTCTGTTATGCTGTGGGAGAGACTTCGCTGGCATGCTTTGGATCCACTTGTGGCCTTAGATGGAAGAGTCACTGCAAATGAATGCAAAGTTATTGTGTCTGATCACCTTTTTCCTATGGTGAAACATTTCTATCCTGATGGGAGTGGTCCACAGGGCAAGAGGTGTCGCTGCATGGTCATCTCAACCCAACTGAATAAGTACTACTAACATGTTAGACATTTCTCACCACCACCACCACCATCAAAACGCCCACTGAGGGAATATGCTTTGGAAAAAATGGCGTTAATCCCTCTGGAACAGTTTAAGCGACTTGTAGGGTCTATGGCAAGGTGTAATGAAGCTCTTTTTCTTTCTTGTGGTGGCCCAAAACTTTACCAAGACACTTTATATTGATTTTTCCTTTAATTTGTCAGAAGTACTGGTGCTGAAAATGGCCATCCACCTGTAACAGCTGCCTTACATATATTTGTTATTTTATTCATTCAAGAAACGAGAGTCGAAAGCAGTTTTTACATATTAAATAAAATCTCCCTAAACCTTATATCGGTGCCAGACAGGCTGGATTGAGTATTTCAGAAACTGATGATCTCCTGGGATTTTCATACACAACAGTCTGTAGAGTTTACACAGAACAGCAAGAAGTCTGCGGTAACTCATTTAATACATTCTCTACAAATATGGTGAGTAGAAAAGCATCTTACAATGCACAATATGCTGATGCTTTTCTGCTTACCACAGTTGTAAAAAAGTGATTATTTGAGTTACTGTAGCCTTCCTTTCAGCTCGAACCAGTCTGGCCTCTGATCTCTCTCAACACCAAACTGTAGAGGCTGTCGTGTGTGAAAATCTCAGGAAATCTGCAGTTTCTGAAATACTCAAACCAGCTCGTCTGATCATCTGTATCTGCATGATATTCATGCATTGAATCAATATGAATACGTGTTCCTAAGGGTTCCTAAAAGGTTGGTGAGTGTACATTGTATTATATTAAAAGTGACAATTATTTATTTAGCAAATGAGCTTTGTCCACAGTTTACTGCACTTCTTTGCTTTTAACACGTTTTATTAGCAGATTGAGTTCGATTTGATGTTTTTGTTGGATATTTGTACCTTTTTTTTTTTTTGTTTGTTTGTGATCGGACATTTCTATTCCACAGAAAGTTCCTTGGCTGGAAACATAGCTACATATACAGTATCCATATAAAACCAACAACCTACAAATAATCTATTTTAGTTACAATCTGTCTGAACAAATGACAAATGATCGGGGATTGAATAGAAAGTCGACTGTTGTGCTGATCGATAAAATATCAACATGATCCAAAGCCAAAAAAAAAAATGGCATCGACTGTTGTGTGTCATAGAAAATATACTTTAACATTTACAGCATATTAATTTGCAAACGTACATTCAAA
>CM074931.1:13190653-13216542 GCA_037576815.1 Pangasius larnaudii
AGCAGCTTCTTCATACACAGCCAATGATAAAAATATCTTGAATATAGTCAGATTTATTTAGTATTTGCTATTTTAAGATTACAATAAACCAAATATAAGATTATTAAGTCTATTTCTAGACATTTTTACTAACGTCAAGGTGCTTTGATCCTTGTTTTTTTTTTTAATACAAATTAAAAAACAAGGTTTTAGGTTTGAAATTAGTAAGAAGGTCTAGAAATAGGTTTGCTAATCTTATATTTTGGTTTATTGTATTTTTACAATATGAAACACTAGCTAGGTTTGACTATATTCAAGATATATTAACTTTCTAAGATGTATTTTTTTGTAGTGTAGTGAAGAGGAAAGAAACAGAAAGCAGACTATTATGAATGGAATGGAAGAAATTAATGTAGCCAAGTTGACATGTTATTGGAAAGGCGTTTGCATTCAGAACGGGGCTAAAATACGGAGCATGGGAGAAAGTGAATATATCACTCAGATGATGGGGCAGAGCTACACACAATTATATATTCAATATATGGAATAGTTGGCCATTCCACTTAACAAATGCTAAATATCCACGGCATGCTAAATATCCATAGCAAATATGAGAATTCCATATTGTGATCTTTAGATAGCAGCAATAGCTTTCAGAGACATTGTTTTTCTGTTAATATCTCTGTGTGTGTGTGTGTGTGTGTGTGTGTGTGTGTGTGTGTGTGTGTGTGAGCTGTTGACTGATAACAGATGAGTTGCTGATGAGTGGTGGTGGTTTGATTAGGGCGGATACACAGATGGATCAAAGTGGAGGGTTGATGAGAAGGAGAATGAGTAGGGACATGTGCTGGATCTCCAGTCAGACATCATGTGTCATCATATGCTGCGCTAGCCGTTATTCTCAGTCTCCCTCCAGCTGCTGTTAAAGCTTGTGCAACTAAACAAAGCCTGGAGTGGTGCTGCTGGAGGAGTGAAGGCAGGTGCTGAATACTGAGGCAGGGCACAGGGGGCAGATTGTGGTTCTGTTGCCCCTGTCCTTCCCTGCGGGGGAGGCGAGGGGCATGTGAGCAACGGGTAGGGAGTGTCATGGAGTGTCTGGAATGGCATGTGATCGGGGGTTCAAGGCAGTGTGGCTGTAACCGGAGACCAGAATAGACGTTTACCCTTTGAGTGTGTGTGATGATGGAGAGGAGGCAGAGAGGGACAGATAAACATCGAGGGACGAGAGCCAGTCTTCGCCTCTGCACCTGTCCTGTGCCCTATGTCTATATACCCCTCCCTCCTTCCCTTAGTGTATAACACACAACCCTGAACTGTCTGCCTGGTAGTCAGTGTGTGTGTGTGTATGTGTGTGTGTGTGTGTGTGACTTTCAGGTCACCTAGAGCTGCTCCCCCTCCTATTACCCCTCAACCCTGCAACATGATCATATTTATTATATGAGAAGAGAGACAGACAGACAGACAGACATACTCAAAATCTCCCTCTCTCCTGGTAGCAGTGAGATTAGAGTGAATATGATCACACTATTGCCCTCTTACCCTTGTCACTTATGTCTTATCACAGACAAAAAAACAAAATAAAAAAATCATCAGTACTGTGTTAACAAACCGTCTCCAGACATGCTTCTCAAAATAGGCTCCACAGACCCTCAGGGCACGCGCACAATCGTATTATTTCTTTTTATATGTATCGATATGACATATGCATATATTACATATATTATACTTTATATATGTACTGATATTACACTGTAATGTAATTATAGTGGCAGACGTCATTATTTAGTGGTATAGTTGTCATTATGTTACAGAGAAATTTGCTATTGTGTTAAGGAATGTATCATATTAAGTAATAAATCAAAATGAAGTCAATATCTACGGAAGAATTGTGGCTGGCTTTCATTGGGGCTGTAAGGATATAAGTGTACCTAAGGGAATTAATGCAATTTTAAAAGCAAACGGTGGTCACACCAAATAAAAATGTATTTGTTGCTTGTGAAAGCATTTCCGCTTCGCAAGGATTTCTTTTCATGCGCCTAAGAATTTTTCACAGTAGTGTCAGTGTAACTGCTTTGGGTTCTCTGGGTTAAAAAGAAGCTGTAATTGCACAATAATAATAATAATAATAATAATAATAATAATAATAATAATAATAATAATAATAATTTTGTATTATATATATATATATAAAAGGTACCCAAAGACATAGTACAGATAAATCAAATGACAGTCAAGGTTTTACATTTACATTTAAATAAAAATCAATTTAAATAACCATAATATGTCAACAAAATATAAAGATTTAGATTATGATATTAAAATATGTGTTGATTTACAGCAAAAGTGCTGTGTTGATTTACAGCAAAATAGGTCCCTGTTTGAGAGCCGTGGGCCTACAGCATTGAGTTTGCACCAGGTGCAAATACAACAATGCGTAACCAATCAGAGAAATGCAAAAAATAAAAATAATAAATCATATTAATAGTCCCCATTCCCCCTGCCAGTCTGTATCAGACGTGTATCAAGAACAAAGCTGAAAGCAGAAAGGACGTGGGACCACAACCTTCAGCGCATGGTCACATTTGTGCAGATGCGATTTCATTGACGGGAGCTCGGTGACTAGAGCTGCAGGGTTTCATGTGCAGTCTTATTCTTTCGGTTCCTGCAAAACAGCTGAGCTAAACGCTTCAGCCAGCTTTCTGTCTAGCAGACGCTGCATCCAAACAGAGCTTCATTCACTGCATTGATTGGCTGTGTTGAAACAATTTGCGGTAGTTACACAAATGACTAACTGCATTGTGCAGCGCTGAATGCGACACTAACGTATGGCTACGTTTCCTACAAAGTGCACTTTTTTTCCACTCTGCTAGAGAAGCAGATGGAGTCCTGGCACACAAGCTATAAAAATCAATGTAAACCCGACTGCATTCCTCCGCTGGTCCATCAGCTGGGAAAGATTTTTTTTTTTAACCGTCTTGGCCTCTTCCTCAAACATTTGTGTCATTTTCCCACCATTCTTTACATGCCCACTAGCCTTTATTCTCATCACTCATTGGAGTTATTATCTTGTTAAACCATACCGTACCACAGAGGCTGTTTCACTCCTGCTGCTGTGGGCTAAAATTGCCAGGCTTTGCCAAAGAAAACATTTCAGGGCTTCCATGGCTGCTGTACTGTAATGCTTTTCACCCGCTCCCTCGCTCGACTCTTAAAAATTACACACACCACCACTGAGAGGAAACACATTTACCACGGCTTAACGGCTCCCAATCATTCAGTAGCTAGTTAAGCAAATAATGGACCTCTTCACCTCTTCACTTGTCACAAAGTTGTGGAGAAAAACGTTCTAAAAGATAAACCTCACAGAATTAAGTGCTTTTTTATGTAAAAAGGTGTCACAGCACCGGACATTTAGAGAACAGTGGACGTTTAGAGAACATTCACTGTTATTGAAAGTATGTGGTTTTAGCCTTACTTTTATTACTCATATTTGCCCTGGTGCTAATTAGGTTTCTAATGGAGAGAGAGAGAAAGAAAGAGAGAGAGAGAGAGAGAGAGAGAGAGAGAGAGAGAGTGGTGGAAAAAGCTTCCTAACCCTCACCTAGACTCCAACTTTAACAGTTGAGTGAGAGATTCATTTGTGAGTAAATATGACTTCTAATGAGTTGGCTTTCTCTCTCTCTCTCTCTCTCTCTCTCTCTCTCTCTCTCTCACCATTTTAAGACTGTTTACAGCAAAATTTCAGGTTTGTTATTGCCAACTTTGTCAAATTCAATATTAATTATTACAAATTCTCTCCCTTTCTCACTCTCTTTAACACACACGCGCTCCTGGTCAGTGGCAGACAGCAGATAACTCGATCCTGCTTGTAGGCTCAGTACCCCGATCGTAACCTTAGCCTTCTTTCTGACCTTTCATTGTACATGTGATTTCAGAGTGTCTTCAGGGAAAGACAGCGAAGATTCCATGAAAAGCCCAGCTCAGATGCCCGTCTCACTCTGTCTGTCTGGCAGCTGGATTGTTTATCTGTTTGTCTCTCTGGCCGTCACCCTCACTGTCTGCTGTCTGTTTTCCTGTCTGTCTCCGTAAGACTGGATACATGGGTTTAGCTTTGATGTGTCCTGATCTGGAGTTGTTGGTTTTTATTTTTTTTCAGAAACAACAAATTGAAAAGATGTAATAAGACTCAGAGAAGTGCCAGAGCTTTCTTTTGTGTATATGTGTCGGTTTGACCTCCATCTTTCCACATTGTATTGCAACAGCGTCCCTCTATATTCTTGTGAGAACTTCACATTGTGTATATTGTTGTGAAGTCAGTTGTTTTGCTTTCAGGTTTTCAGCATCAGGTGATATGAGGAGTGATAAGTGTGAAATGAGCTTGTATTTTATTAAACCCAATCCTGATTTCTTCTCTTGTTGTTTTAGAGCACTGAACGGCTGTGTTAGTCATTTATATAAGTGCAATAGATTAAACAGTCAGAAATGAAACAAACAGAATGTAGGAATAAACACTGGGCTGTATGAATATTAATATCACTGCAGTCATCTACAGCGCTAGAAATGTAAATTATGCATATATATATATAATGCTTTTAAAAATGGTACATATAAATTACCAGCAGCAATATTACTGATCAGCAGAGAGCTGGCCAATTAATCTTATTTTAATCATGACCATGATATTTGGCTCCTTCAATTTATTAATCACAATTGACTGTGATGGTGAGCTTAGCTAAAGTAATGCAGTTGACTGGCATAGATGTTGTTGTTGTTGTTGTTGTTGTTGTTGTTGTTGTTGGTGGTTTTTTTGGTGTCCTAAATCACAAACTCTCTAACTGTTTGGTTCCATGTTGGATTGGCTTGCTTACGTATTTAATATGACTGAAGACAAATCAAATTTTGGTTCAGATATTTAAGCCATTGAAGGAATATTAGATGAATGTACAAATGTTTTGATTTGAAATAATCAAGTTGTTCTTCTTCCTCTTTCGGCTGCTCCCGTTAGGGGTCACCACAGCGGATCATTGAGCCGCATATTTGATTTGGCGGTTTTTATGCCGTACTTAATCAGGTACCTACAACTATTTTGTTCCTGTATAGGCTGACTAATTGTGATAAGTGCTAGTGTTTTCAGTATCGCAACAAAATAAGTGCAGTTATCAATTTAGCCATTATGTCCTAGAACAGCAGAAGCATTTTGCGGGTGAATCTACTCTGACACTAAGCAAACGAATCGGAATAAACATGAGATGAAAATCTCGTGGCATGCTTTTGCGGTGTTCTCTCTGATTCTTGTTCCACACACGTCAGAAGACGACTAACTAGGGATGCTACTAAGGAGGAAAAGTTAGCAGTTCGTACGGGAACGTGCAATTTGAAAATTCCATTGTATGTTATCTTAGTTTAAAAATGAACATAATATTAAGGATCATTAGTATTAAGTATAATTAAGCTTATGATCCATTTTAGATCAGATGCATCGGATTGTCGTCCAAACACACACTTCAATAGAAGAGATTAGACATGAGGAAAATCTGACCTTTTGTAAAAAGCAGTTAACATGCTCAATATCACACATTTGCACACGTTTAAACAGGGACCTAGAAATAGTGAAGAATCTTGAAAATTAAATATTCAATCCAATATGTTAAGTAATCCTGCCGGAAGATGTCTGTACTAATTATGATTGATATGCATGGTATAAATCACAGAGATATGAGTGTCTTTAAGATGAGTGTCTTTAAGATGTAGCCACACTAAAAATTTCAAGCTCACTGCATACATCTCATTTTTAATACCAACTGGATATTTTGACCTTTATTACAAGCTCTTGATCATTAGTAGGTCACATGATCATGACATGTTGGTAGGTTTTACATGTGCTAAGGAATTAAGGGATGTGTGCTGTTTCTCTGCCATGTCCTTTTAATTGTTCTACATTTTAAATTTGGCCAATACTTGGTTTTTGCCATTCGGGTTCGGTAAGAGATTAGAGATGATAGAAAAGAACACCTCCTGGAGCAAAAGTTCTTCACGGATATGACGGAATCTTTACAAACCTGTCAGTTTGGATGGGATATACAGTACATCACCTGGGGTTATTTCTACTAGCCATTTTGTAGAAGGTAAATGTAAGCTTACAGGGCTAAAATCCTAGAGACACTGCACTAATAATTGCTTTATCCCAAATCCTCATGTAAAATTAGTCCAATCTGTGTGAAGATGTTCATGTGTAAGTGTTTGCATACGCCAAATCAAACTTTCCACCAGAAAATTTCCACCAGATTTACAAAAGTTTCAAAAATGCTGATTTTCTTCACACTCACGTGCATACGTTGCTGAATACCAATCACCCGTACATTACCAGGCGTGTTCACGGCACGGCTACTTTGCATTTGGTGGCACCTACAATGCTAAGTAATAAAGTCATGTCTATGGCAGTAATAATGTATATTTAACTGTGTAACAGCACCTGAAAAGCCAAAATCTGGAGGCAGATTACAGAAAAAAGTGAATACAGTGTGAATTAAGTAAGGTGAAAAGAAAAAGGTTTGACGTGAAAATGGAGAAAATATACATGTACTGCTTTTTTTATTCATCAACTGTCACCCAAACTCCCTCTCACTTTAATGCGCCCTCCCCGATGCCGTGAAAAGCAGGAGGGTATGTGTCATAAGGAAGTCGGATGTTGGCACACAGAACACTAGGGAGTATACGGCACATTGCAACTCGAGACATACCAGATCGGTCACTTATCAGTCACTTAGTGCAGGCTCTAATAAAGTGTTGCGCTGCATTACAAGAAGATGCTGTGGCAAATGGAACCGACTTATATGCAGAACCATTGCAAGCCGTTCTCCTTTTATACAGTGACATTCTTAACTGAATGACTGCTCTTATTTGGATTTGTCTCGGCTTGCTTTCTTTAATTTGTTAATATTTCTTTAATGGACGCTTTTGGGTTTCACAAGTTTTTCATTAAATTTGTGTCTGTAATTGAAATACATAAGCCTTTAATCTTGACAGTGTAATCTGTATATAAAAACACAGTAATCCATGCAAATGGATATGATTTGGAGTTAGTATGTGTGAATTTGGACACACTCAGGAGCATGAGAAGGATATGAGCAATTTGCGAATAAATCTGTTCGTATCCAGCTTGATAAATGAGGCCAATTGTCAGTATTTATCACGGTTTTCATTATAAGCAGAAAGAGAGAGTGGCTGTAATGAAAGGTGGCATTGAACCAAAAAAGAAAAAAAAAAACCCCGAAAATGTGTTTTAATCGGCATTTATCAACGGTGAGGTAACTGTTCGATCATACGCTGTGACTAACTGTGAAACCATGACACCGTTACAACCCTATAATGGAAATAAAAATAGCATAAAGATAAGTGAGAAGTTCATTCATTATTTAGTGTGTGCTTTTACGCTGTACTTTTAAAAAAAAATTTTTTTTTATATCTTCTTTAATAACTAATCCTTCCTGTAAATACCTTTAGGAAAGAACAAAGAGGTAAGAATGGGATGGTATAATGTATTATTTAAGCATCTTCATAACTTACTGTAAAGTTTGTTTAAAAAAAACTCAAAGTTATTTCTTTGACCCACACACAAACTGTGCCAGACAAAAAAAATAACAAAAAAAAAACGATTCTCATGATTTCAGCTTATTAATAATGTGCACCATTTGGGTTAAAACAGTTGTCTAATCTCTTAGTTACATTTTACGTTATTACATCTGTCTAATCCAGATGTTCAGTTTTGAGAGCATTTCAGTCATTAGCTTTACGAGTGTGTGTTGTATCCATCAAGGACACGATGGGGAAATGGAAAACAAAATAAGAACACACACACACAAACACACACACATGGTGACGCTGCTAGTTACACTGTAGTTACACTGTGCTGTGTTCTGTTAGAAAGGAAGTCTCAGTCAAACTTCAGATTCCTGAGACCCTAATGTACTTCTCATCCCCAAGGAGAGCGTATGGCCAACAGATGTAGCTCCTATTACTGCCCCCGAAAACACACACGCACACACATTACTCCCTTGCTACATGCGCTGATTTGTGGGTGCGCGTGGTTGCATGCATGTATATGTATGTGTGCGCAAATGCTGTGTGAATGTGAATGCGTGCGTGTGTGTCTATCCCCTATCCCTCCTTCCGTTCTGAGCAGATGCAGGACTCAGTGTGAGGAGAACTCAGAGCTTAGGAATGAGAAGAATGTGCAGGGGAGGGGGGTGTTCAGTGAGAGAGTTGGAAAGAAAGAGAGATAGCGAGATGAAGAGAAAGAGAGCGAGAGAGGGCATCCAAAGGGTCAGAGAGATTTATGAGGTACGGGACCTTGTGAGGGCGGCTGCTCCTTTGCATGACATCGATTCAGTCCGGTATGACCTCCTCTGTCTGTGTGTGTGTGTGTGTGTGTGTGTGTGTGTGTGTGTGTGTGTGTGTGGGTTTCAGGTAGCTGCGGCTGTCCACCCTTCCACGATTGCACTTTAGACTGAATGACTGCTTTTTGGCTGTGCCCCAGCTAACATGATACACACACACACACACACACACACACACACACACAGAGCTATGACACACACTGGCCCTGACATTTGCCCTCTCTCTCTCCCTCTCTCTCTCAACCAGCCTAAAGAAAATATTTATTTTTGTACATATTTATTTCATTAATGTTTAGCATGATGACTACTTTAACAGTTTCCACAATGTTGCATCTTTGTTTTGCTTTTCTTTCATTTTCCTTCTGAACTACTGGAGTTTTCGCATTTGCTTCTTTCCTTGCTGGTTCCTAGCAAAGCCATCTCCTCGTGACTCTAACCTCATATGTGCAGCCTATAAAAGGTCCCTGCTATGTCATGCTCGTCTTCTGGTGATTCTCCTCAGCCTGAGTGACTAGTCTATTTGTTTAAATATTTTTCTACTTTCTTTTGTTCCTTTGGAACCATTGGAGGCCGTATATATCAATAACAGGCACCATTCCTCATTAATGCAAATACTATACATTATTGAGAATGGGAATCCTTTGAGGTGCTAATACTGCTTTCTGTTGAGGAGGAGAATCACACTCAGTGTTGATACCGTTCTTTACTGAGGATAAAAATCACTCAACATTCTCATACTCTTCTCTGTTAAGCGTGAGAATTAATCAATGTGCTGATATTGTACTCTTTTGAGGATGAGAATGGCTCGGTCTTCGCTCAAATGCTCAGTCAAAGCACATGAGATGCGTTGAAGTGAAATTCAGTCAGTAAAATGTAGTAGTAGCGATGTTGAACTCCATGCTGCCGCTTCACAAATGTCTGCAATTGATACACAAGAAGGCGCCTCTTGACTTGCGTTCAAAGTGTGCTTGCGCAATCACTTCCTTTACTTACCCAGCTAACCAGTCTTTTGACAGCAAGGCCCTTTATGGAGCTCCCCAAAGCTGGTCAGCGACCTGCCAGCTGGCAGTCACTTCCACATAGCGCTTGAGAGCCCTCACTGGACACAGAGCTGGACACCGGGCACAGTCTCATCTGCAAGAGCAGAGAGGATTATAGGTTTATTGATATATTGTGCCATCAATATCTTTGGCAGGAATGCTGGGTTCAGCCACTTGCTGACATTTTTAAAGTCTGGTCCCTAACACGGATATGGTAAGGTGCCCAACCTGCATCAAATCTAGAGCCTGCTGTGAAGGTCAGAGACGTTGAGTTGATGTACGCTCACTGGCAAAACATCAAGCTCTCCACTGCATTCAGATAACACTGCCACATGCACTTTTTATAGTAAACCAAGAACAAGATGCCTTTAGTCGACTCTGTAAAAGCTCAAAAACATTGTTCACTGTGGAAGATAAGGAGTTTATGCGTTTCGCATATTGTGACAAAACCTTTCCCTTTCCTGCATACAACTGGTCAGCAACATTGGCTGACACTTTGTGCACTTTCCAGTTTGTTGGAGTCACTCCCAGGAGCCAGACCTTTAATTTCAAGGTGTGCTGTCTACTGTGCCACAATAAGGACTGCAGGTCTGGTTTGATGGGTTGTGGGCACAGGGGGTCTATCAGTTATGAACAGGTTTAACAAGTAAGAACTTAAATATTAGAATTAGCATCACCTGTATTGCATATCAATCACCTAGTGATGAAGCTTTAACGATAACAAGTTCAGCAAAAAGCAAAAGATTAGAGCATTATACTCAGCATCTTTATTTCACTTCCTCAACTCCTCATCAAGACAAGAAAGCAGACGAGCGTGATGTAGCAGGAGCTTATTATAGGCTACACACATGGCATACTTAGCAAAGAAAATGCAAATGGGAAAACTCAGCTAGTTCTAAAGGAAACCACCTTGGCAGTCTGCAAGGAAAGGAAGCAGAACAATATTTATACAAAAAACAGAAAATGTTCTGACTGTGCTGTGCTGAATCAGTAACAGTGTAATAAATCCAAGAGTGTAGCCTGTATGTCATTAGGCATGTTTTGTTATTTCATCCCTGGACTGGTATATAAATGAATGCTATAAGATTCAAAAGCAATTTTGCAGTAGCTTTAATTTGAGGTTACATGAATTGAGCCATATATACAGGCAGGTGATCAATTAAAAGTGCCTTTTATACTGTGGAGGGCATTTTGCTGGCATTTTTTCTGACCACTAGTCCGCTTAGAAGCAAGTGCCACTGCAAATCAGTGCAAACTTATTCTGCCTGATCATCTTTGTCCTATGATGTAACATTCCTCCTGGAAGAGTTCTCCATCCACACGGCACCTGAGCTCCTTAAATGGTTTGATGAGTATGAAAATGACATTAGTCATATGTTATGGCCTTCACATTCACCAAATCTCAACCCAACTGCAAATGTATGGGAGAGTTTGGAGCAACATGTTAAATAGAGCTCTCCACCACCATCATCAAAACACCAACTGAGGGAAGAATGATGTTCATCCCTCCAGTATGAGTACAGATCCAGAGACTTGTAGTCAATCGGTGCCACTGTGCATTGATGCACTTCTGGCAGCTTGTGGTGGACCAAGTGAGACACTTTATATTGGTTGTTCCTTTAATTTGTCACCCATCTGTACATTACAATACTTTTTATATCATCCTCCAAAACAATTATGTTTTTTTTATATATATATTTGGTTATATTGATCAGGAACAAGAGGGCTGATGATAGGTCTAGAGATGATTATATGTGTGCTGTGCATTTAGAGTCTGTTGCTTTTTAATTTTTCAGTAACTTAAGGGCAGGTAAGTGAAGAAGGTCACCTTGAAATATTAGTAATCAGTCAGGGACAGAAAAAACATTAGGTCTGTGAAAAATCAAATGTTTGTTATATTGTTAAGAAGCAACACCACAGTAAGATTTTTAAAAGCTGATATACCACAGAAGACCACAATAATGGATTAGTGGAAGACGTTTTCAAGCATGAAGGCATGGTTAGAATTAGCTCAAATTTATATAAAAGCAACGAAGCCTAAAGAACTGATGAAATAAAGCTCTTCATAATCTTGTATCTAACTGAACGAAGTAAGGACTTACGAACGTCTTATGATACAAATCACATCACATCATAATCTGAACGACACACAGTGGTATGACTGTCTGTATTGGCTAAAATCAGGATGAACTCTAATGTGTACAAAAACATTCGTTTCTGATATTTCAAACTCCATTGCTTCACCTGACAGCAGGACAATGACCGGAAACCTACTACTAAAACAACCGCGGATTCAAAAAGTGAAATGTCACTGACCAAGTCAATCACTCATGCTATGCATCATTGAAAAGTCAAAAAGAAGTCAGACCAGACCCAAGACCCCAGAACAGATGAACCATCCAATATCTAAATAAACATTAAAGATTATTTCGTGAAAATACATTTATTTTTTCTTATGAACCTTTTTTTTGAAGGTAGTGGACAGTGTATGAAAAATATCAGCAACTGGTAGTAAAAATTCATTTTGTGCTGGTTTTGTGGTTGTAAAATCAATACAGACTTACTTTGCTTAAAATCCAGTCATCACATTACTACAAAAGAGGATTATGTAATTATGTAGTATTGTGCTTAAGCTAACAGCAGACCAGATCAGGAAGGCAGTTAGTGAGAGCTTATGTGTGCATCTGGGCTGTTTGCTTGTTTCTAGCTTAATCTCACTTTATTTATTTTTTTTATGATTCTCACCTTCCAGCCTCTTAAAGTGTCTGAATAGGCAGGTTGATTTAGTCTTCTTCCAACCTGACATCTCTTAAAACCTGAGACATGCTTTGGAGAAATGTTCAGAACAGAGAAAAAGCCATGCCTGACATCTCAAAGGTGAATCTAACGGGTTTTTTTTTATTGCCTGGAAATGGATCCTCTCCTCTGTGATCACTTTGCCGATCGCCGTGCTGTCACCACTATGAGAACGAGTTTCCTTTTAAAACTGTTCTACCACTAGCTTATTCTACACAAATCCTGTTTGCCTTTACTTTTCCAAGAGAAATAGGAAAACTGCTGTCTAATTAGCTGAAGTAGACACTTTCTATCAGCTGCTCCATTTCCTTTAGTAGACACTCACAGCTCACAAGGTCATCTCACAGCTCTGTTTTCCCTCTAAAGCACTCATATAAGGCATGTGAGCTGGTTAAGGAGTGCCGTGGGTTAGTGAAGGGGTTTTAGGCACTCTTTGCCACATAACTAGTGCTATGAGTTGTCGTGGCTGGTAACTGGAGAGCAGCTGAGGGAACAAGCCCTGATGAATTATGGCAGGAGTAAAGACATATTCCATAAACATTGACACATACACACCAGCTGCTATCCAGCTTCCCCGAGCCAGGGTTGCTTTAGTACAACTTGCTGCGCTAGGTGTCATTCTTCGTCTCACACATATGCCCACACGTACACACTCTTTTTTTTCTTCTCACTCACTCACACTCATACAAACAGATGCCCAAGATCCAATGTTACAGTATATACTTATATACTTCTGTTCTACTTACGTATAATTTATGTACCATATATCTTTCTATACCACTGCTTATAGATTCGCATAAATAAATGCAATTTCTTTGTAAATTCGTGTGTATTTATATACAGAAAATATTCACAAATGAACAAAAAGAGTTAACATAGTCAGGAATACTCTAAAAACAAATAGAAATAGCATAAGTGTGCATACTCTATTATAATTGGGCATGTGACTATGTTCAGAATTAACCAATCACCTTCATTCTCATATTCATCATACATTCAGCTGTTATCAGTGCAGTGATTCTGATTAACGCCAAATAAAGGGCAGCTGTTTCTGGAGGATTTTCTTGACATCTTCTTGGTTTCATATGACTGTTGAAGCAGAGGTCTGCGAGGAGCTTACAAAGCATGTACAGGATCTCATTGATGAAAGGTGTCAATCAAGACAGGAATTTATAAAAGAATTTCCAATTGTCTGGGCTATGGGGTAGGCTGGCTAGATGGAAACCCTTTCTCAAGAAGAAAATGTCCAAGCCCACATAAATCACCTCAAACCATGTGGCAACCATGTGAACTTTTTGGGCATAATCCTAAAAGATATGTTTGGTGCAAAAACAAGACAGCTTATCTCCCAAAGAACAAGATGCCCACAGTGAAGCATGGTGGTGGCAGCATCATGTTGTGGGGCTGCTTCTCTTCAGCTGGGGCTCTAGTCAAGATAGAGGGAATCATGGATGGCTCCAAAAAGCAATCTATTTTGGCACAAAACCTGCAGGCCTCTGTTATACAGCTGAAAATGAAAAAAAAAAAAAACTCACCTTCCAGCATGATAACAACCAAGAACCAACAAAGGAATGGCTTCAGAAGAAGAAGATCAAAGTTTTGGAATGGCCCAGTCAGAGTCCAGAGCTAAATCCTATCAAAAACCTGTTGAATGACTTGAAGAGGGCTGTGTACAGGAGATCCCCTTGCAATTTGATAAGTCGGAAGCATATTTGCAAGGAAGAGTGGAATCTTACCCCAAAAATACTGAGTGGTGTAATAAAATCAAAAGGTGCTTCAACAAACTATTAGTTAAGGGGTGTGAAACATGGTTATTTCCTCCTAAAACGTTCCTGTTCGTATTTCACTTGAATTTTGCTGGCTGCTATATCGCATCAAATGTGGAAAACGATCTCACGTGAATTATCTTGGGTTCATTTTTTTTTACCTGACAAAAACCTGCCATTTTAACAAAGGTGTGTAGACTTTATATCCGTTGTAATTCCTTAGCGCCTGCTGTCATCCCTCTGTGAAACCAGAATCTATTTCTAACATCATATTTATCATCCCTGCCTGATACCCACATCTGACCTCAGTTTCGAGATGTTTCATATTGCTTGTTCAGCTGGTTCAATGCCACCTGAAATGAGGAGCACTTAAAATGCATCATTTTGATATTCTGATTTCTGTTTCTATTGCTAGGACGTAATGAGCTAATAGCACGCTACATCAAACTGCGAACAGGAAAGACGCGGACGAGGAAACAGGTGAGAAAGCACTTGGATCTTTTGCCAACAAATACTAGTGTGTGCACAATGTTAGCCCATCATCTTGGACAGCACAGAATTGGATGAAATGAAAAGAAAAAAAAATTGGAACTTAATTAGACTGGCAGCTCACAATGTAGTGAGCGTGTGATTATTAGGCCCCTGTGGGCCTCTGTGCTGAAACCGAGCCCAGTTATGTGATTTATGCCTGAGGACCCACACACAGATGCTGCTGGATAAAATAACGGCTCGCTCTTCAGCACCTCACATAGCCTGGTTTGTTAGAGCCATATCCAGCCGTTCTCTCACAATCAGGGCCACACTGCTCAGGGTTAGGCCCTGGAATCTGATAGTACGCCCTCCGACCTTTGATATTGCACCATCTTGTCCAGAATTGGCAACATAGATGAGGCTTAAGCCCCTTCGCCACATAGGGAGAAGGTGGGAAGGATGGGTGTGGGAATGCTGGAATTTGAGTGCAGGGATACTGCTCCGGAAAAGGGAGATCAGACACCTGTTCCTCAAATCTGGGATAATATCAGGATGACTATTAGAACAAATCAAGTAATAGACAGATATGCAAGAGTATAACACACAACACATGTAAATGACAGGGGAAGAACACTAGCATAAAATATTTGAATGTTTATTTACAAAAAGTATGACGAATATTAATATGAATTCAGCACAACCTAGCCAATATGACCTGAGAATTCTTTCTTTCACCAGAGAATCAGATTTAGAAAACATGGCAATGAATGTCCTGTGTCAGTTTGAAAATCAAAACAAACACGAGATCATTTTTTTTATATCAACTTACTGTATCTCCGTTTCTACGTGTCAGCCAAAGCCAACACTTTGGAGAGAAGTGGGCCATATTGCTTAGCGTTTTTTTTTTTTTTTTTTTTTGGTAACATTGTCATTAAAATTTGAAATAACTTCATAATTTAATCACGCAGGTGTGGTCGGACCTCAGAGTGGTTTCAGCTAGGATAATTATCTATCTGTTGTGGTCATGTGTGTTGTGAAATGCAAGTATGCGGTTATAAATAAATAAATATACATTTAAAGCCACTTTAAGTAGTGCCTCCCATTAGCTATTTTTCCTAATGCATTTGTTTGGATTGGATGGATTACATTCCTCAGTAACATACCTCAGTGTCTTCTTTGTTGATTGTCAACATTATTATTATTTGACCATATAATGTTATAATATTTGTTTTAATGTTATAATATTTCATGCATAGCTTGTGAGAAACTGACTGTATCCCTTATGCAGGTGTCCAGTCATATCCAAGTGCTGGCGCGGAGGAAGGCTCGGGAGATACAGGTGAAACTGAAGGTAGTGGCTCCCCTGAGACGGATCCACCCATTACCAAATTCTCACCCCTTCTTCACATTAACCGTGTTCATAAGTTTGATTGCGTGTGTAATTCATCCATGATGTGACATTTGATCGTCCTCTGACCTCTAAGTACACAAGGGTCAAGTTCACCCTCCTACAGTTTCTATCTTTCCTCTAATGCTTTCATGTCTTTTATTGCACAGTATAGTTCACTCACACTCCCACTGGCTGTCAGCCATCATAGCCCAGCTGTCAGAGCCCAGAGCTGGTCACAAGGCTACCACTGACAGGCCTTTTAAATACATTTCTGAAACGGAGAACAGTGACAGACACACACAAATGCCCATGCTACGGGTTATGGTTGCACTGTTGGTCCAGTATAGGCAAAAGAATGCGTTGGCTAGTCGTGTTTCAAGGACTCTACAGCTTCTAAACCAGGGCATGGACAACTCGTTTTAAATTTTGCACTTTCCTTGACTAATGAATCTGTACTCATGTTGTCACTGATTCTGTTATCATCGGTTTAGTCTTCCAGAGCCATAATTAATTAATTAATTAATTAAGAATTCTACACATAGAGGTTCACACATAGCTGTGGATCAGGATTTGCAGCTGGTTCAGAGACTGTGTTTTTCCACTTGATGTTTCTCCAAGCTGGTCTGGGGTTTCATAATGCTAAAGCTTCGAGCTCTTAGTTTGACCTCCAGGAGTGTCAACACTAGCTGCAGTCTGGCAGGGGCATAAAGTTTAAATTCCTGCTCTGAAAGGCCCACAGCAGTATTAGGACTGCTTCATTCAGAATGAGAAACATACTCACAAACTTACTTTTGTGGTCTTGCAGAATTTGCAGCTATAAACAATTCAGCTGTATTTTGTATATTCCATTTATATTTGTGGGGTTGAGCCCAAGTTTAATGTAGTTACAAAAATAGAAGACGGAAATAAAACAGGAAAACAAATAATGCACAGCTAGGTTTATGATTAAAATGTATTTAAAACAGCCAGTTTATTAGAATTTTTCAATGTACTTCAAAGGATTTCTAATTCATTTGTAACAAATTGGAGCTTTTTGCATAGATTTTTATTTAATTTAGATATGAATTAAGATGAAGACTTCAAGCTGTTTGGTTCAAGGCCAGTATTTGACACTGATCCCAACATTACATTTGTTTCATACATTGTGGTACTGGACATCTAGTGCACTGGTAATGTCACTATTGTTTACTTTGTTTCTTGAAAGGACCAGGCAGCCAAAGACAAGGCCCTCCAGAGCATGGCCAACATGTCCTCAGCACAGATCATCTCTCCTACTGCCTTCCAGAACAAAATGGCCCTGCAGAGCCTCTCACGGCCCGCGTACCCAACTGCTGGTGGGGTGAGTTCAGGCACGAAATCAGCCTGACTTCTAATTACATCTTCAAACAATGTTTTTTAAACAAACGTGTGAGCTCTTTTTAATCTAATATGGTGGAGGAGTTTGAGAATTGGACAAGAGTAAAGCACCTGACCATATGCCATTCCGCGAACCATGTAGTGGTGTTTATGAATCGAATGTCCTGTGAATGTCTGATGATCACCTGACTGATTTTTCTTCTTGTAGTTTTGGCATGGAGCACTTCCAGGTCAACCAGCACCTACAGAGGAGTAAGTAAGATTTTCTAAATTCGCCATTAGAGGCAGCACATAGTGAAATCTGACCTGCAGAAAAACGCATAGGGAGTTTTAAAAAAACAATATCTATGATTGTGTCTTGTGTCCATGCAGCATCAAACCATTTTCACAACAGAACTACGTCATGCAAGCCACAGGTCCTTCCATCACAGGTCTGTCTGCCATTAATACTTGTACTTATTTTATAAGACACAATATATGGTCATAACTGGTGGTCTTTTTTCTGCTCCAGGTTATGAGAGTGCGTCAGGTCTGTCTATGTCCCCTAGTGCTCCCCCTTGGCAGGGCAGAAGTATAGCTAGCTCTAAGCTGCGAATGTTGGAGTTCTCCGCCTTTCTGGAGCAACCACAAGACCCGGAGAATGTGAGTCTATGAATTAAACTGATCAGGTTTTCTAATATGTTTATTATAAAGTTTTCAAAGCTATAAGATTTCGCTGTATTAAGCCTTATGTTGCTCTCTGTTCTGATTTGAACAGTTCAACAAGCACTTGTTTGTGCACATTGGTCAGTCAAATCCAACATATTCTGACTCTTATTTGGAGGCTGTGGACATCCGGCAGATCTATGACAAATTCCCTGAGAAGAAAGGAGGTCTGAAGGAGCTGTTTGAGAAAGGACCAGCAAACGCGTTCTTCCTTGTCAAGTTCTGGGTAAGACCTAAAAAAAAAAACCCACTAATGTGCCAATGATTCGCCCTTCAATGACTGATGCTACTAGACCTGATTATCAGGTTATCAGACTTACAGAATGTATGAAAGGAAAGATTGTGATATCAGACATGAGAAAAAGGTGAACTTTATGACCTTCTTGTCCACCTGTAATGGTCATGTGTGACAACATCTGAGAGACATATATAATGGAGGTTGAGCACATCTGAGCTCATATAGGAATAGTTGTGCGTTAGTGTTGAAGTGTTTTCTTTACACGGGCCAAGCAGTTGTCCAGAGGGCACAAAGAGAGGGAGGGTGGGATGTTGTAGCTCTCTAGGGCCTTGGCTTGGGGAGAGTGACTGACAGGTTCTACTTTTTCAGTGGAGAAATCTGAGCTTGGCCACCTGTCCCTCTCACTGTTACACCATCCCACAACACACGCACCCACCTATTTATAGAACCTTCAAGCCTGTATAGATAGATAGATAGATAGATAGATAGATAGATAGATAGAGTTTGACATAATGATGAGTTCATATAATTAGCCCCTGATGATGCATTTACATCTACAGTAGTTTTACTGATTTTAATCTATCTGGAGTTAACATTATGCTTGACAGACTCTTCTTACACCACATTGGTAGCCAAATAGATATACAAAAGAGTTCACAACTTCATGAAGTCCTCTTTAGGAAGGTCAGGACTGTTCAAAGTGTCTATTGTTGCTATATCAATATGGCGTCTGTTGTGTATACAAAAAGACTACATGTACCCTACATATATGGAGCCAAAATACATGATAAGTCTAGTCCTATATCAAAGATTAGATTGAAAAGGACTTTCAGTATCCAATACCCACTGACAGTGTAATTTGTCATTTCATCCAGGGCCAGTTTTAAGTTTTGTCTACAAAATCATCTCTAAGAAGTCTAAACCAATGAGCACTCTTCCATAAACTCATAAGTATGGGTCATGACTTGGGCGTCCACGTGCACAGGTCGCCATGACAACACTGACAGGCCTCCTGTGGTACTCCAAAGCTATGGCATTCTAGATTAAATTTGCACACCGTCTATGGCCACTGTCTCGCACTGCGCCCCGCGGCCATGTCCTAACGGATCACCTCACGCTTTTGAAGTGCCGCCGCAATCGGATTTGAGTCGGCCGTGCTAAATTGTTACACAGGGAGCTGGGCAGCGTAACGCAATTTTGAACGTTGCGGGATGTTGATTGTAATTGGATGAATTCCCTCGCAGAAAGAGAGAGAGCATGGGTTCAGCTGAGAAATGAAGATAAATGAGGGAATAACCGAGCGCAAGGAATAGAGATGGAAGAGCAGTGCAGGGAGAAGAAAGGTGTCAGGGGGATTATAATGGGGCATTAAGAGGCAGGGAGCTAGAGGGGAAAAGGTGAACCTGCCGTGAGTGTGCTTATTTAAGGGCTAAGATGAGAACAGGGTCTGTTGTAGCCCAAACATCTGTGCAGGTCACCCTATTGTTAAAATCTACATGGATCAGGGTCATTATTGCACAAAAATTTGAAATCTACTAATATATGGTTGCTATGTATGTTGCTGAAAATGTATTTATGGTCTGGGGATATGTACACATGATATGTGATATTTTAACTGCATACCTGAGCCAGAGTTATCTGAGGTTTTTCAGACAGGTGGTATGTGATGAATGGCAGTGCAGATTAGTCAGATAAATGAACTAGGCGGGAGTGGGTGGTTGGCCTTTGCAAGGGGGTTGTTTGGCTAGAGCAGCTTATGTGGTACTACAACTATACTATATTGTTAAAAAAAAATGGAATCTGGCTAGAAGCAAGGGTGGCTGGTATAAATGTGCTAGCAGGGCTAAGCGCCCCCTGCCACATCACATTATTTCTGCTAACAAATATCTTGAGACGGATTCTTTTCAACTTTTGTGGAACCAAGCGCAACAGCACCACCAATGGTCATTATAAAAATGAAGAAGTGAGGCATGGGCTTACTTCTTTCAAGCTCAGACTGTAGATTCATGCAAGCGCATAACAGTTGGGTCAGGTGATTACACAGAGTGAAACACCTCCTAGATTTCTCTGCATTTGGGCTGATCATTTTCAGTCCGCTTCACTGACACATCTTTTCCGTGTTACATGTGAAATACAGTTGTGGGTGTAATGAATGTGAATGACGTGAATTATTTACTCTGTCATCATTTTTTCCCCCAAATGTATTTGGGATAGAAACTTAAACTAAGACACAGTGCAACTGTAAATTTAGTGGTTTTTTTTTTTGTTTGTTTGTTTTTTTTGGAAATACGGCATGAACCTAGTCAGACATTACAGACTTAAAACAATTAATAAAATAGAAATGACTAATCTGTCGATCTCTCTTTAAGTGTGCGTAATAGTTTGCATAACATTCTTTTTATGCCATTGATGATATAATGTGATGCAATGTATTGCTCAAACACTAATAGTTTATTAATTCATTGTTGAGCTACTGATAGATAGGTATAAGACTATAGTCAGTACTCAGTCAGTAATGCTCTTGAATTACATGCACAATAAGATCCACGATATCAGGAATACTGTAAGGAATTGTGAAGCCCTCTATGTCCAATATCCAAACTGTATCTTTGGAGAATTACAGTAGAGTGTTAAAACCAGAATATTCTGCTGGCTGATTTGACTCTGCACCCTTTGCCCAGGCAGCACTCTTGTTCTCTGTACAGGTCTAGTAGTGCTGTAATTCATGTTCCAAATAGCATTACAGCACAAACCTGAAGACAGATGTGTTTGCTGGATACCATTTAGGTCACCTTTAGCTGAATTATGTCTGACTCAATGTACACTGTGCACCTGTTGCACTGCAAAGCAGATATTGTATACAGAATTGCCGAAATGATTAAAGGCTTTTTGTGTCGGCACAGGCGGACCTCAGCGTGAACCTCCAGGACGACAGTAGTTTTTTCTATGGTGTCTCGAGCCAGTACGAGAGCTCAGAAAACATGATCATCACTTCCTCCACTAAAGTCTGCTCCTTCGGCAAGCAGGTGGTGGAAAAAGTGGAGGTAAGAGAAGACGAGAAGGCGAGAATGAAGCATGTAGTGCAATATTGCCAGTGGCTTCAGTACACTTAGATTAGCAAAGATATTACAGTAATGAAATCACATTTCATGTCACATAAGCAATTGCACTCTTATGAATCACAGAACAATTACATTTCCTCAAATTGGCTCATATATAAACTTAAACACTTAATGTGATGTGATTTCTGATTATGTTTACCAAGATGAGGAATCCCTTTCCCTCTTTCTCTCTTCACAGACGGAGTATGCACGGTTTGAGAACGGGAGATATGTATTTAGAATCCACAGATCACCTCTATGTGAATATATGATCAACTTCATCCACAAACTCAAACATCTACCAGAGAAATATATGATGAACAGCGTACTGGAGAACTTCACTATACTACAGGTAAACAGTCCCAGAAAGACAAAGCCAGTCTTTGCTGCGTGTGTATCTTTAAAGAGACAGTTGGTTGAAGCAAAGGCAAATACAGCGCTAGAGGCAAATATCTTAGTGCCATGAGAAATTCCTCTAGCTCATCAGTAACTAACCCCGTAAGTGTGGCATTTAACTTTGCTAGGCAGAGAGGAGTGCATTGAGTCAGATGGAAATGAGGCTATTACCCCAGCAACAGTGTGTTCCTAACAACAGTTCTCGAACACTGGTGTCGACTGTGTTAGCCTCTGCCCACACACTGTGACTCTGAGACAATGATCTACTGAGCATGCATTGAACAGCATAGGAGACTCACTCATGGGCTTCAGTGCCCTCTCAATAGTCTGATTTAGCCCAGATTGACTGTTTGAGACAAAAACAGACAGACAAGCACACATACAGTGGCTGGCATACGTATCACCCCCCCCCCCCCCCCTTGAACTTTTCCACATTTTATAGTGTTACATCCTGGAAATGAAATGGATTTACTTGGGATTATGTTGTGCATTTACACAAAAAAAACCCCTCAAAATATTGAAGCAGGGGGGAAAAGCTGTGTAGTTTGCAATATTATTTACAGATAAAAATCATAAGGTGTTGTGATGTTAATATAAATATACCTGTTCCTGGAAAGCTATAAAGTTCTGGAAAGGTATTGATCAGGGTTCAGTTTAAAAAAAAAAATCCTGTGGATCATCATTGAGTTCACGATTAAAAGATGGAAAGAATATAGGACAATAGCTACTCTGTCTAGAGGAGGCCGTCCACCATAAGTCAGTGACGAGGTAAAGAGGTCATTAATCAGAGAAGCAACCAAGAGGAACAGGTGAAATTATACTGAGATCATGTGACACTTTCATTGCACACAGGCGGACTCAAGGAAACAAATTTTGTCATGGCAACTGGTTGCTCCATAGCTAATTTAGGGGTTTCACAATTTCTTAATTCGCAGATAATTTCACAAATATTATGAGCTGTTTTGTGTGGATTCGTAACATATAACCGTCAAGAATCCATGGCAGGCTGTAACACTAGAAAATGTGGAAAAGCTCAAGGGAGTGAATAATTATGAAAGGCGCTATACATGCACGAAGGACATTGATATTTTTTGCATTGCAGCTTGAAGATTTATGTCATTTTCCCAACAACTATAGAGAGTCTACAGATAAGAGACATCAGCTGTCTGTATTTCTCTTTCACCTTCTGCATCTGTGTCTGCTCTGTCTCAGGTGGTTACGAACAGGGACACTCTGGAAACATTGCTGTGTGTGGCTTACGTATTCGAAGTGTCAACCAGTGAGCACGGCGCCCAGCATCACATCTACAGACTGGTCAAAGACTGATACACAGAGGCTCAGGCCATTAGACCCCTTTTTTTTTACCACTACAACTACTACTGCTACTACTACTACAGTTAAAAGCACCACAGCTCCCCCTACTGACTGCAGTCATAGCCTTCTGTGCTTTAGTCAGGGATGACAAGTGCATCAGGGTGAACGACTCCACAGCATTGCTGTCCAGAGGCCTGAGCAGACGAGGCTTCACTACAGGAACCTTACAGAATGGGAACCATTGGAACGCTTGAGAATGTCAGGAGGTCACTGTGCATGTTGTAACAGGCATTTTGTGTTCTCTTGTGTTTTTCTTTTTTGTATAATGGAACCTCTGATTAGAAAGAAAATGCATGGAGATGTTTTTTTTTTTTTTTTTTTTTTGCTTCCTCTTCTTTAATCCAGTTTTACTCAAGAGTGTTTGTTAAATGTCTTTTCACACAGTTGCATGTGTGACGTCCTGTCTGGTGCTCACCTAGTGACCACAGCTATATATCAAATCTTGTATAGACTCCAGAGTGGAGGGGAAAAAAAAAAGGTACACCAAAATGTGACTTTTATTTGGCTCAATTCCGTGTGGTCATTTCACAATATTTCAAGCAATTATCCAAGACAAATTTGGTATTTACAGACAATTCTGGGAGAGTAGTTTTTTTTATAGCTTCGGTTTAGGAAGCTTGGAGTTAGGAGCTAAATTTGGTGTATTAAAACATGGGGGAAAAAACCATCTTAGCAGTGCAAGGGGTCTTTCAGGAGTGGAGCTGAAAACTACTGACATATAGTGTTTGACTCAAATTCATTATGTACTATTTATCATTTATCAAAAGAAATCATGATGTATTCTTTTCTAACTTGAAGCAGAATTCTGTCACATGTGCAGCAATAGACAGAAAGAAAGCCACATGTGTGCCAGTTGAGCCTGCACATAGAAAACTGGGAAGATAAACTTGGAACTTTGCATATCAGGACTTGACTATGGAGTCATGTGTTTGATTGTAATTTCTCTATATCAATGAGGAAGCTAAATCTACCAAATAGCATTTTGACAAATGAAATTAAATGAGGAAAATGTCACAGTCTCTGATTTGATTACATATTTTTTACTTATTTTAAAAAATTGAAAGTTTCTTAGATTAAAGATTGTGCACGGCAGTTGTGCGTGTCTGAAAAAAATGAATGAGTTGCATGCTCATGGTTCTGTACCAATGTAAATAGTGAGGGCTCCATAGCACCATGTGACATTGTATCTGCAACTGACTAAACAGACCAGCACTCTGTCTCAAATCACATACTTTTTTTTTTTTTTTTCAAACAAAATGATGTGTCTCAATGTATCTGGCATGAAATCGTTAAGACATTTTACAGAAACCTGATGGTCACGGATGTTTTGACTCTGACGTGCCATCTAGTGGATGTCGCTTTAATCCTACAGATGTACATAAGGTACGCAGGCGAGTATGTGAACAAGGCAGCTAGTGTTGCCCCTGCATCCACACACACACACACACACACACACACACACACACACACACACACACACACACACACACACACACAGTTATGTGTCAAGTATAAACCAGGCCTTATTCTGATAATTTGATAATGTTTTATGAGCATGGAAAAATTATTTAATTTTAATTGTTATACCTAGACACTTACAAATAGTGTCATCAGCAAAGACAACTTTTGAAAGATATATGGAATGATCTTTTAACTGAACATTAAAAAAACTTGAATGAATATGTGTTTAAAGTAGCAGTATGTAAATAATAGATTTGTAGACCTTTGGTACAACTACTGCAAGCAGTTCCCAGAAGAACCCATTCTAATGTCACTCCTACCTTGGATGGATTACCACGATCTGATGAGCGTAAGTGTCAGCTAAATAGACATTTAAATAGTATTCAAGTAGTGCCAAAATCAAGGCAAGTGGGGTTTATTGTCATTCCTCTGTATAGTGGATATACATTGGAACAAAATGTTTCTCCAGGACCATGGAGCAGCACATTACAATAGAGTAGTACAGTACACAAGACTACATAAAGTGCACATACACAACCGTGTCAGACAAGTGCGAGATAATAAGTACACAGAAGAAAAAGCTTTGAGCAAATTTAAAGTGACAATAAGGTGTTCAGTATTAGCCAGTTTGAATGGCATAACCTTCTTCGAGATGTCACCAAAACACAAATCTGTGACGCATTCATACTTTGTATATTTTTGTGCACTTGCAGCATGATGCTTTCTCAAATCATGTTGTTCCAACATGACACATCTTTACTGCGTACAACACCAATGCACAAACATTAAGTCATTCTACACATTCACACCAGGCTACATTACTATTACCCTTTAAGACTGGGCCGGATTGTGCCACTACTCTTTGTGTAAGCAACACTAGATCCTTTCAACGTCAACTTCGTGGATCCCTAGAGACCTTGCAAAACACACACCAGTTGTTCACCAACTATGAATTGCAAAGGGATGTTTTCTGAGGTGGCTGGCTATACACAAGGATCTATTCCTTTTTCAAAATGCATATTTTACAGAATACAATGGCTGTTGGTTAGATTTAAACCATACACCTGCGAGTAAAAGGTGACAGCACCCGTTTGATATGCATAAGTGACCCCTCACAATTTAAAATATTTTGTAACAGCATGAGAGAAAACCATTTTACAGATGATCGTGGACTATAACCCAGGGTACAATTTCACATTTTCAGTGTTGTTAAGACTTTTAAAAATTGTTCACAGGATATCACTCCTCCCTGACTTTTAAAATGAGTGTTTTATATATATATATACACACACACACACAGTTAGGTCTTTTGGACAATGGATTTGAAATAAAACGATGTAACAGAAGTGTAGACTTTCAGCTTTATTTTAAGAGGTTCCACAAAAATATGGCATTTACTATTTAGGAATTACAGCCATTT
>CM074931.1:13222177-13234059 GCA_037576815.1 Pangasius larnaudii
GGACCACATGCATTATTATGATATAATGTAAAAAAGATTTTATTTATTAAATGTGGTTTGGAGATTTACACGCAGGTCAGACCTCCTTGAGTCGTTTAAATAATTGTTTAAATGCATCTTGGGTGCTGATTTCCCCCAGAATGGATGCAATCATGATATATATGACACATGAAATGACACCCAGCATAAGTGTGGATGTGATCTTTATATGTATGTTAATTGCTTACTTTTTTTGGACAGCAGGGTCTTTTTCTTCAGCGTGCTAAGTCTGTAGCTGCTGAAGTCACAGTCGCAGTCATCGGGCTCGGTGTTAACTTTAGCACTGGTGCTAATAGTGCTTGGGTAAAACTGGGGCTTCATGCTGGACACTGGTTTCCTCACTGCAGAAAGACTGGCCATGCCTTTGCACTTATATAGCCTCAGCTTCCCGGTGGAGTCCTCCACACACTGCCACTTCTACAGAGAGGGGGGTGAGGGAGGGGGGGGGGGGTGAGAGACAGGACATTCAAGGCAAGCTGTGAGCACTTGGGACACACGAGCACTTAGCTTGCTTAAACAAGCACATATAAGTAGGCCTTTCTCACTCTCTCTGTCTCACACACATATACACAGAGCACTATTTTAAGCAAACCCAATGCACACACCTCCATTTTTTTTTTTGTGTACATGCTGAAAGCTTTTTGTCACAAATGATCCATGTTTATATCACACCTCTGACACCGCACAGGTGAAAAGCGGCACTCGCGCGCATTGCGTGAGCCTGTGTCTGTGCATTTGTGTGTTTGTGCCTGTGTACGTGCGTTCGGGTCGATTAAGTGGTGAGAATTGCCTCCCTGATCTCTGCCTGCTCTCTTTGTCATCAGTAATTACCATGCAATGCCAAAGTCCTCCTTGTTAAAAGCCTCGTTAATGAAGAGCTCGAGTTGCGCTCTTTTCATCTTACACGCTGGTGCTCGGGCCCTGTCAGGTCATTAAGAGCGAGACGATGCTATAAAGGCTCGAGTATGATACTCTGCACCAGCCAGCTGGAAACAAGAAGTGGACTAAAAATGGCGATTGTGATAGCGTCTTTGTTTTGGGACCCTCGTCTATGCCAAAATAGGTTCAGCGGCACGATTAGAGGTGCAGCAGCTCTGTTACTTGTTTTCCTGCACAGTTGCCTTATCACATGAAGGGTCAACTCCAGAATTATTAGCACCCTTTATTAAAAAATGAGCACAAATTAAATGTAAGTCAATGACACATGCAGTAAGTGATATTTCGAGAATATGGGGATGCTAAATAGTTTTATCCATTATCATTCATTCATGTATCATCAGTAACTGCGTTGTCATGATTATGGTTGGAGTGAATCCAGTGCCTATGCAGGGTCCAGAGTCCAGGGTTTGATCCTGAGCTCAGGTTACCGTCTGTGTGGAGTTTTGTGCATGATCCCTGCGTCTGTGTGGGATATTTCTGGTACTTTTCCTCCCATCCCATCAGTCCGTGGTGTGTGTGATGTCCTGAGATGAACTGGTGTCCTATCTAGTGTGTTTCCAGAGATTTTGCCTTGTGTCTAGTCATCCTGTGACAGCCTACGTAACCTCCGTGAAGATAAAGAGGTTACAAAAGCTTTCCCAAGCTTTCTTGAGTAGTGGGGCTTTTTTTTTTTCCTTAAACATTGTTAAAGTCAAAGTTCATTTCAATTGCTCCATCATTCATTTAAGATTTCAACCCTATAATTAGGTTGAGTTATTGTGTGTAGTGTACTTTATACAGCAATCTTTGCTCATTCTCTCGGAAGGTGCCAATAATTCTGGAGTTGACTGTACACATACAATATATACAGCAAAAATTATATTCTACAACCGTAATGATTCAGTTATTACTATTTTTAGGAATTTTTTTTCAGTGAAAACGAACATTTAGATTTAAAATTTATTTCTGAGACGATATAAAGAACAAAACTTGAATATACAGTATACAATTATTTCTTTAATCTAATTAGTTAGAATTTATAAATGATGTTTATAAGTTATCATTCTGGTTATTTATAATTATTTACTATGATTTCATTATTTCAATAGTTGGGGAAGTTTAAATGCCATGTTTGGGGGCAGAATTACATATGACTTATTAAAATGAATCAATGATCCATGATCAAATGTAATCATACAAGGGTTATACGATTGAAAAAAATAATAATGAATAGGAAAATAGACAAAGGAGACGAATAATCAAAAAGATATTAAATGAAGAACGAGCAACTGCACTGTGTTCATTTTCCAGTCGACTGGATAATAAGTTTATTACTAAATGAACTGCATTTAAATTGTCTATAAGAATGTGGATCTAGTGCTTTCTCATTATGATTTCTCAGCCTGAGTTGGGGTTACAGGAATGTACAATATTATCAATACTATTTTAGAATCATCAGTTTAAAAATAATCTGTATTGAGCTGGTATTTTTAGGCCTGCGTAACTTGGTACTGTGGTAATGTCTATAAGAACTGTACACAAATAAAACAAAACAAAACAAAACACAAAAAATACTGGGATCACTAACAGCATGTCTACTGCACTTCAGATGTAAATTTTAATTCATTTAATTTAATTAGGTCCAGGTTTTGTATTAATTTGGCTTTTTTTTTTTTACAACATAAAGTAAATAGTCAGAGAAGTTCGAAAAAAAAAAAGGGATGCTTTTGATGAAACTTGATGGAGGACTAAAGACACTTGCTTTGCTGAACATGGCACCCTAGTCACAAGTTTGAGAAGGACATTTTTGACAGGAAATGGGAAGATGAAACGCACAGAGGATGAGAGAATGGCAGGATGAGGAAGAGAGAGTGATTTACTGGGTGGGAGATGGAACGCTGTGGAGGACGAGAACGGCCAGCTCCCTCGCAGAGAGAAAAGGAGAGCTGGATATGTCAGGTGTGTTTGATCTGACAGCTCAAAGCTCTCTACCACTGTGCCTTCATTAGCTAGTGGGTGTGTGTGTGTGTGTGTGTGGGTGTGTGTGTGTGGTGTGTGTGTGTAAGAAAAATATCTGACTGCAGGACATCCTCTTGAATACCTCCTGTCTTTTCGGTTTTGTGTAGATATAGCTTTTAATGTCTATACACAAATCTATGCTGTACTTTGTCTATTCATCTTGTATGATTGTGTCATTCGTGGCAACTTTGTGAGTGTGTGTAGAACTTGCACTACAGAAACATGCTACAAAACAACACAAGCTACACAAACTAGCTTGTTAGTATGCAAGTTTGTCTTATTTGTAATCATGGTGCTATCATGCATTAATGAATTACCCATGAATCTAATATTAATATTATCTATTATTACCTTTCCTTAGATTTTACTTAACTCTTAACTATCTGTGATTATATACAGTGTGGCCCAAGAATCTGATACCACATTGAAAATCTAGGATTATTTTTTTATTTAAATTTGGAAATAAACTAAAGGTTTTCGAATTTTGAAATATTTAAAACAAAGGAAGTAAAAATTCAATATCTTGAGTATTTAATATTCAAGATACTGCACTATTTCTAGGTCCCTAATTAAATGTAAACAGATTTGTGATGGTGACCATGTTAACTGCTTTGTAAAAAAAAAAAGGTCAGGTTTTCTTCATGTCTGATCTCTTCTATTGAAGCATGTGTTCAGAACAAACTCAGTTGGATTTGATCCAAAATGGATCATAAGGTTTTGCACAAACTCGAGTGCACACTGTCATTAAAGCAAAAAAAAGGGGGACGTACAAAATTCTAAGAAACTTTGAAATTCATGTAAATATTCCAAAGATTCTACTTTTCACTCAAGTTGTTGTCAGTACTATAATCTGTTGTATTCAATTAGAAAATAATGCAAAATAGAAGCATTTTCACTAGTGGTCTCAGACGTTTAGACCGCACTGTACACAATACAGAAAAAAAACGAGTAGCTATTTACTATTCGGTAATTACATTACCTAATATATTTTGTGCTCCTGTTCCAAAATTAGGCAAAAGCGTCTTTCTCTGTCATCTCAGTGAATAATATTTACCTTTACTCAGCAAAGGTTCACACATCTTGAGTCACGTTAACTGTGAAAATACCTATGGCTACAGAAAAATGAAGCAGTCTGACGTAATTCTGAGGGAACTGCAGCCGCAAGTGAATCTGAGTGACAGTGTTTACATGACTGTGTACCAGGGATATAATTGAATAGGAATAGATTATTCGGAACGAATCAGATGTGTTCTAAACAGATGCGAATACAGACATGAATAGGAGGTGCACTATTTTTTTTTTTTCTGAAAGCTCGCCAGAAATTTGCACAGGGCATCAAAGACTAGAGGTGTACAACAAGAAACAAACAACAAAAAATGTCAGACAAGTAGGAGGTTTTTACTTTCATGTGAGTCAGATGTGAAGCTCGTGGGCACGAGCAAGGGGTCAGACACGAAAGTCCACATTCATTAATATGAACATGACTTGCTATGCAATATTCATTCGTTCATCCTTAGTAACTGCCTGGTCAGTGTTACTGTGGTTTCAGTTAGGCTGCTGGCGGTTGTATGTTTTGAGAAATGGAACAGATAGCGTCAGTGTGTTTTATCCCTCGTGTGTAGTATACCAAACAGTAATTCTCACATAATGCATATTATACTGCACACTACTATGAGAAATAGCATGTAGTATACAATACAGTTCAGTAGACAGTACAGAAATAAGCCAGTGTAATCACAGCTACAATGAAGTCTGTGCCTCATGTGTAAGTGGCTTTGGATAAAAGTGTCTGCTAAAAAAAATGTATTAAAAATGGAACATGTTTAATAAAGAAAAAATACAGCATAGCATAATACTACAAGTGGGAGCGGAGCTGCATCTACAGCAAGGGCCAGAGCATTTAATGAATATTTCACATGATTCGGTTATGATTTATAGTATGCACACAATATATCATCTGGGCACTATGCATTATGTTCAGTGCTCAGATGCGCAGAGCTAAAAGTCAGATATGCAGTATATGACAGTTGTTGGTCATATCCAGAATCCTGGTCATGGAGAGCTACTAGTAACAATTTTGCCAGTTAGTTCTGTATACTGGCATCTTTTACTACAAGCCTATCTGCCACCCTGTTATTCATGTCTTCATATAAAGGCCGGCATGTTTGCATTGCATGTGTACATGTGAGTCTGTACCTGTCCAATCTGTTCGCAGGGGGTCTGGTACTCAGCGCGCTGACACAGGTCTTTGACTCGCTGGTACTTGGGAAGGTAGTTCTCTTCTTGTGCCACATCCTTCCCGTCATGCACTACTTTATGAAGTAGTTTACTGCCAAAGGGAGAAGAACAAAAAGAATTTCCCTATCCAGGCCACTCGCAACCAAGAAGACTGGACTGATTCTGATTGTATCTGGTACAGACTTAATTAGGCAACTTTAAATAGGGCCCAGTAAGAGCTAACCAGCTGACGGTAGCTAAAAGCTCTTGCTGAGAAGTTTTGCTCAGTAACTGTTACAGTCACTTTATTGTGCACCATAAACTTATTTTATATTCATGACACTTCTGTAGTACTGAGCAATTGTGGTCCATGAATAATTGCAAAATGGGTCATTTTGGCCGCAGCAGAATAACATCATAGACATGTCCACGCAGATACACGTTTATTGCCGACTCACCCTCTCTCCACCAGGAAGGAGTCCCTCCATACTTTCCCCTTCTTGTTGACCTGGAACCTGAGATTAGGAGAGAGGGCAGAAAATCGATTAGCTCTCATGGAACCTGATCACTGCCACATACGACTCGATTTCATCTAGTGTGCATGCCTGAACCTTCAAAACAATGACAACAGGTTCGGACAGAGATTGAAAAAAAAAGGGGGGGAGTGAGAGGGGAAAAAAAAAAGAGAAAAAAACACCTCCGGGCCAAATGGGCTCAAGAATTGAAAAGGCATTTCAGAATGATGAAAAACAAGAATGATGGAATCAAGGAGCGTAAGAGAATAAACAGTATCCTGGGCTGCTTTTGACCTTCGTTGCAGTTATGAGGTATCGATCATTGCTGAGCTGCTCTGATCTTTGCAGCAGAGAAGGATGAATGAATTGCTAGGGGAGGAGAAAGAGAGTGAGCTAAAGGTGTGCAATCCGTTTTATGTTCACTTTATCTTTCTGTCCTCTGGCCTTAAACTTGTACTCCTTTGTGCTTGTTTTACAAGAGATGAGAGGTTGTTGATTCTACTAGTCATAGCTAGTTACATTGGCTTCTCCTATATCTTGTTCATTTATTCTGCAGGTATATATTTCTTTATTTGCTAACCAGCAAATATAAAAATCTGCTATAATATTTGATTACATGCTATAATATTTGATTTTGGTAGTATTCATACTTGCACTATCCAACTCATATAAGAAGTCATGAGTAGGGGTGATGGGGCAATGCTAGCACACAATGTCAGCTTTTTTTTTTAATAAAACAAAAAAACAAATTAAATTTCCTAAGAAATTGAATAAAATGACTTGTTAAAAAGCAATTTCTAGAAATATGGCAGCAGCCAGTTGTACTGCCTTTAAATGACAGCAGATTAGACTAGTTCCAGAAACTTCTCATGAAAATTTGTACAGTCAAGGCCAAATTTTTTGAGATACACCTAAAGATATTCCATCTCAGTTTTTCACAACTCCACCCCTTTCATGTTACCGTGCATTTCTTTTTGCAAGGACATCTACTTTGTTCACATCAGAGGTCATTCAAAAACAGTTGATCAGACAGATTTATTTCAGCCTTAATTCACTATATCAGAATTTAAAAGGCTCAGAAATCTTTACAAACACCAGACCAACAGTCTGGAAGATTTCAGAAATTGATTTAATGACTTTAGAAGCTTTCGATTGGCCAATTGTCACACATAATTAGGAGTTAATTGAGAGTGCACCTGCGGCTGTATTTAGAGCCAATGCCTTTCTGTCCTCGATACCATGGGGAAAATCCAAGCAACTCAGCCAAGATCTCTGAAAAATAGTCTAGTTTATCCTTAGGAGCAACTTCCTAACAACTTAATGTACCACAAACATCTGTACAAACAATTGGATGCAAATACATGTAAAAATCTTGGGACCACAAAGACACCGCAGTGTTCAGGAAGGAAGCACAAATGAACTCCCAGGAATGAATGAACTTCAGTCTGAAAGGCTCAACTGAACCCCAAGACAACAACAAAAGAACTGGTGAAGGAGTTGGGGGTATCAGGTAACACAGTATGTACATGCACCTTTAAGAGAGTCCTACATCACCATTGGCTAAAAGGAAGAATGCTCTACGCCAAGACCAGCATAAAAAAGCCAGATAGAAGTGTGCAGGTGATCACCAGGTGCGTTGTCTGGTCAGATGAAACAAACATGGACCGGTTTGTCCATAATTAGCACTATGTATGGAAGACAAAAATGAACTGTTTGCCCATAATGATCAGTGTTATGTTTGGATGAAAAATGGTGAGGCTTTTAATCTGAAGAACACCGTCCCAACTGTGAAGCATGGAGGTGGCAGCATCATGTTGTGGGGATGTTTTGCCGGAAAAGGGAAAAGTGCACTTCAGAAAATAGATGTCATGAGGCAGGAGGATTTTTCTAGAAATAGTGAAGCAAAACCTGAAGCAAACTTTGAAGCAAAACCTGAAGACACCAGCCATAAAGTTAAAACTTGGTCACAACTGGGTCTTCCAGCATGACATTGATCCTAAGCATACCTCCAAAGTTGCAACAAAATATCTTAAAGACAACAAATCTGTCTCTTAGCCATTATTTTGAACTGACCTCTTATAGTAATAAAGTTGCTGTTTGTTTCGGTAGAAAAACCAGTAATTCTTGGAGACTTCAATATAATATAATATTGACTTTGGATAATTCACAAGACGCTCTGAGACCCTCATTCAGTATGGCGGACACATGCATAGTTTAATACTGATATATACCATGAATATAAACAACACAATCACATGAACCCAGTCTCAAATGATGAGATGAACTGGATCAAACGTATCAGTTACCCGTCTTTATTCAAATCTCCCAGATTTGTTGAGGCAAGAGACAACCTGAATTGAATGACAGGAGACGTTTCTTTAAGAACTACTTCTGAACGGTGAATCCTGAATCAGCATGTGCTGTACCTGTTCATATGTCTGTCAGTGTCGAGCAGTTTGAGGATGGACTTGCCATCCATGTCTGGAGGGATATCGAGCCCGGCGATGTCCAGGATGGTGGGGGCCAGATCGATGTTCAGCACGATGTGGGGGTTGCTGGGAAAAGTCATAGACGTCACAAAAAGATTAAGACTTGAGCTCGGAGCGTCGGAGGCAGAGAAAAAAAGAGAAAGTAAATAAATATTGAAATAAACTGAACTAGAGCACAATGGACAAAACAGTAATTATAGATACAGATACTATTCTACACTGCCTACTCTTAATGAGAAAGAACTCCTGAATGAGATTTATGATCAAAATTGATTCGCAAATTGATTGCACGGAGTAAATAAATGTTAAGCTATTATTCTACGTGCAAACCCTGGCCTTGTGTCCAGAGCAGGATCTGGTCCAGACAAATGGTCTCAGCTGGAGGATAAATCCTAACCTTCAAACTTTCTCTTCCTGCTTTAAACACATCACCATTTGTCTCCTTCTTTCTCTTATTCCTGAACCTTATGATACTCAAGTCCGAGGTCATAAAGATAGTCATAAAGATTCTCTCTCTGTCCCACAGGTCTCATGAGTTTCACATATCTCTCCAATCAGCAGCACAGAACTGCAAACACTACTGCTTTTAAACAGAGACAGAGAGATATCTTTTCTACATTATCATTGAATAAATATTTATCTACACCCCCGGAAGAGAAAACAGACTTTTATATGATCTTTTACTGACAGACCACCTGCTCCACATTGGTTGATTTCTGAAGTACATCTTCCTGGATGCGTGAGAATGAATCAAGAGCCACACGCACACACACACACACACACACACACACACACACACACACACACACACACACACATTGTCACAGATTACAGATACACACGTACACACACAAACACTTACATGGTTCCTCCCTCCACACTGGGGCCTCGTATATAGAAGGGAACTCGTATGTCAAACTCATAAGGCATGGATTTGCCCTTGACCAGTCCAAACTGCCCGATATGGTAGCCGTGATCAGAGGTGTAGATAACATATGTGTTGTCCAACTCGCCCGTGTCCACAAGCATATTATAAATCTGCAGAAAATAGAGGAAATGGCATTATGTAGTGACACTGACAAATGTAGTACAAACCGCCTGGGCTTTACGTAGCTTACACAGTGCTGCATAGGCAATTAATAGAGCCATCAAATTCTCAGTCGCTGCTGAACTCATAGTCTATAGTGATTCTGGAGGTTCAGATTATTCAATTCAAGTAGCCAGGCTAATAAATTTAAGACCTCAATAATAAATATAATAACTATCATAAGGATGGGTTGTAATTTCTCCCACTGTAACACAATTTTTAAAAATCACAGAACCCCCCTGCTTATGCTTTACAGACCCCAGTGGGTCTCTGAACCTCAGTGGTCTATACAACTAACAAAAATAGTAAACTGATCCACCAGCAAAAGCCACAAAGTCTCCTGCAGTTTGTCTAATAAACTGCACTCTCCTGACCCTTAATGTAGTTGCACGGTAAAAGTAAACAACCAAATATTTTCTTCCTGAAAGAAAGGTCCTAAATCGATTAGCTTCTTGTGTGTGTGTGTGTGTGTGTGTGTGTGTGTGTGTGTGTGTTTTCTCTCTTGTGTACCTTCTCCACGCTGTCATCCACAGACAGCAGCGTCTGCAGCCTCTTCCTCTGCAGCATGTTGGTGAACTCCATGTGGATGGGTTTCATCGGACCAGTGTAGCGCATGATCCAGTGCTTGTCCAGGTTTGGAGCGTAGTTATAACTTGGAGTACTGAAATGAAAAGGGGACAATCATGATATTAACAAAAATGCTTGTAGCTCAGTGGTTAAGATGTTGGACTCTTAATCAGAAGGTTGACAGTTCAAATCCCACCACCACCACCAAGCTGCCACTGCTGGGCCCTTAACCCTCAAATGCCATAAATGTTAAAATAAAGGATTTTATTAGAGGTGGAAGCGCAGTATAATGTCTTTACACATAAAACTATACGTGAGCTGCTTATCTAAAGAACATGACAAATTACTATTAAAATAATTAATATTTTGTTCAGGTCATTTGAAGAGTAACAAGGACAAATAAATGTAGTAAAAAAAAAATGGCTGGTCTTTGTAAATACATCACTTCAGTCCATTGGTAATTCAGTCTCACACCTGCACAACCGGAACATGCAACGAGGTTTCGGGTGTCTATATCATCTCAATTGTTGAGGTGAAGATAAGATATATTGCATATTTACAAACTACATTTAACAGCTGTGTAGACGCCAAATCAAAACAAGATCTGGATCAATAAGACAGAAGGAGGGTTAATAAAGAACAGTGTGTTCAGCTGGTGTGGGTTTCACAAACTGTCACTCTGTTATGACCTGCCAGTTAGTTTGGTTTTCTGTGGTGTGGTGTAAGTTTCATCCAAAAAGTTTTCAGAGCAGACTGTGTCACTCTGTCTGTCTCGCTCTGTCTCTCTCTGTTTCTCTCTGTTTCTCTCTGTTTCTCTCTGTCTCTCTGTTCCAATCTTCTAGGAATTTCACACAGACTGAACCTCAGATTGTAGCACAACTCATCTATCTGCCATTAAAAGAGCTAGACAGCAATCTTGTTGTTTCAATCTGTGCTGTGTGTGTGTGTGTGTGTGTGTGTGTGTGTGTGTGTGTGTGTGTGTGTGGACATGTGTTTTTATCTTGGTGGGGATCAAATGAACCTGTGTCTTGTGGAGACATTTGGCTGGTTCCCATGAGAAAAACTACTTTTTTAATATAAAAATGCAGCTTTTGTTTAAAAAATAATAATGCCAATGGAAGGTCCTCCATTTAAAGATTTACACATCACAGTAAAATACTATGTAGCCACACACACACACACACACACACACACACACAAATACAGTTTTTCAATGTGACACTGAGATTAAATAACAGCCAGGCAGGATTTTTACGCTTCTCGACCTACAAAACTGAGAAGACTGAGTACTACAATGCCTGCAAATTGCATTCCTCTGGTTTTAAGGATTAAGCACTTTGACAGATAAATGAATACAAACATATTTGCTGCCTGCTTTCGTTTTGTCCAGCTTGACTACAATTCACATTTTCTCATCTGGCTGATGGTTTTATCCAAAGACACAGGACATGAATGAGCAGTTAAAGGTTAAGAGCCGTTGCTCAAGCACCCGTGATGGTAGATGGGTTTGAGCTCACAACTTTCCGATCAGTAGCCCAAAGCCTTGAACACTGAGCCACACGGCTACAACTTCTGACTCTTTGCTTTGGTAATTTGTCTTATTTGTCATAATTTTTTTCCCTATTAACCTTTAAACATACAGAAGTGCCAGGTGCAAATCATTCTCAAGTTAAAGTACAGTAGTAGGAAGTCAAGTTTGTAGTGTAAGACATGCTTGTGTATAGGTGAACAAACAGCATATTGCACATAAAATGTACAAATTTAGAAAAAAAAAAAAAAAAAAAGAAAAGCTGAATAATTAGCTCATCTGTTATTTTCGACACGTCTAAAATAATCTAATAATATACACATCAATAAAGCAACCAATCTTGAAAAGTAATGAGTATAAAGTACAGATTTTTGTGATAAAAAGAAAGTGATAAAAAGCTGGTAGTGAGCAAAGTCCAGATTCCTGAAAGCTGCTGGATGTAAGATTTTGGAATGTTGCCTTTCTGGCAATAAATAAATAAATAAATAAATAAATAAATAAAT
>CM074931.1:13234159-13247185 GCA_037576815.1 Pangasius larnaudii
AAAGCTGCTGGATGTAAGATTTTGGAATGTTGCCTTTCTGGCAATAAATAAATAAATAAATAAATAAATAAATAAATTTTTCATAATTTTTAATTTTTCTCATGTTTCATAATAAGCATGCTCGCCACGCAAATTAATCTGATGGCTGCGAGTGCCAAGTCAGCCCCTATTCAGAGAATTCAAGGCTCTGTCCCAAACCAGGTAATACACACTAGCTAGTAAGCCTTATATAACACAAACCTTCTACTGTGATAGTATGTAGTTTGGGACATGGTCCAAGTATCAGTGACTCTGAAGTTATAATTATATGCTGATTATCTTATTACAAATGTGTTATGAAAAAAAAACAACCTTTATTGTCATATTTACTGAGTAGTAGGACGGTTTATACTTGATGCATGATTTTGCACGTGCATGCAAAAGCAGCAGCAACACAAGTGGCACTGATCGCATATTCTCCTGCTTACTTTACGTACGTTTGGACTTGGAGGATTAAAGGCAACATTTGATTTCATGCACAGCGACGTTAAAAACAAACAGAGAAGCTCTGCTAAAGCATTCTGCCTTCGTCGTGATTGTTGTCATGAGCTGCATCTCAAATCCAAATCCACGACCTTACATTCAAAAGTATTTACTCATCTTATGGTAGGTTTGAAGACTACGTGAGAGCTTTTTTTTAAAATTCAAACACCAGACATAATAGGAAACCCGGTTACTGTTAATACTCTGTAACAGTCTCCAACAGTGTATAAGTGCATGTGATTTGAGATACGATGTTAATTTGTTTGTTCATTTGCAGACACAATGTACGTGATGTTCTACTGGCTCCACAATTCACGCTGGTACTGCAATTTACCGTACCGTAATTTCTGACAAGCACAGGATACATGTGGCAGCCATATTGTGTATGCATAGTTTAATCCAGTATAATCCAGTTTTTAATGACTCAAAAATGCCCTTTTTTTTTTACATTTTCTACTCAAAAATCCTGCAGACCATTGCTTTAAATATACTAATGACGTTATTGTCCTTCTTTTTGTCACAGCTCTGTCCCGTAAACCAGACAAAATAAAATAATCCCACTCTGTTGTATAAGAGAATAAAATAATCTCCCACTGTCTCTCATTCCAATTCAATTCAATGATATTTGAATAGTGCTTTTAACCACAGATATTGTCACAAAGCAGCATTACAGAAATCCGCATGTAGATTGCAGATTTAGACCACTACCAGTGTTTTCTCTTGTTTATGCAAAAGTTTAGTGCAAGATCTTCTTTTTTTAATTCTTTGTAATCTTTTTTTCCCCTAACTTTTTCTTTATCCTTCAATCCCCCTTCCTTGCACTTTCTAAGGCTTTCATCTACTTCACTAGTCCATGTATAATCCGTTTAATCCTTTCAGACCTCTCTGTGTGTGTGTGTGTGTGTGTGTGTATATGTGTGTGTTTGTGTGTGTGTGTTTGCCCACTTGCTTTTGCCCCTGTAAACTCATCTCCCTGGTAAGAAGAAAATAAGAAAATCTGATTGTTTGGAAATACCCCCCCCCCCCCACTCCCCCACCCCTTTCACTTCAACTTTTTCTTCAATACTTCCGCCAGTGCTGTAGTGAAGGATGTGAGCGCCCCTGCTGCGAGAGGAGTGAGGGATCTGACCCAGCAAAAAAAAGAGCAGGGAGAAAATAAGTGGATGCTCGCCGGAAAGCTGCAGGGATCCAGAGAGCTTTTTTTCCTGAGCACTGCTCCAGTCCGAGAGCAAAAAAATTTTAATCCAATACACGATTGTTGCAGAGCTGGGGCAAAGTAGGCTCCCTACTTAGGGGCAAAGCAAAGGGGCAGAGGACCCCAGAAGGGAATTTCATGCTGGTGGGAGGTTATTAGAGCGGACAGTGGAGCAGACAGAAGCAGACCGGTGGGAGTTTCTCAGATTCTTCATGGAGTATTAGAGCAAAATGTAGGAAGTGGATTGTCCAGGGCTGAGGAAGTACTTTAGAGGGATGGCTTGTTATAATTCTTGCAGCTATTAGAGAACAAGGGATTTGAGCAAGACTGGAAAAGGATTACAGAATATAGTCCAAAGGATCCATAGAGTGCATAGATACCCCAAAGATGTGCAATTTTTCAACGGTGTAAAGTATTATTTGGCTTTATACTTCTACACCTGTATACTGTAATGACTGATTCCCCTTTGGGTTCCCTTTTGAGTCTATTTCCTGTAAAGAATTCTCCCTCTCACGACTCACTTTTTCCTGTCGCCTCTGGCTTGCTCATCAGGGATCTAAATCTACATCCAGATTTCTGTATAGCTGCTTCACAAATTAGATTGAATCGACTTGAATAGGGGATGGGGAAGCATTTGGCATTTTGTCACCATTTGAAAAATGGTGAGTTGGGAACAATTATCAGAGTTAAAAGTCCCACATCACAGCCACAGAGACCAAGAAACTGCACTATGGGGAAGGGGAGGAGGCAGTTTGGGTCAATAATGGTAAAGCAGAAGCACATAAGCAAATCAAACTGAAGCTGTCTAACCCCTAAATAAACGCTCACATATGACCACACATCTAGATACACACATGTTTAATCTGCCACATGGGGCTTTTAATGGATGTTCTGGTTGAACAGTAAAGTGAGATAACAAATTGTAATGACTTTTCTGTGACATGCAAAAGTGGTCAATTACACAACAACAGCATAAAACCCATGCACTCCCCTTACACACATACACACACACATACACACACACACACACACACACACACACACACGCACACGCAAAGAACAGATCTTTTGAAGCTATCATTAAGCACCATCTATCTTTCGAACAGAAAAAAAGGCATAGCAGCATCACAATTCTTACTCATTAGTCTTTCAAGTAGAAAATTGCTGTTTTCAACATGCTGTTTTTATGTTTTATTTTCCAACATCCTTTCCTCTTTATGCTGCCCTCTCCATTAGTCTGTAGGTCGTAGATACTGCATCATGTGAGGGAGTTCATATCTGTATGGAATTATTCTTTCTAAAAAAAAAAAAAAAAAGAACAGCCACCCTGATGTATATACAGACAAGCGACAGGAAACAGTGAAAAGTGTGGCTCTGTTATTCTTTGAGGGAGTTTTCTGGAATGGTTTGGGTCACCTTAGAAGGACTCAGTACAAACTTATTCAGACTGAACGCCTTAATCCTGTGGTGAAACGTTTCTATTTCTGATGGGCGTGGTCTCTTCCAGGATGACCCCGTCCCCATCCACAGATAATGCGGAGTCACTGAATGGTTTAGTGAGTATGAAAATGATCATATATTATGGCCTTCACAATCACCATATCTCAAGCCAGATGAAAATCTACAGGAGATTTTGGACTAACGGGTTAGACACTCCTCATCACCATCATCAAAACATCAAATGAGTATATATTTTACTAAAGGTTTGCATAAGTAAATACGCCTACAAAAAGGGTGCACGCCAGAAAACTAATAGGGTCCATGGAGTATTGCATCTTTAAGATTAGCAAATAACATTACTTGTCTGTGCATTTGCATCAGTGGATAGGTAATTTGCAGTTTTTCTATCTGAAAGTGCCTAATACAGGGTGGTATACAGGGCCCTGGCAAAGCGATTCACCGAAATTCACTTACACTTCAATTGTATGCGCAAGTGAGTACGAACAAAAAGCAGGTATTAAATTTGCAGAAGTCGTTTCTGCTGGTTAAAATTATACCATTTACTCCTAAAAATGTCCTAAGAATGAGAAGGCTTATTAAGATTATGCCTTACTCTCTCTAAACGACCAGAACGTTTCGCAAAATTCTGACTTTACCACTAGGCGCTATGTAAACAGCATTTACACGGATCCTGTGAAAAGCGTGTCATTCACATGTACCTTATGAACAGAACACTCATGCTTATCTTACATTCATATCATATTTTGGATAGTGTTTTGACACGTCTCATCACCTTTAAATGGTGCTATACTTCAGTTTCAATTTCATTCTTCTGCGAGTCTCTGAGAATTGAACTTCCTGTAGCTATCAAGAACAATCAGCACGTGCAAAAAAAAAAAAAAAAACTAATTTGCATGTGGTGTTTCTCATGACTTTGCATATGGTGTAATTCATGCAATTATTTGAACCGTTTTTATTTTATTTTAAATTTATTTTAATTGAAAATCACTGGCCACATGCCTCATTCCAATCCTACACACAATTTATTTGGGATTTTACTAAATCCAGGCCTTAGTATTGCTTTTTTTCCCCCCTTTAATTTGTCACCTGACTATACGTACATATCATACATATAGTGTACATACAATACCTGTAGTAGTAATAATGGTACTACTTGCTTACTACTACCATCATTCCTCCAACACTTGATTACACTTGCCTTTTACAATGTTCAGTGTTTATTATGTCACTGAAGAACAAAAGAACAAAGGAAATAGCGCACAGATTGCTGAGAAGGTGGTCAGGAGTAGGAGGTTTGTGATGTCAGTTCGAACTGAAGAACAGGAAAGCTGGAGGTTTGGATCAGCTGTGGGTTACAGATGGGGCTGTTAATCCAGCCATGGCAAAAACAACGGCAGCACCCGCTGGCAGGATTTAAGCACTAGCTGAATACGTTTGTGTGTGTGTGTGTGTGTGTGTGTGTGTGTGTGTGTGTGTGTGTGTGTGTGTGTGTGTGTGCGATCGTGAAAAAAGAGCAGAGACATCTGACAGCAGCGAGGAGAAAACAAATGTGTATGTGGGCAGAAAACAAGTATATCCACTTGGAGAGGGAGCGAGAGAGCTGTTTCTTTGTTAGAGGAGAAAATGAGCGCATAGACAGCAAGAAAATGAGATAGTGACAGGCCAAACAGAGAGGAAGAGAGACAAGAACCCGAGAAATGTCACTGCGAAACAGTTAGCTCTTCTACGAGTCTGAAGTGCTTCTTGTGTGGAAGAAGCACGGACAAAGGACAGCGGAGACGATGCATCACTCCACAGCTGCTGGATGCCATGCCACGGATTCCTATCAATTATTGCTGTATACTGTATGTGTGTGTATATGTGTGTGTATGTGAAATCTTCATATCTATGCACGCAACCACAAACCAGAGTCCATTGATATGGTAAAGAACACACGAACACGAAGCAGAACACACAAAAGTGCTTCTATCCGACGTGAATTGGAAGTGACGCGGAATACAAACCAAGCACAGAACTGTTAAAGGAGCTGACAGCGTGTGCCGCAATGTTAAAGACATTTTCTTGCTTGCGTTTTTTTTTTTTCCCTTGAAGCCATTTGCACTGAGAGTTTGGTTATACATAAAAAAAAAATCTAAATTAATGTGCGGTCCGGAGAACTGATTGCTGATCGCTCCACCTGGAAACAGTAGTCTGGGGTGCTCTTCAAGTGAAAGCGATCCACTCCTGGAGCTGTGTGTGTGTGTGTGTGTGTGTGTGTGTGTGTGTGTGTGTGTGTGTGTGTGGAATAACGAGGTTCAGTTTGTCATGTCGCTTCCTGTTTCGAATATCCCACTGGCAAGGAAAGGCATGTTGTGGTCTGCAGATGAAACACAATCTTCTTCTCGATATGTAGAAGCCCTTCAGATGTATGTGACTACAACTCAGGAAAATGTAGAAGGATTTGTGTGGTATGCAGTTTCAGCAGAAAAGATTCCCCCAACCAGCTGACTGATGTTATAAACGAAAGGAAAGATACGATTAAATCAATAATACAGTAATTAAACAGCCATAATAAGAATAAGCAATGGAGTAGCTATTGTCTCTCATTTAAAAAAAAAAAAAAAAGCTCATCAGCAGAAGCGATACATAAAATTACATTAAAAATCATTCCATAGTTCAGAAGCAATCTGTCTGTGTGACGCCGCCATTCCTTAAACGTGCCCAGAATCGATCCTGAGTACGGATTCGGGCCAAGCATTTGGGCGAGGTGAAAATAAAAAAGTTTCCACCAACCGGCAGGAAACAAATGGAAGATAATTATATAATGTACAGAGAGAGAACTGCGAGTACTTAGGAGTGATACACACATTTATCACAACGCAGTCATTCAAAATATGATTGATACAGTTCTTACAAGCAAACGAAGGAAACTCACAGCTGACTAATGTAACGCGGAACCTCAAACCACAAGGGCGATCAATCACCTAAGCACGTCATAGTACAACAAAATCAACACAACTCTGAACATTCTCTTTCTCATCAGTGCCAGGAGCAGCTTGCGGGGGTGTGGGGGGGTGGACTCACATGTGTTGGGACGCATTGGGGAAGGCGGAGGCGTACTGCGGCGCCGCATCTTCTGGCCCGTGGGGGGCGGCGTGACTGATCACCATCAGCACTGGCCTGTGAGGATAGATTTTCTTGGACATGCGGAAGTAACTGACGCTGTCGTTGGTTATCAGGTCTGTCAGATAGTCCTGAGGAAAGAGGACGGGGGTGTTATTTATGGGTTGCGTTCAAATCGGCATCATTTTTTATACTTTTGATGCTAAACCCTCCTCAAGAACATAATGCTGGTTTTAAACAACATCTAGTCAGTCAGTGATACCTGGCTGATGCATTACTTGGTGTAAAATAACAGTGTGAGGTTTCATTGCTGTTTTGCTACACATAAAGATGTGAAAAATATGTTGTAATGCCGTTACCAACCCAACGTTGAAATATTTGTAGTGTTTCCTTCCTCTTATACCACAGCAATTTGCCTGTGCTAACATTATTTACGATGTTTTCATACAATACTATAACAATTTTTTTAAAATCTTCTTCAAGTTATATTTAATTTTGTGGGTTGTCCGGAAAATAAGTCCGTTCCTGTTATGACCTTTTAATAACAACTGTAATAACAACTTCTTTAACAATAGTTGTTCTCTCATAAACCTCTCTTTTCTCTATCTTGACGTTTATAAGACAAAACAAAACGAAAACAAAAAATGTTATCATGGTACTGAGAAAGCGCAAAATACTTTGTCCTGAAGACTTTCCTACGTCGGAAAACGCGTTCCCTCGGACTGTTAGAAAGCACTGACACGGGAGACCTTCCACATATGCTAAACAAACGTTCTGTGGAAAAAAAAAAAACGCTTCACCATATCAACAATTGCGCACATTTTTAAAATCCATTTATGCAGAACTCTTAGCATACAAAGTCTCTGAGTAAGTTGTTATTGTATAAATAATAACATATTTGAATGAATGAATGAATTGATATAAAATTGTGGCCCGAATTACAGCTGGAAATACTCTCCGAGATGTGCTGTTGATTATTCGAAATTTAATCAGCACCTTCTGACCGATCGCACTTCAACAGTAATGTAAAGTGGTATAATTACATTTAATATGTAGGTTTCTGTTTATATTTATTACATTTACATTTATTACTGTATTTGTTTGTATAAAAATATCTCTGGAAAGAAGTGAGGAATTGACTACAGCCAGTACTGGTTTTTTTTTTTTTGTTTTGTTTTGTTTTCGTCAGTTGCTCTTAAAAAAGCTTCTTAGCTTAACTTATCTGCCTGTGATAATACATGATGAAGAAGGTTGTCGAACTGTATGAACGTGTATAAGCAAGTGCTTTTTATGCACTGTCTGAACAGCTGGGCCGTGTCTGAGTTAAGGGCTGTGACATCTGCCAACTCTCTACTGGGAAAGAGAAAGTAGGCTTGTGGGAAAAACAGGAGGTGTGTGAGAGTTTTTTTTTTTTTTGATGAGATAGTGATAATAGAGAGCACAGATAAATTTGACATATGTATATATGAAAGATTAAAACACCTGTTTACAGAAGACACAAAGTACTGTAAAACAGATTGGCTTCGATACGGAAGCAGTAATTGAATTATGTCATTTAGTGTTACGTGCATTGATCATTTACTATAAAAGTCTCTACAATTTTTAAAAAAAAAGAAACATCTCATCTTTCATTCCGTACACACACACCTGCGAGTAGTCGGATCCGTGTTTCTCGCGGACGCCGTTCCTGCAGATGGTGTAGTTGTAGAAGCGGGAGTTCTTCACCATCCCTACCCACTCTCTCCAACCGGGGGGGATGTAGCTGCCATTATACTCGTTCAGATATTTCCCAAAAAATGCTGAGCACACACACACACACACACACACACACACACACACACACAGAGTTTTGGTATATAATATTTGGTGGCTTTTTTCCTGGTGTGTTGTATGCAGTGTGAATTAATTTTTTGTTCTGTTCATGCAGCGTTAAAATTTAGATGAGTGGAGAGCTAATTCAGGCGTCGAGTGGGATGAGTGCCACTGTCTTACACTCCAGCGATTTATTAATTTGCCTGAAAAAGCGAACAGCCATCTAAATCCTGAGGCTGCTGTTCAATACGAGATATTTGCTAAATCTCTGCACTAAATTAGCAGTGGGAATCTTACACCACCACCACAAAATTCAGTTTGATTCGGGGTGGCAGTTCGTAATTAAAGATGAACGAATATGCTTATTCTTAATTTGTCTAGCATACGTGTAATTTTTCCCTTGAACATACTGTAATATTGTCATGAAAAACGCTAGCTCAATGCTTGTCATGTTTACCGTATGCAGAGTTTTGTGACTGTTGAGAATTTTTTTCAAACATTGAAAAACCATATATGGATAAGACCACATCCAGTTATGAGTTTTTGCAAAATCCTTCAAAGGAGAATTGATTCGTTTTCCTATTCCAAATTGAAAGCCGTATTCTCCTAAAACTTATATGACTGTTTTTTTTTTTCTGTTCTTTTGCCATAAAATTGCCTATAACTTGTTCCGGTGGACTTTCTGACACAAAAATATGCATCTGCTAATCTATCTAAACGGGCTCTACTTGTGAACCTATTACCAAACCCATCAACTGTCACATTTTGTTCCATGGATTGGTTAATGGAAAAAAAAAAAAAAAAAAAAAAAACGTTTCCCATTAACAGCTATTCAAGTTCAGCTCATTTTACTCAGTTCAAAAAAAAAAAAAAATCATATAATGGTTCCACTTGACTGATTTCCATTTACACTCTAATTCAAATGAAATTCAATTTTGCTTCCATGTGCAGTCTCTTACCTGATGAGCCGAAGCAAAAATGTCAACTTTAAATTGCGCAGTGGAGTTTAACCCTTTAAACATCTGGCTTATTATACAGATATTCATCAGTAGGTTCTGTAAATTATTCAGTTGTACTGAAAAGAGTGCTGACACTGTCCTGAAAGTATAAGGGGCTAAACAAAGGACAGATAGAAATCATGCGCATCCTCACCCATACACCCATACACCCACACACCCACACACACACACACACACACACACATTTACACACACAAACAGGAAAAGGCTCTCTGCTTGGATTAGAGCAATGATTAGATGAATGTTGATATTGCAAGCATTACATTAGGTTGGATGTCAGTGCTTTCATTGGCTAAGCTCATCTCTCCCAGAGAAAGTGCGTCCTAATGGATTACTCAAGCCACTATGAGCTGACTCACTGCCAGGTGTGTGTGTGTGTTTCTGATGCACATCATAGTGCAAACCTTTTTCCTGGAAGCTGTGATTACACACACACACACACACACACACACACACGCACACACACACAAAATGCCTTGTCAGTCTGCAGTGTTCCTGAGGCTTTTACTGTAATGTAAACTGTCTTTAGGAATAGAAGCAGGGCATGTGAGTGTGTCAGTGCTGTGTACAGGATTGTGTGAGGGGGTGTGAGATTATGACAAAGTGTGTGTGAGGCTCCAGGGCCTGTCAAACAGAATGTCCATTAAGTGTGTTTGAAAAGGTCATTGCATATCTGTTTACTCTGACATAACACTACTTGAGGGGGGAAAAAAATCTATTTAGCTCAAATCATAAAAGGCAGATCTGCCAGGAAAGAGTTCCAGTAAGTTTTACCCAGAGTTTCATGAACTTCAGGGAAAAACTGAAATCCTTGTGTAGTAATGAGATGCATTAGGTCCAGGCCCACGGTCAGTGTTGGGGGGGAGAAGTTTTAGTGTCATGGCCGCCAACCTTCAAGGCTCAGCTCAAAACCTTTCTCTTTTCTCAGCACTTTCACTCTTCTTCTCAGAGCACTTGATTTTTTGTGTGTGTTTGTGTGTATTTTGTGTGTAGTTTGACTATGCAGCTACATTGGGTATGGGAAAGGCACTATATAAATGAAACCTTATTATTATTATTATTATTATTATTGTTGTTGTTGTTGTTTCATTTCATTTCATTTCATTTCATTGTGTCATTTCGCTACTATAAAAGGTTTTTAAAAATATTTTGAAAATAGCCGAGCTATTTCCAGTAACTAGCTACTTTTTCTCCAAGTAGCCTACAATGCCTTTTCCCTTTTCAAATAACCAGTTCAAAATTATTTTTTCAATCAATCAACTCACGCTGTACAAACTGTTCCGTCAGGAACCAAAGTGACTACTTTTAATCAGTAGATGTGTATAAATGTGTAAACGTGTAGCTATGTAAATGTGCGCACCTCAGCTCGCACAGACCTGTCTGGAGAATAACAGCATCGCACTACAGCTACAGACGATGCAACTTGTCTAGATGAACACAAGACTATCAAACATCCATGCTCATAAATAGCGATGAAAGATTCACATGGCGTGGTATGCATGCTTATTTGTAATGGATGCAACATGAAAGCACTGTTAACATCCAAGACGTTAAGTATTCATTTAAGGAAACACATAAAGGTGGAGGGGAGTGTTATCTTTTCTTTCGGCCATCTTTTCTTTCAGCTATCTAGCTGGTTAACTTACGAGGGTGATCAGGTAGGGTTTAGCTTAATAGCTAAGCAATATGAAATAACAAGTAATGATGGCGCAAATGATTATTGCTATTTAGTTCAGTGGTATATGGACGACCCTCTGCTCATGAATGTTAGCTAGCTACCGTAGCTAGATACTTCCCGAAATAAACTGTGAGTAATGTGCACTGCTTCTTAGTACAAGTGGTTGACAAATTGGAAAAAAACAAAAAGTCTTTGTTATAGAATGCCTTGTACAATGCATACACATTTTTAAATTTTGTGCAATAAAGTAGCTGTGCAAGAAATTGAAAATGCCAAGTTCATTTTTTCCTGATTTCAACTCATTTTTTTCTTACTAGTTTGTATTGTAGCTAGCTACTTTCTGCCATTATATAAATACAAGTTACAGTTGCAAATTAGCTTCTGGTGTGTGTGTGTGTGTGTGTGTGTCACACACCTGTCCTGTAGCCTGTGTTGTTGAGATAGACTCCAAAGGTGCGCAGCTCATGCTGGGCCTGCCAGCTGGGAGATGAGCAGTTCTCGTTGTTTGTGTAGGTGTTGTGGTTGTGTGCGTATTTGCCAGTCAGGAGGGATGAGCGTGATGGGCAGCACATGGGCGTTGTCACAAAAGCGTTGGAAAAGTGCGTGCCACCTTGCTCCATGATCCGCCGTGTCTTATTCATCACCAGCATGGAGCCTGAGAGAGAGAGAGAGAGAGAGAGAGAGATTAGTTTGATTTATATTGAAGGCACAAACATATTGTTTCTTGATCTGTAATAATTATATTAATTCTATTTAGCTATACAATGAAGCTCACTAGTTTCTTTAATTTCAGGCATTTGTGTACATTTTTTGGCACAGAAATTAGCTCCATTTTCATTAATAGAACCAGGTCTTTATTTTATTTATTTATTTATTTATTTATTTATTTTTCCTGAGTAGCATCAGTATGTTCGTTTTCATTACAATTGTGATTCGTCTTGCAGGCATCAGTGTTTGAAAAGATATAATAAAACATTTGAAGAGTGGAATAAACCCACCAGTACACACCATTCCTGGCAAGTTACCCAGCATGACCAAGGGCAGTCCTCACACAAAGACCCTCAGATACTCATCCTGAGATCATTACAAAAAGTCACAGACTATTCAGCTAATTATCTAGATGATGCATACTTTCTTTTTTCTCTCTCTCCCTCTCTCTCTCCATTACACACACACACAGACACACAGACACACACACACACACACACACTAACCACTCATTAACAAAAGGGGATTGTTGAAGAAAGTCAGTTGGATAAATACATCCATTGATCGGTTCATTTGGTTTGCATGAGAGCGTCTTTAGTCCTTTCTCTCAGAATGAGTTACTATCACATGCTGTCAAGTGACACCATATGCATGAACAACTTTAATGCACTTTCACATGATGCAGGCGGATGTGTGTGTGTGTGTGTGTGTGTGTGTGTGTGTGTGTGTGTGTGTGTAGGTGTCAGACTCTGTGCAGAATGAAATGGAGAATATGAATTGGCAAGATGTCGGCTCGATAGGATCTGAAAAGAAATTCAGTTACAAAGCAGATCAGCAAGCGGTTATTAGACCTCCCTCTGAGTCTCTGGTTCTGGCTCAGGCTCTTTCTCTCAGTCAGCCCCCACCCCCAAACACACACACTCACACACACACACACACGCACACGCACACAAAATAGATGGGCTGGATTGATGCACACAGAGACAGAAAGCCTGGCTCCACTTGGCCTTTTCTCAAACCTCTGCAAATCCATACTCAAAGGCCAACACACACACACACACACACACACACACACACACACACACACACACACACACCACTTACAATGGTTACCAGTATGGATCCTTTATAATTGAAGTTCACCTTGACATTTCAGGCCCAAACCCCCCACCCTCAACACAGAAGAGAAGAGAAGAAAAGAGAAGATGAGCCTATAAAAGTATATTCACACATTCACACTTGCAAGAGTCAAGCACTGATGATGATGATGATGATGATGATGATGATGGTGTGTGTGTGTGTGTGTGTGGTGACAGTCCAGCACTAAACATAGCAGGGGCTTTCCTTTCTTATTGCATCTGTCTGTCAGAGATCCAGAAGATCCAAAGATACTTCTGTGTCACAGAACTGAACGAGTCTGTAGCCTGAATTAGTCTCTATACAGGCAGACATACACTCTCTCTCTCTCTCTCTCTCTCTCTCTCTCTCTCTCTCACACACACACACACACACACACACACACACACACA
>CM074931.1:13261894-13294988 GCA_037576815.1 Pangasius larnaudii
AATAAAGCTGAAAGTCTACACTTCGATCACATCTTGATTGTTTTATTTCAAATCCATTGTGGTGGTGTATAAAGGCCAAAATCACAAAAAACAAATATTTCCGGACCTAACTGTGTATATATGTGTGTATATGTGTGTATATATATATATACACACACACACACACACACACACACACACACATAGTGCTGTTTAACTCTCGATTATGATTAGTCAGGAGATGTTGATTAATTTTCTATAACAGCACGGAATTGGACAGTAGTATATCTTATTGAGCTTGTTCTAATATCAGGTCGGAGCCAAGCATATGGTGCATATCAACGCACCCAACAAGCACATGAATGCCACACTCTGTACCAATGTAATTTAAACAAGCCCACCTCTACCACTACGCAATTTGAATAAGATTGATATGTAATAAATCACTTTCCCTCTTCATGTATAGTGTGTGTGTGCTTTTCATGACATTTGTTTAGACTTACCAGGGTCATGACAGAAATATCATAATTATGAGTTGAATACATTGATTACAACATTTGAACACATACTTTTCCATGAGCCCAAACTTTCTGAATTGGGAGCATCAACAACAAAAAGTCATGGCGGCCCAAAATATGAACGTGAGGCCTACAGCAGGCAGTTCTAATAATGCATGGTAATTATGTATACTACTGTTAACTGTTCAGTTCTTTATTTTCTTTCAGGAAAACCGGGTTTACACTGTACAATATCCGGGCTGATTTTGCTGTTGCAGGCACAATCGTACCTAGTCTTTGGTCATAGAGATCGGCTATGGATTAATAAAAAAAGGATTAATTACAGCTTCCAGGTATATTGCAAGCTAATTAGTACACAAAGCTCTGTTTACACAGTTTATTTACTATTATGACAACATGAAAGTATTTTTTTTATGCTTTCCAGTTGAAGAGCTACAAGCATGTGCTGTATCGCTGCACACCCAGTATGGCAGAACATCGTAGCTATCTTCATCGTTTACTCTGACGTATAGAACACATGTGATTACACAGCCTGTTACAGAATTCTCCATGGGATCATCTTGTACACTGTGACAAGTAATGATCATAAAAGACTGCTGGAAATGCACAGAGTAAAATCGGCTTAAGGCAAAATAACCATCTTGTCACTGATGATGCAAAAACATAAACAGAAACAAAAGACGTTTTCTCATCCTATCCAATTTCTCCGACCAAAACCACACACACACACACACACACACACACACACCATGTCGCAATTACCACCTTTGAACTCGTAGGCACAAAATTCTGAGGAGGACAATTTACACCTGCATTACCACATCATGTTATCACATGACCTGCAAAGCCGATAATGTTTGCAGAGAAGAGGAGCTTATTAGGCGTATTTCAGAAGCCTGGCAAGTCTAATCATATGTCACCAATTTTACACACGAAGTGGGCTATATTCAAAAAATGTTCAAAAAAAAAGAGGCAAAATGATTTATTACATATTGAACGTATTCGAGTAGTGTGACGATGGAGGTGGGCGTGGTGCAGTTATGTTGGTCCAGAATGAGGCATGCAGAGTGAATGTTTCCACTCGCTGATATGCATCATACGATTGTGACAGAATATTGATATTTATCATATAGACACTGCTGCAAATAAGTTGCATGCAAACATTTTTTTTGTGCCACTGGATTGGACAGAATGCTTTGTGGTTTTGTGGTAACTACAAGCTGCATTTTTTTTGGTCTTATTAACTTTAAGAGAGTGAGGGAATGACTGTTTGTAGCTGTTATAATGTAAATAGCAACAGGAACGTACCTGTTTCTTGGATGTTCCGCAACATCAAAATCAATGTATAATGAGTCATTGTTTAATTTATAAAAATGCATAAAAAGCATTGGCAAACTGCCGCGTTTGAGGGGAAAGGAACACTTCAGCATGTACTATTATTGAAAATGATCGACTGCATCACGCCACCGTATCATCCATTATTTTCCTGTAACAGAACACCCCTTTGTGTTTTATTCATTACATTACATAATTACATCAGACACCCAGCCACTCTAACAGTAAATATTGTCATAAAGCAGCGTTACAGGAATCTGAATCTAGACCTCTAATGAGCAAACCAAAGGCAACCATGTAAAGGGAAACCCCGAGACAGCGTGAGCTAGAAACTCATAAGAGGAACCCATCTTGCACTAGTCGACATCGTGTGGTGAGATTTTACTATTAAGCTTGTTATGAATCCCGGTAGAACTCTGGTTATGCAGTGGAAAACCAACCAATAGTACTGACGGTGTTCTTCTTTCGGCTGCTTATTATAATAATATACAGGATGTGAGATTTGAGCATATGGGAAGTAAAAGTTATGAGCATATATACGCATACTGTAACATAAGAGGGGTTTAGATGGCTGCTGACAAATAGCTTTTGACATGAGCTGTTTATGCTGCTAAGGCATTCTAGGAACCGACAACCGCTTGCTACTCAAACTATGATTTACTTTCGACTTTCAGTTTTGTTCACTTTTAGACCTTTTTTTTGCACATGCGTTTTCAAATTCAGTGTGTGTAAGTCAATATGGGACATGAAGCTGCTGCTGATAAAACCCAAACACAAGTGTTTAAAATGCAAATTTTATGAAATCCAGTTCATGCTGAATTTGTTAGACATTGCAGCTGGTATAATAGGACTTTCACAGCAAACGTGAAATGTGTACTTTCCGGGAAAACTGCAAAAGCTGCAAGTTTTTGAAACATGCGAAGCCTGAACATTTCCTGTAAAGGCATACTGATAAAGTCCTGGGTTTTGAGCGTTAAAACACGAGTTAATTCAAAGAAAAGTGGGTTTCTTTGAATCCGAATTCTAGTCTGCACTGTAAAAACTTTGGACGGGTTGCAGAGAGCAGTGCAGTAGATTAGCTGCACACCATTTCCCAGAGGAAGAAGGACTGTGAAGGTTCAGGAAAGGAGTGTGATCAGTCTTTAGATAACAAGAGAATATGAGGTTGACTCGGGCATAAGATCAGGGAAAGGAACACAGGGCTCAGTTCAGGAGCTACTTCATTTTGTCTGATGGAGAGAAAGGTGGAGGGGTTGGATGAAGTTGTGGCATGAGAGAGAGAGAGAGAGAGAGAGAGAGAGAGAGAGAGAGAGAAGGAAGGAGGGTGGCAGTGCGTAACGAATCATTCTGCAGACATCTCACTGTCCTGCAGGTCATTAATGGGAGATGGATAACGGCAGGAGCTGAAGCTGGCAGCAGGCAGACATGAGGATGTAAAAGAGAGAGAGAGAGAGAGAGAGAGAGAGAGAGAGAGAGGGAGAAAGAGAGCAAGAGAGAAGCAGGGAAGGAATTAAGGCTACTATGATTGAATGGAGGAGTGATGAATGAGTTCTCGGTTCAGGAACCAGGCCCTGGAACTCCAAACTGAGATGTAGGCTTATAATGAAACTATAGACAGCCCTGTGGCTGGCGCACGCACACACACACACACACACACACACACACACACACACACACACACACACACACACACACACACACGAACAGTGATTGATAAAGTATAGATTTCTTTCCCTTCTCTCGGATATGATGTTCCTCCCTTAGCTGACAGAATTAATTTCCTCAAAGTATATACTATATATTAGTGCTGAAATAGCAGTAGTGTAAAAGAGACCTTCAAGAAACTTTCGAGACAATAAATTAAACTCTTCCAAGAGCATTTGATCATTCAAAAACACAGCCGGCTCTCTCCTGCTGTTTCTGATATGTTTCTTCTTTTGCCATATGATTATTAACACACCGTAAATCAGTGTGTCTTTCATTTGTTCATGCTACTTGAATGTATTCCCATGAATCAATTTATATTGAAAGTTATGCAGGTTAAGGTTTAAAGGTGGGTTAAGTGCTCATACTTTTTCTTATGACCAGAACCCAATAACATCACCATCACTTGTTCTAATTGGTGCAAATTCCTCATGGGATTGGGTTCCTGTAGCGGGATTGATTGCTTTGCGACCATTTTGTGTAGCACTTAATCCAAGCATGTTTTCAATCTATTCAGTTCAATTCCATTCAATTTTACTTGTATAAGGCTTTTAACAGTGGACATTGTCACAAAGCAGCTTTACAGAAATAAATGGATTCAGAAAATATATTGTAAATATGCGAATTCATCCCTAATGAGCAAGCCAGAGGTGACGGTGGCAAGGAAAAACTCCCTGAGACAATAGGTGGAAGAAGCCTCTGCACCCTCTGCTCCTCCTTCAGTCATCTTACACTTACTTTTGGTCAGTCAGTGGATGCTCGGTATATTCTGCCTCACTTATAAGTCACGTTTGAAAAAAGCGTTTGCCAAATGAATAAGTGCAAATGTAAGTGTAAATGTAAATAGTGTCTGAGTGCAGCCTTCTCGAAGCTCGCTTCATGCCTGTGCTTTAACACTTAAACGTGTGATATGAGTAACTCATATCTTGGCTATGACACTGAATCATTAGCTCAATTATGCAAATTGAGCTAAAATATTTAGTCACATTAATAATGACTCTGTGTAATAGTACCAGAGCATTCTGCAAATGGATAACCATCCATTTATGAACTTGTACGAAAAGTTTCAAAAGGTTAAGGCCAGTAGTAGTAGTAGTAGTAGAGCTTCTCTCACAACTATTTCATGATTGCTCTAACAATAAAGCTATACCAAAGTACATTATTTTAATGTTGTATGACTTTACATTAAGCAACAGAGCGAGAGAGAGAGAGAGAGAGAGAGAGAGAGAGAGAGAGAGAGAGAAAGCTCAGCAAGATCACTATCAGGATGTGCATATCAATGCTGTGTATTAAGCAGGTGCATTAATAGAAAGTCCTTGATGATACCAGCGATTAATCCTACTTCATTAGTGCCAGAGTCCTTGATCCTCTAATTACACATGCTAATTATAAACCCCTCTGTCTCTCACACACCCACATGCGTAACCTGAATCTGAAACCCTGCATGTCTCCTGTCAAGGTAGTTATTTAATCTCTAAAATGAAATTAAAATCATTAATAGAATCAGTAAACATTGCTATTAATACACTGATAACACCGATATGCATTTTGTGGCTGGGCTGTAACTACGGGCTCCGATTAGTCACCAAAAATTCATTTCATATTCATTGCAGTTATAGTATCATTAAATAAATATGCAAACTGGCTGCTGGAAAAGTCACTGAAATAGATCACTTTAAAATGAGTAGCGGAAGAGCTGAACACTCTATGTGCTCAGCATTTCTGACGCGTACAGAGTCCTCTTTCTATCCCGAAGACTACAAGCCCTTTGGCAGTCTTTTGTAATACCATCTTCCTTTATTTACAGGTAAATACATGATTACTATTTCTGCGTTCTTGACTCTCGCCTTGTTCTGCGACTACTCTTTTGGATTTGCTCTTTGTCTACATTCTCTGTTTGAGCATATCTCCCGAGTCCTGTTCATTATATTTATTACACAGAAGTTCAAGGAAAGTGTATGGTTCACCACCCAATGAGACATGGTTTGAGAAAAACATAAAAGAGTTTGGCAAACACAACAGCCACATTGGAAGCATAGTATAGGCCAACATAGTAGGGTAAAATCCTCAGGTCAATAGGAAGAACCTACATGTACCTGAAGGATGAGGGACACTCTTACAGCAACGTACACATTCTGTACAGGACAGACAGCAATGAGGGTCCTATATCAGCAGGAACAACCATGTCAGAACACAAGAGGTGGTCTGCAATGCCACCTATCATCCACTTACAGTGCTGTCCTACCAAGATTAATCCACATCTCAAGACCTCAATATTACTCAGTCTTATGACAGAAGAATATTTAAGTGATACATACTGTTTAACTGCCTGAGTAGCTTCCTGCTATGCAGGAGAACTCATCAGATGAGTGGCAAAAATTTCTCAAGTTTTACTTTTATTACTATATGAGAAATTCAAAAAAAAAGTGCAGTTTAACACACTAAAATGTAACCTTGAGCAAGTCAGGATTTGGAAGAAACAGAAAGAGTACATTTATATAGGTATTCAAGGGTAGGGTCCCTGGAGGACTAGTGTTTAGGCCTCGGGGGGTTTCACTGCCATGGCCCGGGTTCGATTCCCAGCCAGGGAACCAACCCCAGCCACTGGGGTTGCACAAGACCACCAAGAAGTGCACTCCCATTGCTGGTCCCAAGCCCGGATAAAATTGGGGAGGGTTGCTTCAGGAAGGGTATCCGGGGTAAAAACTGTGCCAGATCAAATATGCGGATGCCAAATCAATGATCCGCCGTGGCGACCCCTAACAGGAGTATCCGAAAGAAGAACAGCATAGGTATTCAAGGGTGTTTTCCATTGCACATTCAAAACCAAGGATTAGTTCTAGGGGTTTTAGTTATAATGCATTTCCTGCCAACTTAAAAGAGACATCTTGGACAGGTACAGTCATAATAGCAAAAGTGACCGCATTATGATTTTAATTTCAAGGGATTATTGACAAAAGTATGACAAAAATAATCTAATGTCATTTCAAAGCACTAAGCACATCCATCAAGTCCATATGATCAGAAAATGGAAGTATTTATATTTGTGTCTGCTGTGAAAAATCATTGGCTGCACTGTTAATGAAATATTTGATTGAAACACAACGTTGCACCACCAGTGAACCAGACTATTCTCACGACAAATAAATGCCCTTCACTACATCACGCCAGGGTAAAGTGAACCAGGTTCTCCGCATTAGCATTGCTATTATTACAGTTATTAAAGTTTTTCTTTGTGTGATTGCTCAAGCGATCTCTCTGTTTAGCCCTAAGCAGGATAATAAAAGACTTACGTAATACCAGCGAGGCTTCCTTCCTACCGTAACACACTGAATCTCATGGAACACCTTCGCTATGATTTATTTTGGCTTTCTCTTGGACCCGGTTGCTCTCTCTTTCCTATTTTTGTTTCTGCTCCATTCTTGATCACCCCTTGCTCCACAGCCCTCACCTTCTGGAGAAGAAGGAAAGCATAGAAGAAATGAACACAAGCTTTATTTTTAATTCAGGGATGGAAAAAAAAAAAAGGACACCTGCTGAATGTAGATGGGGCCTGCTGACTTAATGGATTCACAGTGCATGTGTAATTCACAAGACAGTGTAAAAGGGAACGAGAGAAAAGTAGGAGATGAAAGAGAAAGCTGTGCAGACAGATAATGGGAGTGAGAAAGAATGGAGAGAGTTAGAGAGAGACCGTTTGCATGTGTGTGTGTGTGTGTGTGTGTGTGAGTGAATGTGAGAGAGAGAAAGAACAGACCAAATGCTTCAAAATGAGTCCCAGATTAAGGAAAGGAACAGAATGTATTTTGGCCAGTTGTCCTGCCTGGCACTGAATCATTGTGATCATCATTATAGATTACATTCACTTTATGGCCACTTTATTAGGAACACCATCCTACACTGAGTAGGAGTAGTAGAACACTGAGTAGGAGACCCATTTGCTCTCAGAACAGCCTCAATTCTTCATGGCATGGATTCCACAAGGTGTTGGAAACATTCCTTTGAGATTCTGGTCCATGTTGACATCACAGATTAGTCAGCTCCGAATCTCCTATTCTACCACATCCCAAAGGGGTCTATTGGACTGCGGAGGCTACTGAAGTGCACTGAACTCATTGTCATATTCATGGAACCAGGTTGAAATGACTTGTGCTTTGTGATGGTCCATGATCATGCTGAAAGTATATATTAAAATATATAAAGTAAATTGTGGCCCTAAAGTGATGCACATGGTCAGAAACAATACTCAGATAAGCTGTAGCATTCAAATGATGCTCAGGTGGTATTAAGGCGCCCGGTGTGTGTGTCAAGAAAACATTCCCCACACTATTACACCACCGTTATCAGCCTAAACTGTTGACACAAGACAGACTGGATCCATGGATTCATTCTGTCGACAGTAAATTCTGACATCTTGTGCATTCTGGGATGCTTTTCTGCTCACCATGGTTGTAAAGAGTGGTTATTTATATTGAGTCATAGTAGGCTTCCTGTAAGTTTGAACCTCTCTGGCCACCTCTCCCATCAACACATTTTCCCATTCTGATGTTTGATCATGTTTCTGCATGATTTTATGCATTGTGCTCCTGCCACATGATTGGCTGGCTGGATAAACTACATGAAGGTGCAGGTGGCTAGTGAGTGTATATTATAATTACAGAATATGTTAGTGAATTATCGAATACGTCTGCAGGATGGATATATTTTATAGATATGAATACATTAGCTAGAGATGATCATCACCTCTGCTAGGCATGTGCGTATGCCAAATGACTTACTGATCCAGAGGGTCTCTGGGTGGACATGTCCACTCTTGCCTCTTTCTCCCTCTCTTTCCCGTCCACTTTTCATATGCAGTGAGAATATGTATATCATCCTGAACTCCTTTCAATCCAGCCACAAAAAAGGCTTTCAAATTCAAATAGTACCATGACAAGCTATTTTGCCTAACAATTGGCAGTATTTTCTCGTCCATTTAGTAGATGAATCATTCAAAAAAAAAAAAGAGAGAGAGGACAGGCAGAGGGAGAGAAGGAGAAAGAGGGGGGCAAAGTGTAATGTGCCACTGTGTATTGTACAGTGCTCTTGTTCAGATCTTGACAGCACGACCCAAACTTCCCAGGCCAGCCTCTCTGGAGCAGAAAGTGTGTCCGGTCTTGTTAGGAAGCGTGACGTGTGTGTGTGTGTGTGTGTGTGTGTGTGTGTGTGTGTGTGTGTGTGTTGTGGTGTGTATGGTTTCCAGCTCCCCTTACTGTACACAGCTTAAGCAAATAAGCAAGAGTTCTCTCTTCAGCTAATTTTCACACACTGTACCATGATTAGGCTTACGTTTCTCTTGGTGCACGTGTGAAATATTCTCAGTTAATGCACGTTACTTTTACTTAAAAGCTCAATGTAAAAGCTCCCATAAGGAGTAATATGTTTTTTAAGAAGATTGGTGTATACATGACGTACATATTGTCTGTAAAAGCTTCTCTGGTCAAAATCAAGCTCACCTGTAGCAGCCATCGGTGATATGATCTTAAAATAGAGAACTGAAAAAAACAAGGCTGTTGTTAATGAAACACTGTCTCCACGTTACCATGGCTACCACACGGCTTCACCTCTATGTCCAGCTTGAACTCATTGTTTAAACTATATTCATAGTGTGCTTAATTCATGGGTTTCTGTCTCTCTCTCTCTCTCTCTCTCTCTCTCTCTCATGCGTGCACACACACACACACACACACACACACACACAGACTTCTCTACTCTCTATCTGTGGGGCACACTCATTATCACACACACCCACATATACACAGAATAATGGTGGTCAGAGGTAACTGCACTTCCAGCGTAAGCAGTGCCATTGCCATGACAACTCTGAATATATCCATTAGTTTTCATTAGTACTATGATAACACTCCTTCTCTTTACTCCTTTACTCTCTCTCTCTCTCTCTCTCTCTCTCTCTCTCTCTCATCTTTCTCTGATAGACTGCAGAAAAGAAGACAACATCACGCTATCATAGATACAAACCCAGAAAGCTGGATGTTTCAAATTGTTTCAAAGGAGATGTGGGTTCTATTCATAGCGAGACTGAGAATTTTACATCTAGCTCTGTAAAATGGAAATATGACAGTAAAACGCTCTGGACCAATTTCACAAAGAAAATAGAGCTAAGCGTAATTTTCCATTTGCAGTCGGCATTTCTCAGGCAAATAAAAGGTGCGCTGCGTCACGATTGGTTTGCCTGATTTGAAAGTGTGTCACATTCAGCTATTTTAGCCAGTTCATTTTTCTCCTTTCTTCTGCAGAGTGAGAAGTAACAACTGACATGTTGAAAGGAGGATATTTTGCTTTGAGATGTAGTGGAGTAAAAGGTCTGCAAAAAAATGGAAATACTCTAATAAAGTACAGATGCTTAAAAAAAAAAAAATTTACTGTCCACTACCGGTCAGCGGTGCAACAGCAATGCGCTTTCTAACCAAGTGTAAAACATTCATATACGTATGCAAGATACTGTTTCCTTTTAGGAATATCAGCTCACACACTTCATATTCTCCCATCTGAGCAACACTGTCAAACTGCCCATCCTGTTACGAGAAATAAAAGGAGAACAGCACTTTAGCAGGATAGTGTGTGTCTGCTTGCCACATTATCTTTCTTTTTTACACTGTATTGTGAATCCACCATGCATTCACACACACACACACACACACACACACACACACACACACACACACACACATATCCCTGTTTGCTATTTCCCTGGTTTTATTTTACGATTATTATTATTGTTGTTGTTATTGTTATGGTCATTATTATTAATATTAATTCCTGTTCTCTAATTTCCATTCCTCTATTCTTCCCTTGCACAGTCTTTACCTACATAGTCATGCCAGTAAAGCTTACTGAACTGGAAAAAAGTGATAACAATTATCCAACAAAGATGAAAAATGGGATGACAGTTTTATGAGGAGGATTTTTTTAAATGTAAACAAAAGTACCAAATTTTTTAATTAAGGTATATCCTGCTTCTCTCTCTGTGTCTCTCTCTCTATCTGTGTGTGTGTGTGTTTCTTCTTTCTTTATTTTTTCCTCTCGCCTTCCCATATACAAAGAAATGTTCTTCCTATGATATTATGTATGAGTGTTCACCCCTACTGCGGCTGGGATTGAATGCCTTTAGCCGTTATCGGGTTGTGCTGATGAGGGGCCTCGTTGTGGTTTCATCATACATCCTGGCAGGGGTCTAAGCGAAGATAAAACTCGATGAGTTTTTAACGTGTCGCACACACTCTCACATCCACATACACTCATCGTCATTGTCAACACTACAGCTATCGTACAGTCACGCTGTTGCTTTCGCCATTGCTCGTTTTTGCTGTCACTGTCATCACGTAAACTTATTCTCATACCCTTTTGTACCCTAGAGACAACAAGCATTAGAGAAGACTATTTATAGATCGAATATTTTATATGCAGTATGGAGACCATACATTGTAGACGTAAGGCTCATTGTGTACACATCCTGTCAGCTGAATCTTTCTCCTGTATTCTCTACACAGCCTATAAGACTACAGAAAATCTTTCCATACATTATCTGTGTCATTGCACACCACATAAAAGCAGTGACAAACTCGATTACTACTAACAGCGCAAAAAGAAACACTACTAAGAATTGTCTTCCTTACTGAAATGCCTCCTCCAGTAGGCCTGTGCTGTGCAAGAGAGCATTAGACTTGTTGTTTATTTATTGTGCAATCCACTGTATTGACCGAGTTGGAGTAATTTGCGATGAAATAGTGAAACAGACCTAGTTAGAGGCTAGTCGAGACACAGTAAGTAAGGGTGCACAAATGACCTGTAATTGGCCTGTAAGCACAGTGGCAGTAATTCACTGTGAATCAAAAGTAATGAGCAATGTTTCAGGCGGTTCACAGCAACACAGGGCCCATTTGGCTGTCAGAGCCAGTTTTGCAGGCAGAAAAGTAATAGCAACAAGACAAAAGCACTTCTGTCTCTTGTGAAAACAGGTTCCCAAATGCAGTGGAAATAAAACAAGAAATCCAAATTATATGGAAAAATCTCAACAACTTCATAACGTCTAAGCAATCATGTAGGGTTTTGTGTATGCTCTGGGGTGTGAACTGTAGAGTCCACTAGAAATGTTTTTCATATGATTTAACTACTGAAAAAAAAATCTATCAATAAATGTGTTCATATGTTTATATGTTAAAAGACAATTTTATTCAGTTGGTTATTCATGAGTACATTATGTAAAACCAGAAGTATTTTAGTTGCTTGAGACATTGCATCCTGTACGCATAGCAATTAATTAATTAATCGTTTACATTTGTTCCAGTCCAAGTTTTCGTGTTCTTCCCATGTTTGTAGGAGTTTCCTCTAGGTTCTCCAGGTGAACACTATGCTACATTGTCTCTAGGTATGAATGAGTGTGTGAACGAGTGTGTTCATGCTGCCTTGTAATGGAATGGTGTTCCGTCCTGCATTGTGCCTGGTGTTCCCAGGACAGATTTCGACCCTGACGAGGATAAAGCGGTTAATGAACATGAATGAACATACGGTATACTTAATTTAACTGGTAAGGCATACATAAGCCTACCACACAGGGTTCTATTTATCTATCTACACAGGGTTCTATCTATCCTGCAGGCACAAGCATATACAGTGGTAAAAAAAAAAAATGTGGGTGGAGCAGCATGAAAAGGGGGTAACACTGTAAATCTGCCACTGCAGTAGCATGTGCGGATCCACTTTGGTCTTTAATTGACTTTAAATGAAGTGTGAACACCTGAGTGAATTATTTTATCTCGAACAAATAACAAGCTGTTGCAGCTTTTAAACAAGAATCAAACATTTGACGTTTCTGTCACATTCAGAACATCAACAGAAGGCCAGAACTAATTAAATATCACATCCGCCAAATTTACTGGCATCACAGATTTAACACTATGTCCTGGACTGCTGAAAATCCACAAAAGTAAACAAGATGATAGAGAACGCATATGTTCGTGAGCCAGTATTGTATTTCTAGTACAAAAAAATTAATAAGTAAAATCCAATCATATGTGATAATGACAATCTCACTGTGCTGTGGACACTCAGCTTTCAAAGGGACAAAAAAAATAACTGGACATCACTGCCTTATAACACTTCTTGATAATGTATTCGTTCTTGTTCGACCCCTTTTTTTTTCAATTACGCTCCTCTTTGCCAGGTTAGCACCTGCGCTGTTGGTCAGCACATTACCAAACCCAGACATGCCACACCATCTGTCACATCCAGACATGCCAATCCTGGGATCTTATGCCTTATTTCTGAGCCTCCATTATGATGGTGAAATAGTGTTAGTTGCTAACGCCTCTAAACAACAATCACCTGATTATCTTTTTCAGTTAGTACAATCTTCTCGGCATTATGTGCCCTTACCATGATCGCCGCCTTCATACAAATAGTAACCAAAACTTTATTTGTGTCTGTATGTGAGGTCAATGATTCCAGCTAGAAATATAATTTGACAAAAAGAGTATTATTCAAAGCCTAAATTATAGCTAGATTATATATTGTTAGGTTAAAAAAAACAAACCTGTACATTCATGATTATGATATTCCCAGTTGATGCTGTGTTGTTCTGACTGCCTGAGGAGTGTGTTTGTGTGTGCAGTAGAATATGGTATGATATGATGTGACAGTGATTAGTCTCTGCCTCATATCATTAATCCATGCGAGCGAGATTTCACGGAGCCGTATGGGACGCATCCTAAATACGACACGTTCGCACACTGATATATTCGCATGGCCACAGCAGTTCATAAAACTGCCAGAAGGGAGGAGAAGGCATTGTAGATAGCAGTAAAAAAGATAAATTTGAGATAAATATGAGATCATGGACAAGGCAAGATGAGTAATCGATTTTAAAAATTTGCATTGATGCATATTCACAATATATATATATATATATATATATATATATATATATATATATAGTGTCCCAGAACATGGAGTAGATCATTCTACTGAAAATGACTTTAATGTATTAAATACATATTTAATACATTCTGAGTAAAATATGCAATTCCTGTATCTAATTCATTAATATTGCGGCAAGAATAGTTTTGTAAGTGCATGTGTATCTGTTTTCTCCTCACAACCTAGTGAAAACTAATGGACCTTATAAGAAGTACTAGTGTATCATTGACACACACACACACACACACACACACACACACACACACACACACACACTTTCACGCACATATGCACACAAAATTATGCACAACTGTAAAACACAAAAACAAATAAATAGTACATCTCCATCGTCACACCTTCACAGTGCCTCTGCTTGTTCGTTTTTAAAATGTTGCACTGTGTATTGTGACTCAACAAATCCTTCAGAATGCCACAGGCCGTGAAGAAAACCACTTCAACATTTAAAACACTCGTCTCCTCGGTGCTAAGCCTCACACACACACACACACACACACACACACACACACACACACACACACACACACATACCTACATACACGTACACTCTCTCTGACAGCTTCTCAATAGATTATGCTTTTTCCTGCTTCACCTAGTGATAGAACATGACAGATGCCCTTTTCTTTGGACTGCCCAAGACACATGGGAGAAACAGATGCCCACACACACACACACACACACACACACACACACACACACACACACACACACACACACGCGCGCGCATATTCGCCTGTGAAAATCAAAATGCATAACCCTGGGTCTACCATCATCTCTCTCTCACACCTTGCTGTCTCTCTCCATCTTTACTTAGATACATCTGATAGCTGTTTCAGTTCAAGGTTCTACCTGCTGTCGGAAGGTTCAGACACATGTCTCCGGCTTCACAGACGTCTCACAAGTGTGTCACTCTGGTTCTAGCCATGAAAAGCTACATTTTTTCCCCTAGAGGGCTCTTTAACCCTCATGAACCCTTACCTGTGGCCTTTCATAAGGTTATAGTCTACGGTCAGTAAAAACCAGAATTGGTCCAAAACAAGGAGACTTTTAAAAAGATGGTAAGGAAACATGCAAGTAAAGTAAAAGTTGATGTGTGTACATTTATGGTTTTTTTTTTTTTTGCAAGATCAAGTGCTGAAAAAGTTACAGAAAAGAGGGAACTTTTAATAAGAGAAGACACTCCTTCAGTTTTTCTCCTACAAGTTCTTCCCGCATCCCTTCAGGCACACTGATGACGTTCATAGAATATAACATAGCACTGTATAAATGTCTACGTGTGGATTTTTTACTCTTCTCCGGAAACCCAGACGGTTTCTTGGCTTGCCAGTGCATCCACTTTTACTTAACCAGAGGTGATGCTCATGTAATGGTTATTCTCATAGACCATTAATCTTTAGGCATAGACATCCACAAAGCTACTACCATCTGATTTTACAGCGCTCTGCCTCCTCTTCTTTATCCGAGGAATTCAGATTGTTTCCTCCATCCTTCTGTGGTTAGAATCCTGCATGGGTCACTACACTCCTCCTAACTTACACAGACGAGGCAAAACATTATGACTACTCACAGATGAAGCCAATAATGTTGATCTCATAACAATGGTGCTACAGAATTATCTTGCAACAACAGATCATGTCAAGGTCTGGGATATACTTAAGCAATATCACACAAGCAAGAGTGCAGTTATACTGAATATCGGCATGGCTGTGATTTGGCCATAGGCAAGAGCCCACAGGATGAGTGCCGTAGATAATCAGAGCAGTGATCACGGTGCAATATTGCTTTTATACAGCAGTTCTATAAACAAGACATTAATATCGAATAAGTGACATTTCGGACACAATATGGCCAAATGTTGTTGGTTTTTGCTCTGCTAACGGAAAGAGATCCCAAAGGAGCCACACTCACTTCATGGCATGTCGGCTAGTTTGCTAGCTAGCCAACATTGATTTGTACATTCCTGTTAGTGGATTTGTACATTCCTCCAGTAAAATTGGCAACCCTTCCTTCCTACGCTGCTCGACCAATCAAATTAGTGGACTGTAACTAACTGTTGTATAATAGATGGTAAGTGAAGAGTCGGCTCTCATAGTTGGCAAGTTAGATTGTACAGGAGTGTTTTATTCATGTGCGATAAAACACCTACAGGAAGCAATTTGAGTATTAACTCAAGTGCATGACTAAAGACTAGACACTTCTCTCAGACTTGACTCGAACTTCAGTTCAGAGATGTGAAACCTGACTCAGACTTCAGCTCAGAGACATGAAACTTGACTCGGAATTCAGCTTAAAGAAGTAACACTTGACTCTGACTTCAGCTCAGAGACTAGAGACTTGACTTGGGTTTGTGACCATTGAAAGATGACTTGAACATCTCTGGGTCTTGCTGAAAGAACCAACAATGGCTTTCTGGCAGTCTTGAGATTTGAACTCACAGATATTCGATGACTAGCTCAGAGCTTAAAACCACTGAGTTACCACTGCCCACATGACCATCACCAGCAATACACCAGCAAACCACCTCTTAGACTACTTCTATTGGATTTTCACCAAGAAAAATTAATCATTCTGTGGCACAGTAATCCATAATTGAAAGCAAGTAATATGAACAGGGTACAGATTGAAGTCAGTGCAAGACACTGCATACTGTATTATATTCTCTCTCTCTCTCTCTCTCTCTCTCTCTCTCCATATGATATCTTGCAAGCACATTTCATTACTGACCAACTGCTCAAACAGCCCTTCTCATCTCCACGCTGTCAAACACCATCATGTCACCTTCTCCACACATTCTTCCAATCCCATCCTCTCCGCCAATCTGAGTTCTGAGGTAAACTAATTACCGCTTCTTCAGTGTTCCTTTCAAAGTGTGAAATATTAATTCAGCTCCAGAAAAAAGCAGGCTTTCATTTTATTATTCTCCTATATTTCATCAAGTATTGAGATGGATTGCAGACACACGGTCACCCAGGGAGATCACGATTCTCATAAAATCAGAAACTCTATTTCTATCTCTTCATTTCATTTGCTGCTCTACATACGACAAAAGCAGTCTGAGCATTTATATGCACTTACACTTTATTTCTCCTGGGGCTGCATCTGCAAACATGACGTCGCTTCACCCCGAACATGAAAACACACCAATCACTCTGAATTAGACAGTTCATTAATGGTCTCTCCATCTCCGCCAAGCTGTGACTCAGCTGAGGGAGGAAAGCGAGATGTTGAGAGAGAAAAAGCAAGAGAAACCCTCAGTGACTATCCGTGCTGTGAATTCTCTCACTCTAGCTCGAGCTGTTGCATTCCCATCCATTCTTCACATTACCTCAGAGCATATGAGAGCCCTGTAATGAGCTCAGGCTAATTATCTAACACCACGTAAGCTGGAACTGGAGCCGAACACCCCAGATTAGGAATACATTAGGTCAGTGGGCCATGAGCGCAGTCAACAAGCAAAGCAACTCGTGAATGAAATGGCAGTATTTACTCAGTGATATTATTGCATCAGTGATGGCAATGGCTTTTGTTTCTGTGAAGGTTTCGTCATAAAAGCTGACTCTTTTTGAACAGCTTTGAGTTCCTGCGCTACATATCAAAGGCCTTTTAATTATATGAAGATTTCTTATTGCCCTCAAATTGAAGTAGACAGATAATTAGACTTTTGGTTTCTTAGTAAGAAAGACTTTTGTGTGGCAGGCTGGGAAATTTCTTTCTACAATGTATATGTATGTTTCTCTTTCGCATATACAGTGGGGTCCAAAAGTCTGAGACCACACTGAAAATCTGGGATTTTTTTCCCCATTTAAATTTGGAAATAGACAGAAAGTTTTACAATTTTGAAATATTTAAAAAAAGAAAGTAAATCTTAATATTTAATATTCACGATTCTGCACTATTTCTAGGTCTCTATTTAAAAGTAAGCAGATTTGTGATACTGACCACGTCAATGGTCTTTGTACAAAAGGTCAGATTTTCCTCATGCCTAATTTCTTCTATTGAAGCATGCGTTCAGAAGAAACTCCGATGGATTTGATCTAAAATGGATCATAAGGTTTTGCACAAAATTGTAGATTCCATGCCAGTGCACACTGTCATTAAAGCAAAAAGAGGACGTACCGAATATTAAGAAACTCTGAAATTCATGTAAATATTTCAAAGATTCTACTTTTCACTAGGTCCAGGTTGTTGTCAGTAATATAATTTGAAATGAAAATGGTATAATACTGTTGTATTACATTAGAAAAGAATGCAAAAATAGCTACACTACAGTTCTCAGACTTTTGGCAACTACCTAGGCAAAATTAAAAGTAAAAAATGTTTAGGTGGAATCTATCTATAGTTTCTTAAAGTTGAGGCATTAAACTATGTTATAGGCTGAAAAACACGATTTTAGCCCATCGGTGTATACTGTATTCTCACTGCACATCATTAAGCGAACCAAAAAGCAAAAACAACAACAACAACAAAACCTTGCCTGGGGGCAAGTGGGGCTGAAAATACACAAGTAAAACAACTACCTTAATTGAAATATGGATGTGGTAAAAAGTAAACAAGCCATGAACAATTGGACATGATTTTAAAAAAATCATAAAAATCAACTGATCAACAGAGAACACTAAGCTGTGCTCAAAAATAACCTTGATATCTATATAAATTAAGCAGGTTATAACATGTTGCGTATTGCATCATCTGTTTGTTTGGTTGGTCCAAATCTCCATACATGGCATTTCTGCAGTGCTACAGCTCTGTCCTTTGTTTGCACTTCACGGCTTAGTTCAGGAGTTCCAGCAGATCTACGGAAAAATGCTGCAGGGAATACATGGCATGTTTGGTTCACTTCGTGCACTTGGATCGATTCAGGGTCCAAATGCTTTCTCACTGCACTTGAACCATGCTAGAGTTCAACTGGAACCAGAACAAGACCACCTCGCTCAGACGTTCCCAGTTCCCAGTTTTTTTTGGTCCACATCCCAGTGAGATTGCTGTGTTCTCACCTGTACATATGAACCGCACCATACTATAGTTATATAATGTCCTAATAATGTTGGAATATTCCTTTAATTTTCTGCTTGCTTTTGTAATGTAGTTGTACAACAGCATGGTAATTGCAGTTCATGTTAATTGCAGTTAGGTGGATGATGATGGAATACACCTCCTCTCTCCAGTTGTTGGGCTACTGATGAAATCATTATTCATACTTATCGGCATGAATCTGAGAGCTTCTCGCACTAACACCACCTAACCACCAATTCATCATCTTTAATTAATCATTGACAACCTCAGCATACACATGTACATGAAGGAGTTTGTTGGCTATCCTGATAGCCACCAGGGTCTGGGCTAAATGTCAGCATAATGACAGACACAATTATGATACATGGAGAGTAGAATGTCAGCAAGGACATGAAATGGGTACAAATGGCCATAGACTGAAAGTGGTGAAATATGGGAGCTGAGGGAATACAGCTGAGTGAGTGAGAGAGAGAGAGAGAGAGAGAGAGAGAGAGACAGAGAGAGGATTTCCAACATAGCTTGAATAAACAGGGTCTGAATTTGTTTCCTCCCCTGATCCTTGCATGTTTTTCTGTGGACAACAATGGAATAAAGATATCAAAAATGACAGAACCCAATAAAGCACTCCCCATCCCACACACACAAACACACGCACGCACACGCACGCACACACACACACGCACACACACACACACAGGCTTTCCACTTAATTTCCTGCCGGGTGACAGTACTTTTGTTCAGTACAGAGGGAGGTGACATAAGAATGAATGTGAAGATATTAAACTAGCCCATATTAGACATTACAGTCTGATGCCACTGGCACCTCTGTCATTTTTTTGCTACCCTTTATATTAATCAACTTTTTAATTACAGACACTACGTCCAATTTTACACACACACACACACACACACACACACACACACACACACACACACACAGGTTTTCCACATCATTTCCTGCGCAGTGACAGTACTTTTCCTTTAGAGTTGAGGAAAGGAATAATGAAAACGTGTGTGCGCAGATACTAAACTAGCCCATCTTAGACACCACAGTGCTGCTGATACTGACACCTCTGTCAGTTTTGCTATCCTCCATGCTAATCATCTCCTTAATTACAAACAAGCTCTAGACTTCTCTTTTATAAACTCGGCAGAATTTCCAGCCCACATCATACCGCACCACCTCTACTTCATCTCAAAAGGGAAAACCTACTGTAAGTGTGTGTGGGCCTGCATTGTAGCACTGCAAATTAACCCACCACCAAAGTTCACCTGAGGGTTCCAAAAGCAGGGGAAACTAAATAATCTAAGTCAGACTTCATCAGTGAACTCAGTGACCTCCATTTGCTCCTAAAACGACCCTGTCTTAGTGAAATCGGTTTCAGTAATAAAGCACAGTGCAGCCTCTGGGACTATAGTCAGACCCACAGACTCCATGCTATCCCTGAGTCCAGCTCTAATATGGCTAATAATGACTCACCATCTTGTGTGACTCACCTGGGGTCAGCTGCATGGCCTGTAGCTCATTATGTTACACAACACTCAGGCAGAACTCTCAGCCCAGTGAGTGTTATCACCTCATAGGTGCTAATATAAAATATGCTCTGCAGGCTACATAGTTGAACTGATGAACTGAGGTCCACTATTAATAGTTAAATACTAAACATTCTTCTGTGTTGTCTTGTTCTGTCCTGTCCTGTGCTGTCAAATTCAAATTCAATTACATGCATAACCATACACAGAACGACTTGCAGTGAAATGCTTTATACAACTGTTCCGACATAAAATAAGAAAATATAGAAAAATATTAAATATAAAGAATATTGTATACATAAAAAAGAAGGGATTAAAAATGGTTCTTGTCATTTAGTGTCTTTTTTAATGATCTATTAAATATTTTCATTCAATTTATTCATGTTACTGTGCAGTACTTGTATTTAAATGCGCTACATAAATAAAGTTGACTTGTTTTGACTCTTAAAAACTATGCCTGATGATAGAAGCCATTCAAATAATATTTGGGCAACTGATAGCCTAGAAACATCTCCACAAACATCTCTTTACCCTCATTAAAGGTGACCAAACAAATAAGGAACAAATTTGAAGCAAACAATCAGCTAGTCATGATATTGAATGCTAGGACTGAAAAAAATTCTACTGTCTATACCTAATATTATGAAACCATTATGAAACAGTTGAGCCTTATAACATGGAGATTCACCATAGGCATAAAACTATTACCTATACACACAGGAACACAACTTCTATTTTAAGGGCTTCGAGTCTGTAGTCAATGCTGTGTCTCTTCCGAATAGCAAGCATAGTAAACAGAAAAGCTGCACTTACCATTAGCCAGCTCTCCTATTGTGTAATTTGTATCTTGATTGGGCAATGCTTGCCTTCCCCAAAGGTATTTTGAAAAATCATTGGTCGAGAAAGTAATCTACCTCATTCATGTCTATAACAGCTGCTATTGTATTGCACATACGCCTTCTCTATCGCTGCCGCAGATGTGTTTTGGATGTGTCAGCGAATCACATGAAATCTAGAAGAGTTTCACCATGTGCAATCACAGGACTATCAATGACAGTTTGTGTGAATCTACACTCTTAGCTAGAAAGAATTCAGCCCCAGCCTCTACTTCATGCCATGCTGTGTATTTTTATGACCCCTACTAGTGGTGCTGTAGTTCCTGGTTCCACGAAAATAAATAAATAAATCCACAAAAAAGACATTTGTTAACTGAAAATAAGATGTGGAAGACAGAAAAAAATCAAGGTTTATTTTTATTTTAATTTTTTTCTGAAAAGAGAGAGTGGGCTTAGCCATGCTAGCCCATTTTATACCAAATAACCCTACAACTATACACATGAAATCAGCCATGCTGGAAGAGCTAGCAAGTTTAGCAATTCAAAAAAATCAAATTTTTTGAGTTATGAGTTGTATTATTTGTGGCAAAAATGAACTAATGCCAGAATTACTGTAGTGGACATATTTCTCAGGATCTAAACATCCATTACCAAAATAATCATCAGTAATGAAAACCTACTGATGAGATTTCTCAATTAATATTACAGTATTCTTCATTAATATAAGTCAAAAAGCATATTCTTTACCGTAAACAGTAGCAGCAACCCGCCCTTGTTATTGGCTTGCTGCCCAGTCCAGGTTACCCACTGCTGTCTTTGGCTCTCCATTATTTCCCTCATGCTGCTAGCGCTGCTATAAGGCTAACTGGTACTGGCACTGCAGGAGAACATTGACATAGGATCTGCTTTCCAGAGCGCTAGCAGCATGCTAATGACCTATTTGATTAATAATGCATATAGAAGCCCCCATCGGATATGCCTAATTGTCCTGATTTCTCTCTCCCAGCAGAGAGAGGACTTAAAGCGTAATCTATACCTACACAGACAGCCACGGTTCACAATTTGCCAACACATAAAGGGACACACATTTTTAAGAAGGACACAAAATAAAGATTAATCACAGATAAGTTGTAGCATGAACGTGCATGGACACACATCCTGCATATACCTAGCATAGCAGAAATACACTGTAATGCATATAATGCAGGCTTTTCTGCTCATTAAGTCAGGTATTCATTCTGAATTCAGTGCAGGTAGTCAAACCTGAGCTTATGTATGCTGATTTATACAGTTCACTTACTTGCCAAAGCCAATTATATCCATTTGTATTAGCCTGCCATATAGTTACAGTGGCTTGCATAAGTATTCACTCCCTTCAACTTTTCCACACTTTGTAGCACTGCCACCTCAAACTAAAATGGACTTAATAGGGATTAATATGTCATGGGGAAGTCAATATAGTGTGTACTGTATAACGTAATGCTGCACTAAAACTGAACTTTAAAGACCATCATAAATGTTCTATAATAAAGTCACTTGCTAATATATTACCTAGCTTACCTAGGTTAACTGTTGCCAAACAATAAGTGATATATGAGCATTTTAAGACATGAAACAATGCTTTTTAGTTAGCCAAGTCCTGTGGTACACTAGTATACAGGATATATTGAAAGTCTCGAGTGTAACAGGATGTTCTGGCCTAATAGCAGCCCAACTCTATCACACACAAGTATCCATTAAGTGCACTGGTAAAATGGAAAATGGCCGGAATTAATTGGCCTTACTACTTCAGGACTAACGATATTTGACTTAGCATTGAATAACTTTAAAGGGTTTTACCCTTGAAAAGTATCTCAAACAACAGTAAAAGTTAGAGCTCTAAAGGCTAAGGAGTCCGTAATGGATGAAATAAAAAGAAGGGAACAGGGGCATAAAAGGAGTTGGACACTGAGCCACACAGGCACCACTGAAACAAGATCTACTGCACACACACACACACACACACACACACACACACACACACACACACACACACACAACTGAGAAACAGAGCAAGAGACAAAGAGAGGTCAAACAAATCTGCATTTTTCTTACTGCAGGTTCTGGAAGGAGATTAAGTATAACCCATCGGCACACAAAATACACCAGAGGACCATCGGTGCTGACACATATAAATCTAGAAGTGACACTTTGCTTGCAAATAGTTAAGTTTTATGACAACGACAGCTGTGTGCGTTGACCTCACGAGAGATTGAGAGCATGAGGAAGCGCTCTCTGCAAGGACAAATGAGATGTCAAAAAGCACCTGCTCCTCTGTCTGAACCCTTTTTTTCCTCCGCAATATCTCTTACTATCTCACACAAAAAGAGCAGACAAGAAATATATGAAAAAATACAATAATTGTGTATTTTCAGTACATATGCATAACGCAAATAATATTGAGCTGGACATACGTGTTCCACTGCTTGTGGTTTTACTATAAAAGTTACTGTTAGCTGTTATTAAAAGAACGTTCTATCCTGCGTGTCTTAATTTGAAGACAAATGTAGCAAATACATATGCAAATGAAAGAATATACTGTAAATCAAACACGTGAGCAAATGTGTGAGGACAAGAGCTTATATATGAACGTGTGTTTGCATGTGTTACCATATCACTGCTCCCCATCTGTCTTGAAAGGCAGAAGTAACACTCGGGGGCCTTTTTTCACTCTATCATATCACAGGTTTTATTCAGACACTCTATCACAGAATTAAGGTATGAAAAGTTTTCAGCACCCCGTTTTCCATATGGCACAAAGAATTTCACATCTTACAGAACATTCAAACAAGTATAATTCAAGTATAGAAATGTGTAGCTTGACATTTGAGATGCAACTGCTATTCAACTTTGTAAAAGGAATTAAAAAAAAATTAAAGTGGTGTTTCATGATTATAAATTTGGTTGTATCAGTAGTAGCAGTAGTGTATTAAACTTTAATCGAGCCCCCAATGGGGCAGGCCCTCCCTCTATTAACTTACTGTACTGTCATAACACTGCCACACCTTGCTTGCTCATTCTAGTGTTTGTGCACACATGCACTCACACACACACACACACACACACACACATTGCTGATGAGGCAGAGGTGACAGTAAGATGAAGGATGTGGCATGCGGAGGGGAGGGTGAAGGTACTAAATCACAGCTGTTGCATTGCGCTCAGGGGAGCTTATGGCTGAAGCTCTCATCACAGGAACATGGCCATTCATTTCCCCTTCCTAAGAACCACTCGCAGCAGGACAGACACACACACACACACACACACACACAAAAAGCTAACACTGTGATTTGTCTTTCAAAACATAAACCCACCCTAATCTTATCCTACCTGACCAAGCCTACTCTTTAATAAATAAATGTTTTTTTTCTCTCTTTTAACATATGTTACTGCTTATGTTGAAGCAACCGATTTCCTCAGAGCTAGGACCAGACAAATACAGGACTCGCCATGTGTTTATTTTTTCCACCAGATTTTACTATACATCTTCATTAGGTTGTATAGAAAGCTGGTCCACATTCAATTGCAAGCAGGCATCGATTGAAAACCTTGATCCACTGTCGCCTAAGCGCTTACTGGTCTGCTTTATTATTGTAATCAATATTAGTCAACAAATCAAAAAAAAAAAAATAGTGGGCTATAACATGCTTGGAAATTAAAAGCTAATCTATCTGGAATTCATTAAAGGTTGAAATCAACAGACAGTCAATAGCTCAACCACAAGCATGTTGTGAATCAAACCCCGAATTCCTCATGCCATGTAAGTTTGTTCTCCATACAAATGGTGTTTGTCCTCGTGTGGTTTTCCTCTGTGAGGATTTAGTCAGGATGTTGGTCCTGCTGGGAGATACTGTTCAGTTCTGCTTCAGCTGTGGTTCTCTTGACCAAGTCATATGTATCACAGTAAAGCTCTGGTTTCTCTTTTATCCCCTTCTATTATTGATTTTTTTTTGTGTGTGTGTGTTTCTGACTAGTTCTCATGGGGCAACTTAAAGGCACGGTCTTGTATTAATCAGAAAATCATCACTGAGAGGAATAATGCAAGAAAAAAATCTTTAAAACTTTAAAAGTCGCCCTGTGGCCTTGTGCAAATCATAGCCGTGCTGATATTCAGTATATCCACACGAGTTAGAGTGTGATACTGCTTTTATACAACAGTTCTATAACCAAGAATTTAATATTGAGTAAGTGACATTTCAGACACAACGTGGCCAAATGTTCTATGGCTTCTGAAAAAAACCCAATCACTTTATAGCATGTCGGCTAGTTCGCTAGCTAGCTCACGTTGATTTGTACATTCCCATTAAAGGTGCTTCCGGTAAAATTGGCAACCCTTCCTTTCTTTTTCGTCTTCATCTGACAAGCTTTCATGTCTTAAGCCAAAAGTTATATTCTTTAAAATTTAAAATTATTGTTTGCCATGTCCGCTGATGATGTCGCTAACACTACTGTAGTAATGGTTTTGAACCAGGAAGTGGAATTTTATGTGGCATACACAGAAGAGCTCAGTGATACACACAGTGAAACAGTCCTGTGTGTATTAGTGGACCAGAGCTAACAGTTGTATTAATTATAATTTTACTCTTACTTATAAACAGTATTAGCATGTTTATCATTCATATCTACTTGCACTAATCGTTTTATTCTACATTTTTAAATCGGTCATTCCAGTGATTGTATAGATTCAAAGAAATTCTTTATTCATTGCTAATTACAAACAAAACATGGGTCTTGGGGGAAAAAAGAGCAACGTTTCCATAAGCATTAATATAACTGATGGTCAGTGCTAATTAGCTGAGTAAAAATTGTACTTCTGTAGTCTGTCACTGAGCTAACAGCAAACACACAATTACTAGGTAAGCAAGTGCTGCACCTTTGTTGTGCATGAGACGCAGTGTTTGAAGCCACGTTCAAGCAATCAGACATGCCGAAATAGCACACACACACACACACAAACACAAACACACAGAAAATGACTAGCTGGCCCCCTTTGAAGTGCCTGCCTGGCTTTTCTCTCTGTTTCCGCTGTATGTCAGCCCTACTCTTTCATTTCTCTCTCTCTCAGTCTTGGTACAAATGTAAAGCTGGGCTGCTGGACTCTGGATGACTGCGAGAAAGGAGGGGTACGAGAGGAGCTTATCAAAATGTTCTCCACATGCTCATTTGAAAGTGCGGCTTGTTTACTTTTCCCCCTCACTACTAAAATATCTTGTTTTAACTCACAAACTGTGCCACACTTAATGGGAATGAGTGACGGGAAATGAGCACTTTGGCTATGCAGAATGTGTTTATGTGAAATATAGCTGAGGACCATTACAGCTTGACAGTTATGGCTTGATATGTTTGAAATATGCAAGACACTGAAAAATTCATCCTCCATTCTGTTTTCAGTATCACCTCATTTCTCTCTCTCTCTCTCTCTCTCTCTCTCTCTGTCTCAGACAGATGGCTAGGACTATGTCAGAGTAACTCAAGGCTCCAGGAGCAGGACGAAGACGTCTTTGAGAACATGCTGACTTTGCATCTCCTGCCCCATTATGCATGGGTTGTATTAGAGGCAGGGAGAACAATAATGGAGAAATGTAAGCGCAGAATATCAACGAAGGGATATCATCTCTCAACTCTGTATAAATATGTATAGATGCTGTATAAATATTCAGCTATTTTCTTTTTTCTTTTAGATCAAGTGAGCTTTTGCTTCGGAGCTAAAAGCAGCAGAATGCTAACATTCCGTTATTCACAGCAGATGCTGGGAGTTTACAGCAGTATGGGCCAGTATGGGCTGAGGTGTGTTGTGCATTAAATACGATTTCTGACAAGTAGCTGTGACTCATTTCCTCATAAAGAGAAGACAGGAAAATAAAATGGAAAAGAGAGAGAGAGAGAGAGAGAGAGAGAGAGAGAGTATGATTAGAACGAACATGGCCGAACACTTCCTGGAATATTAATGAGTGCGGAATGACAGCTGACACGCTCTTACATTGGGGATCTTATTTGTGTGCAAAACTTATGCTTTTCTGCCTCACATAATAACTGGTCTGCCTTACAGTTATACAGCTCTTGCAAATAGTGTACTTAGTGTACTTTCATTGCAAGTGCTGTGTTCACACTGGGAGGCTCAGCATGATGTTAGTATTCTGTTAACCAATATAAAAAAACTCACCATTTATTACAGTTACTCATCTTGAAGCATATTATTCACTAATGTCTATGAATTATTCAGTAACTGCGGTGAAACTAAGAGAAAAGATACCAAATGCAGTAACGGAAGTAAGGAGTGTAAGTCTAAGCCGATGGTTCCTGGGAATTTATGGTTTATGACCTGAATAATATACTGAAAACGCTGAAACTGAAGTGTGGACTTTATTGTGGACACTTCTCTGGAGTCTTCCTCACGCCCCTTATATGTAGTATAAGGGGCGGAGTATGCCGTGTACACTACAGAAGCAAATTAGGAGATAAAATATGGACACTAGACATTCTGCATTTAAAACTGGGAGTTATATTTGGTATGTTCCTTCATCCAACAATCACATACATTACGTGAGTAACACAGTATGTACCATGGATTAATCACGTGAACAACACGTGAAGGTGCACGTGTGACATCATGTGACTATATCATCACATGTGAAAATTATAAAAACATGCTAAAATAACATGTGAAATGTCTAAAAACCGCATGCTAAAAACAATCACGTGACTCATTTGAGTTTTCGCATGTGAAGGTCATGTGACTTTTCTTTAAGGGTTAAGACAAATACTATTTAGTCAAAGTGCAGTGAATGGTTATAAGGAGAGAAGGAAGATATGCGAAATCACTTTCTTTCTTATGTTTACGTGTGTATGTGTGCTACTGCTTGTGAGTAGACCAAGCTGTGTTTACTCCTTCTTAGGGAAAGAACTTGTTATAGATGGCAAATATAAAATTGTATTTCCAGGGAGTGTGTGTGTGTGTGTGTGTGTATGTGGTGATATACAGAGACACACACACAATGCAGAATGTTCTGGTATTGTATGTTAATGTATTTAAGAGATCATATTGCCTAGTAGTGCTCCCCTGAGGCAGACTATTCTAGTCCACAAATATAACATGGGTCATCTTTCTAAAGTCATTTTTAAAACACTACTCTCACCCACAAATAAGCATGCGCACCCTCACACACACACACACACACACACACACACACACACACACACACACATCCACATTTCCTCCTGGATCAGGTAGCACCACATTACCTGAAAAATAATGCTTTACTCTGACAGAGCAGACTCTGTAATTATACAGCTGTCTAGAAAACAAAAGTGAGAGGCAGAGAGAGAGAGAGAGAGAGAGAGAGAGCATAAGAGGGCAAATGGAGGACAATGCAAATGACACTTCAGATTAAGACCGTAAAAGAAGACAGCAAATAACATGAATAGCAGTGACACAGATGGGACCAAAACAGCAGAAGAAGCCAAAAAATGACATGTTCACTACAACAAAAACAGGGAAAGTGCAAGTGTACGGGCTTCATGGTGACTTATAAAGGGTTGCTCACCCTTGCTGTTCGCCAAGAGCCAAGTAACATCGCACACTGATATTTCTCACATAGGCTTAATTTTATAATGCAGTGCTTAATCGGCTACACGATGATCCATTGTTTTATGTAAAAGATGATTCCGCATGACAACAAATGCATCGATTCCTTAAGTCAGACGAGATACATGTAGCTGACCATATGAAAAGACTGAATTTACAGCAACTGCACATCTCAGCTTTCACTGCAATGTCATTATCAATAAGGAAACATACAGTAAATGTCAGTGGTTTTCATGTCACAAATGCGTAAGGGATGATGATACGCACCTTATTCAAATAGCTATACATACTCTGGAGAGCACTTATAGTATAAAAGCTTTTTGTGTCCCGTCGCTATATCCACAGTCAGGGTCAGTTAAAGCTATCCTTTGAACAAAATTGCAATATTCCTTTAAAATAGGAACAATCCTGCCTCTGATGTGCATTTCAATAATGTACAGTATTAGTACATTAATAGATGTTTTGATGTTTTAGTGGGGCTGTTGAACTCCAGTCCTGTCCCGAGACGTTTTTTTTTTTTGTATTGACTTGTACTTGTTTTGGAATTGTTGGAATTTGTACTTGGACTTGGACAAGGACTTGGTCTTGGGTATTGGTGTCAAATGAGAGTTTGTAAAAATAATGTTTTGTATTGTCTTTTCACATGTTTTGACATGAAGTAATTTGTTCTTCTAGAAAACAGTCTAATCATTGGTGCAATGCGCAAATGAAGCCAACAAGTTGAAGTAAAGGCTTGGCCTCGAAAAAGATGTTTTCTGATCTCTGTCTTGACTCTGGCTCACTTTCCCTTGGACCTGAACTTGACTTGGCCTTGACTACCTTATGACTCTGTCTTGATTCAATCTTGGTTAGTCTTGGTCTTGGACTTGTCTTGAACTTGACAATGGCAGTCTTGACTACAGGACTTGTCTTGGACTTGACAATGACACTTGACTTATGTTTTATGTTGTAGTATTGTGTGTGTGTGTGTGTGTGTGTGTGTGTGTGTGTGTGTGTGTGTGTGTGTGTTAGTAAGTGTGTGAGTTAGTTTTGATCTATTTGTCTTGTTCTGGCGATCCACTGACCTACATCTGAGGTTCTAGATCATCTGTCTGCAGGATTAATGAAACAACAACCAGGACGAACACAGTCACACAAATCAGTGTGTGAGAACAGCAAGTTCTCGGTGTGTGAGAACAATGAAGTTCTCTCCATATCTCTGACTCACACTTTATGCCTATAACTCATTTACCAGAAGTACCCCACAATGCCACGTCATGAAAGCTGTGGCCACATCCTCTTGCACATTGCTTTCTTTCTCCTTCAACATTTGAGCATGAAACACATTAAATTTAACAAATAACAAATTGGCCAGTCATAATAACAGTGTTCTGTTTATGCTGTGAGACCATGGTGCAATCTGAGGTCAGATTTCTAAAAACTACTCTGCTTCTGGTGGTAATTTCAAAGCTTTCACTTCACGCAGCTGCCTTGTAGTGACAGTGATTTGCTGCTCTTTCTGGGTATTGGAGGCTGGTGTTAGACAGGCCAGTACTGCAGAAAATGGTCTGGAACAGTGTGAAATGCTGTCATTATATTGGAAGCGCATATTCACAGAGCATGCTGTGTAGTGGCAGGCGTGACTGTGAACTTGACAGATTTATGTGACCAAAAATGGTAGGCTGGTTGAAAAGTGTGGCCTACAGAAGGGAAGGAGAAAGCAAAGTATCTGTCCCTCCTCTCTTTCTCTCTCTCTCTCTCTCTCTCTCTCTCTCTCTCTCTGTCTACGCTCATCATGCAAGAGTAAGAGAAAACTCCTGCACCGTTCACCTTTCCCACAATGCACCTCATTCATGCACCAAACATGAGCTCATTTGCTCATAAAAGGTCTACTAATGCACAGTTTCCATTGGAGCTGAACTGAAGAAAAATCAAGAAAGGATGGAGCTGAGATCAAGGTAGTGATCAGGAGAAACCTCGCTGGAGATGTGCAGGCACTTCTGATTCCATTGTTATGCACAAACAGGGACGATTCATTATTAATATGAAACATGACCACTTGAAGTATTTCCATGCAGGTGCACAGCTAGAGGATATGATCATCATGCAAAGCTAGTGTGTATTGGACAAAGACTTTGAGCAATTTAAATGGGAATGCTCTAGTCTTTTGCAAACAAATCTGCATATTGTAGCGCTTATCCAAACCTGGAGTTTGCCATCTCTCTGTACATTGTCCATTCAAGAACATGTCCGGGAACATGTACTCTCTCTCTCTCTCTCTCTCTCTCTCTCTCTCTCTCTCTCTCTCTCTCTCTCTTGCTCTCTTACATGTCTTCGCTAGTTTTTAACAAACTAAAAGCGAAGGTACTTTTATTGAAGGCAGATGGGCAAATGCTGCACTGATGGGAAAAAATAACACGAAACAGGAAGGACACTGAAAACTTGCTTGCAATGTTGGACCTCACGTATTTAAGGATGTTTTTAGCACATCGTTCCATAGAAACATCTAGACTGTCAACACTGTTGGGAACTCAACAGCAGTGTAACGAAAAATAAAGCAGTGATGAAAGTGATTAACATCCGAAACTTCATAAAGCAGGTTTTCGTCTGAAGGGTTTTATGAAAAATGCATTAAAGCGCATTGAAATGTCTGCTGATGTATATGTGTTGGAAACAGCAATTATGGGTAAACTGTTTCACTTTAGTGGATTTATTTGCTGATATGTGAAATGGTGCAAAACCGATAATCTAAACATTTTCAAGAGGAGAAACACTGCATTTATGCATAAATTTGGACATATCTCCAAAAACATCACGCGCTAGTGTAAAAAAATAAAACCAGGATGGTGTTACAGCTGGACTGAGGAGGAGATGAGAATCTACAGCGGATACAGAAAGTCTACACACCCTGTTAAAATCGCAGGTTTTTGTGATTTAAAAAAAAAAAGAAACCAAAATAAATCACGTCGGATATTTTTCCACCTTTATTGTGATATAGCAACCAACAGAATTCAAGTGAAAAAACAACTGGAAACATTTTAGGAGGGGAAAGAAAAAGAAAAGAAAACGCACAAAAACTGGGCTGCGTAAGTGCGCACACCTCTTAACTAATACCTTGCACTCAGTCTTTTTGCGTAAGAGTCTACCAACTTAGCACATCTTCATTTGGCAATTTTATTCCACTCTTCCTTGCAAAAAAAAATGCTCCAGATCTATCAAATTGCAAGAGGATCTCCTGTGTACAGCCCTCTTCAGGTCATTCCGCTGGTTTTTGATAGGATTTAGATCTGGGCTCTGACTGGTTCATTCCAAAAATTTGATCTTCTTCTTCTTCTGAAGCCATCCCTCTGTTGGCTTTGTTGATTTGTGATTTGGGTCATTATCCTGCTGGAAGTAGAAATTTTTCTTCATCTTCAGCTTTCTAAAAAGACCTACAGTTTTTTTTTTGTCAAAATAGATTGGTATTTGGAGCTACCCATGATTCCCACTACCTTGACTAGAGCCTGAGTCCCAGCGGAAGAGAAGCAGCCCATAGCATGATGCTGCCATCACCATGCTTCACAGGGGGAATGGTGTCTCTGGTTGATAATCTGTCTTGTTTTTGGCACTCTAAATGTTCTACTTTGTGCTCATCAGACTGTAACACATTTTGTCACATGGTTTGTGGTGATTTGGGTTATTGTTGTCAAATGCAGCTCATTTAATGTTGTCATAGGTCTCTTGTCAGCCTGATACGTTTTCTTATCAGGAGGGACATCCTGTTCTTGGTAATGTCACTGTGGTACCCCGTTTTCTCCACTTGCTGATGATGGCCTTCATAATATTCCATGGTACATCTAATGTTTTGGAAGTTCTTTTCTACCCCTCTCCTGATCGATAAATTTCAACAATGAGATCCCATACATGCTTTGTAAGCTCGTTGCATAGAATGGCTTTAGCAGTCAGGTGAAACTAAGAAGTTGTCGAATAAACCCTACAGAAACATCTTTAGTTGGGGTTAATGAGATATGATAATCAGTATGATAATTACTTTTGAACATGCGTTTGAATGTGATTGGTTAATGAGCACAGTCACATGCCTCATTATAAAAGGGTGTGTATACTTGAGCAACCAGGGTGTTGTAAGTTTTTTCTTTCTTTTTTTTTCTTCTAAAACATTTCTTGACTTGATCTGACATGATTAATCCTGATTTCATTTTTTATACATCACAAAAATCTGCCATTTTAACAGGTGTCTGTAGACTTTTTATATCCACTGCAGATGGCTAGAAAATATCATGACATTTCTATTTGATGGGAAACTGTGGCACATTAGAAGGGCAATCTCTTCTAATTTCATATAATCAACACCTTTATTTCTGCCTCATCATAATTTGGATATTGGTAAGAATGACAAGATAAGAATGAAAAGGATGAATCGATAAGAATGAAAAGAAACTGATAAAAAATGAGTTGCTTTATATTTTTGTGTATTTGTATAGTCTGCTTTTGCCTATTTCTCCTTGACCAGCGCTCTCTTCCACCCTCAATACCACGACTGAGGTGAGACCCTTGAGCAAGGCACTGATCCCCCAACTGCT
>CM074931.1:13300059-13315887 GCA_037576815.1 Pangasius larnaudii
ACAAGAGATCCAGCCCCGAGTTACCACAGACACACCCGTGTGTGTGTGTGTGTGTGTGTGTGTGTGTGTGTGTGTGTAATTGGAGAGATTTAATGAAATTAATGTGTTTGTAAATGTTTTGCGGTCTGGGTTTGAACTGAATCGAGCTAAAGGAATAGGCCAGTGTTTTTAACCTAATCTCTATCCACTTCATCAGTATGTGAGATTACCACAGACGTTTCCCTATGTTTAAATTTCTTCTCATTAAACAAACTTTTAATCCTCCCTTATAAGGTAGAGTGTCCCATAAGTCTCCACATATAGGGGAAATTAACACTTTTTAGCAAAATGTCTTCCAAAGTTAGTTTATATTATTTTAATCTTAAAGATAGCCTTTAAGAATGCCTCTGACAAGAAGAAGAAGAACGTCTTGGAAACATCCTCATGGTTGGATCGGGAAGGTTGCGACGGACTTTAACATGCAAACATGGCAAGCACATCAGACACAACACTGTTGCCAAACTTATTAACAAATTCAAAAACGCTGGAAGTGTTGCAGACCAATGGAGAAGTGGACGTCGACGAACATCCACTGACGAAGACACAACCAACATGGTGCTGGCAGACAGAATCCCTACGTATGGAGACCTTTGGGACACTCTGTAGAAGCCTAAGGGCAGTTGATGGGGCAGGCAATAAATAATTTATGCGAAACACACACTTTTATTAAATGTTGTCATGAATGCTTCAGTCAAATGTATTCAAATTAAGGTATCATCATTCATCCTTACATAAAAGGGAAGCATTTTGCATCTGAGTGCAGCATTACTTTTACTGTACTGCTCTAGTGTTGGAAGGCTGGTAAACTACTTGGTAATACATTCTCTGCGACATGTCTGTGCGACATCCTAAGCGTTCAGCAATTCTAGTTTTACATTCGTGTGGTATAGTTGGATATCTGAAATCATTTTAACAGAATGAAACATCTGATGTGCACCATGCGCCATTTGTCATGACTGGTGAAAAGGTCGACCTCAGTAAGGAAGAGACCATTCTGATCATTCACTGTCTGCACAAAGTGCTCCACCCCTTCCTGCTCAGGACGCTGAAGAAAGAAGTCGAGGCTCAGTAAGTGAGCTTTGTGAGTTTTGTCTAAACCAGTGGCCTTCAACCTTTATGAGCACGAGATCACTTTGGAAGTCGAAATTTGAACCAAGCTCTACCGCACTACATGCTGCCAAAAGAAACAAAAAGGCCAAGAGTTTTTTGGTTGTTGTTCCTCATTTGGCTGCTTCCGTTAGGGTTGCCACAGTGGATCATTGGTCTGTGCATTTGATCTGGCACAGTTTTTAACGCTGGATGCCCTTCCTGACGCAACCCTTGTCATTTTTATCCGGGCTTGGGACCAGCACTGAGAGCACGCTGTTCCATGCAACCCCAGTGGCAGGGGTCAGTTCCCTGGCTAGGAATCGAACCCGGGCCACAGCCTTAGAGAGCGCTGTGGCCTAACCACTAGTCCTCCAGCACACCTAAAAAGGCCACCAAGAGTAATGCCATTTTACTTTACTAGTAAAAGGCAAAGAAACATGTTAATACTGTTAATACATTTTAATACACCATGCATAGTTACACAATTACAGCAGCACACTGTTATTTCTGAATGAAGCCTCGGTAGCAGCTTTAGCTCTCTTGGTGGGTTTTGTGAAAAGTGATTGTTGGGCTTTTAAAACCACTTGTAACTCTTGAGTTCTTTTCTCTGCTATTTTGCTCTTGGGTGGGAGTGAATGCTTGAATTTGGCATGGTTAATGTGCGAAGGCACTCCTAATTAGCCCTTTTTCATCAACACTAAAGTCTGGTGACATATCGAGCAGATAGTCTTTTCTCTCATCATTGTAAAAGCAAATTCATTTTCCCATTCTGCAGGGAAATTATATATTTTTGCCTTCTTTCGTTGCTCGGCCATGGTTTCCTGAATGGAGTTCGCTCATTAACAGTGCACATGTGGAGTTAATGTTAGCTTGCTACGTAGCTTTACAGCAGGTTGAGATGATGCAGCCAGAAACAAAAGATCTGCAAAAGATCTAATTTCACAACTGTAATTGGCCAGAAGTTATGTTATTCTTGGGATACTCCCTGCCCATACAGTTACACACCACCTATTAAATATGTATTATATTTAATATCTAGCCAACCAGCAAATTTTACCACTGCATGTTTTTTATTTATTATTTTTTTTTTATTTCAAAATGTGCTGTGATCATTGACAGTACATGGGCGGTTGCAATCTACTAAAAATCGCCTCAACGATGATCAACAGGTTGACGACCTCTGATTTAAACTGATCTTCTGGTCTTTCCTCAGCACAGGGAATTGTATTCAATTTAAATTTTAGTCCATGGTATTTACATGCACACTACAGCAGCAGCAGAAAAAGATTAGGCTGGAAAAAAAAGATTAGGCTGGAGTATTCCTTTAAGGAAAAAGAGGAATAGGAATAGAGGTGGTAAAGCTCCTGTTAAAGTATGAAGGGAATCAGCTTACCTGATGGAGAAGGACAGCAGCCTGTCTGCAGCCCGTGTGCAGCCTCGTGGCACTTTACGCAGCTCTGCTAAACTGTACCAGAACAGAACAGCATTGAGACTGAATTAACACAACATGTCCGTATAGTGTATACAATAATGCTGATTACTGACTCCTAAACACCATAGACATTACTTTTCGTATAATTGAAGCAAAACTGTGTACACATAACCAGGCACACATAAGCACACAGCTGCATCTAATCTCTTCATATGAACGTCAGCAGAGTTGCTGATGTAAAGCTTTGCACATACATTAGGAATGCAACATAGATCACTGAGTGACCTTCACCCAGAGCACCAATCAAACCTCACCAACATAAAATGAGTGTGTGTGTGTGTGTCATCTTCTCGGTCTTCCATTCATTTTCCCTCAAATTTGCTCAAGTATCTTTCCACACAGAATAGATCAGAGAGGACTCATGAAAGAGCTTCCTATTAGGATAAATCAGACAGGACAGGCTGAGAAAAGGCACTGCGTGCACACACAAGGAACACACATTTTTCTCAAACTCTCTGATGGCAGACAGAACAGGGAGTGAGCGTCTCCTCTTCTGTAGCTGAAGTAGGTCTTAGTTAAATATGCATGAAGAAGGTGACAAGGTCCACTTACTTCAATCTGATTCACAGAGTCTCTTTCCCTCAGCAAGGTGACATAAAGTTCTGCACATATAATTAATGAACCCAATGAATATGTATTGCAGAGCTCTGCTGGGCAGGTGAAGGGTATTTCACTATAGATAACACACATTTCCATTTTTCTGAGCACTGGATAAAGGGTGGATTAAAGCACTCACACGTGGCACTTAAACCTGCCCACAGTGCTGGAGTGAGTATGAGTGAGGAAGTTTTTTTTTTTTTTTTTTTTTTCTGTAGCACATCTGTTCACCGTGCCTGTCTCACCTTCGTCCTGTAAAGTCCTTGAAATTGGCAGTCACGTTTTATGATAAGGTTTCTTGTTAAGGGGTCTTACAATTAATGGGAGATGCAGTATGTTATAAAAAGGGGTATCGAGGGCATAGTGTTTATGAGTAAGAATCGAAACACTTGCATCCGCAGACCCATGGACCACCATCACATAACCACAAGCCACTATCAATTACACATAAACACATACACATGCGCACTGACACCCCGCCACACACTCAGTTACAGCACTTACACTCTGCAAAAAAATTTTTTTTTAAAAATAATAAAAAATAAAAATTTTTTTTAAAAAAGCTGGATGCCAGGTAGCATTTCTTTGCAGTAATGTACTGTATTTTTTTAAATAATAGATAAAAAATAGAAATAGAAATAAAAAATAGAAATACTGGTAACAGTATATTAGCATAAGAATCACAGCCACAATTTCATAGTCACTGCCAGGGATTTGTAGAGGCAGCGGATGCGAGTGCAGATTTTATTTATATAAGGCGCAAAGCAAGTAACCAAGAAACATCGAAAACAAGAACCATAAACCACAACAGGAGACACAAGGCAAAACATGCAGACTAAGAACGCGACTATGGTACAATCTGCAACACACAAACACAACAACAGACATTTGACAACCAGATGCTGAAACATAGGGACTTAATGTGAGGTCCCAACAGGTGCTAATCAGGGTGAGACAAGACACAGGCACAAGTGATTGAAAACATGTGATGTGCTGGGGCTGATGGGATGTGTAGTTCGGCGCCCCTTCGGCGCTATCATAACATGCTGCTGTTTTAACTCGTTTTTTAATCTATATGGAATTTGTTAACTGTTCACTCTCTGGCGTTAAAGGAACTTGACAAATGAGTGCTTTATTAAAGACAGATGCACTTGGAGGTTAAACCTATTAACTCTATAAGTAATATACAGTGCTAGTATAAACTGTAAACATAGAAATGTGGTGTGCTACAGATGCCTAATGTAGTGATAAAGATTTTGGCCTTTTCGGATTTGATTACATTTAAATAACCAATAAAGTCAAGATATGCAATAAAATAAAGTCATTTCTAAACCACTGTACACACAATGCTCATAAACAACATTAACGATGCTCAGTTCACTTTTACCTGTTCATCAGTTAGATTTTCAAATATCAGAGTATTTAAACTGTGGTTATTCAAACAAAAAATGCTGAAATCTGAACAAAAGAATCTAATAAAAATGGGTATATTAAAGCAATAATTTCATGTCAGAAACCTTTCGAAGGAGCTAGCTGACTTTGCTAGCTAAGCATTAGCACGTACTACAGTGTTGTCAGTTAACATTAGTTGACCTGCTGGCTGTTGTCCTTGATTACGGTTTAGATGCAGGATGCGATGGGAGTCTCATTATCAATCAAACCATCCAGTTTTCAATAGAAATTGGGTTATAATATGTATTTATGATTTATATTTTAGCAGCTACGGCCAGCTATGTTGATTACATACAGGAAGCTAACAAGAGGATAAACAGGTATCCTACCAGGTCTCATACATACTGTAGCTTTACCCCTGGTTTAAACCTGTTGCGCTTAACTTGGTTAACGGATATAATTAAAGCTATGCTGTTCTCAAGAACCGATAGGGGCTCGGACGCAACTGCGGGTTTATTGGTGCAAATGGTGAAGCAGACAAATCTAGAAGTCAATGAGAAATTCACCATCATGCAAAGTTTCAAGCGAACAACAAACGGACTAGACGAGGCTAAGCAAATTGTATAACTTAAACAATCTGCGTCAAAACCGGAATAGCAGGCAATCAAAGACAAAGGCTGTAACGATGAGCCAGAAGCGAGATACTTCGCAATGAACAGAGGTCTGAGGTGTGTAAATGTAGTGAACTGGTGATTTGAAACAGACGTGTATTGTATGTGTGATTAGAAGCACAGTTAGAGTGTATACTGTATCTTTTACTGTAATTTTACAATGTAGTCACAGCAGTGTTACTGTAGCTATGAAGTAAAGTATGATACCACGCATGTTACTGTAGAATTGTAAAACACATTTAAAGTATCCTCCCCGGCTTAAACACAGTACTTTATTGCCGAAAAAAACAACAGAGATTCTTCATAAATTCTTTATATTGCTTTACAGAATTTCTGACATTGATTATGTTGAACAATGCAGCACTGAAACAGTGAGTGAAAACGACTTTTATAGCAGTGATGATCCTACACAGAGCACAAGACTCTTATAGCGTTCACAACCCACTGCACAAACCTCCCCTTTCGCTCCTAGGGCGTATGTGTAACAGATACTATAGCTTTTAATTATTGCTCTGGGATCAGCTCATTTTACCCCCTAGCTGTAATCTTACCCAGTGCAGGAGAAAACAAAACCCTGATGTGGCATTGCCTCAGCATTACCTGAGAACAGCATGTATTACGTTGAGCAACAGTAATTACCTGCTCAGCAACCTGAATCAAAAGCAAAAACAATGACCACAGGAGGAGTCCGGACATGCAGCTACAGTATCAATGAATCCCGCCCAGCCACACCTTTCATTTCCTGCTCTTCTAACACACCCGCTGTGTCACATTTCCTGCATCACTGTCTGACCAGGGGCATGCATAATGTAGCAGGTAAGAGCACCACGGCCCAGACAACAAGAACAAATACAACGCATTGGATGTTTTAATCATCACTGCTACTCACATCCTCTTCGTCTTTTTTGGATTTCAGGAATAATATTTGTCGTTATGTGTCCAAGCTAACTAAAGCAGTTCATGCACGCTGCATATTGACTGATTAAGTAATGCATTCTTTCACTTAATAAATTGTTGATAAGTTTTGATAAGTCTTTAGTTGAAGGGTATCTACTTTGGGCCTTCATAGCACATTCATAAGCAGTGCATGGTTCTTTTATAAAGCAGTGTAGGATGAGGATGAGTGTTATGCATGCTGACATAGTCTTATGCCTGCTGACATAATGCTATGCATGCTGACATAATGTTATGCATGGTGAAATAGTGTTATGCATGCTGACATAGTCTTGTGCATGCTGACATAATGTTATGCATGTTGACATAATGTTATGCATGCTGACATAGTTTATGCATGCTGACATAATGTTATGCATACTGACATAGTGTTATGCATGCTGACTTAGTGTTATGCATGCTGACTTAGTGTTATGCATGCTGACAAAGTGTTATGCATGCTGACATAATGTTATGCATGCTGACAAAGTGTTATGCATGCTGAAATAGTGTTATGCATGCTGACATAGTGTTATGCATGCTGAAATAGTGTTATGCATGGTGACATAGTGTTATGCATGCTGACATAGTGTTATGCATGTTGAAATTGTGTTTTGCATGCTGAAATAGTGTTATGCATGCTGAAATAGTGTTATGCATGGTGACATAGTGTTATGCATGCTGACATAGTGTTATGCATGTTGAAATTGTGTTTTGCATGCTGAAATAGTGTTATGCATGCTGACATAGTGTTATGCATGCTGAAATAGTGTTATGCATGCTGACATAGTGTTATGCATGTTGAAATAGTGTTATGCATGCTGACATAGTGTTATGCATGTTGAAATAGTGTTATGCATGCCAAACTAATTATCATTTTAATTTGAGGATGTGAAAAGCATACATTAAACCTCCCCAAATTAGGGGTTGCAGTCCTACATGGGGTCACTTGATTTACAAAAGCAGTCATGAGAAAAACGTACAATCTCCTCTTTTGTTGTACTTATTTACTTTACAAATTATCAAATATCGTGCGGACTATGAAGTGGATTTTGTCTGCTACTGTTTCTAAAGGTTACTGGGATAAACCACATTTAACATTTAAGAGCATATTTACAATTTTAGTCCTGTATAGCTGCACTAGTGTAGCCTTGACAACACTGACTCTGACTCAGTGGCACAAGAAGATTCAAGAAACAATTCGGACATGAAAATGTGCTGAAACAGAACATTTATTGGTAAAACTTTACAATAACAGTACACGAATAATCATGCACTAATACCTGAATTAATACATATGAACTAATGATGAGTTAAGGCATGTACTAATCACGAACTAATGAAGAGCTAACCTCAACTACGCCGTGAGTCTTCACGCGTGAATAACGACCACCTTAAGTACGTTAGTGCGTATTTGTTAGTTAATGTATTAATTCGCACATAAGGGTAAACTAAATCAAACGTGCTCTATAAGAAAGAATTTGAATTAAACATGCATGATTTCACATTGTTTATGTAATTTGCCATATGCAGCTGCGTACACAAACATCATTGGATGGACTTTCATAATTTACATTGATCCTCCTTATGGAATGTAGAAAAACGCACTAATAATAAACACCAATAATTTCATGTCAACCCATTTTCAACCCAGGGCACTGCTCCTTTGCCCACAAGGGTGAAATGAATACAGTACCATTTATTCGTTTAGCAGACTCTATTATCTATTAACATTTAAAAGCAGCTTTCTATAAGATTATTTTCCGGTGTTTTAGTCTGAGAAGGATGGGTGCTACACAAGACAGGGCTTTTATACAAGTGCTCGTTATCCCACAATGATCTTGATCTTTGGTGATGTGTGGCGTGGTCATGTGCTGTGCAGTGGCTGATGGGTATTGTAGTTCTGTGACTTTGGCGCTACCCTGACAAGTCCTAATTATATTTATTTATCTTTACTCTAAAAAAATAACGTAGTGGTCGAGGCTTGGCGTCGCAGACAATGTATGGTGTCCATCTGGGGTCATTGCCCAGAAAGTTTTGGAAACCATGCTCTAAAATGTAATTACTGTATTTAAAGGTAAACTCTGTTTGCATTTCCTGATGAAAGATGCATTTTAAAGGTAAAAACAATAAAGGTTCCATACAGTTTTGTACCCTTTTTATTCAGAGTGTTATTGCTGTAGTTAACATTAACATTAACATTAACTGCTGTATGCTGACTGTAGCTTGGGGTAGCAATGTGAACCTAGTCAAAGATTTTGGACCTCAATAAATATCATTTGGTTGTTCTACAGGTCACTTTGTGCTCCGGTTCAGTTTTTCTATAAACACACCTAAATGTATATTTTCCGACTACTGATCAAAGGTTAAACAGGGAATTTGATCAAAATGAGTCTATGTATCACTGTGGCAATGCATTAACTGCTACTCTGCTCACTTTAATGCACAATGAATTCCAAATGTGATTAACTGAACTTTAAGCGTGATTAACTGAGCCAAAATACATTTTTAGCGTCGATATGGAGAGACTAAAAAGGGGTACATGTTGAGCGGCTCTTATTTATTGTGACTACTGAGAGCGCTTTGCTAATCGTTTTCAATGAGCCATGAAAAGTTACATTCAAAAACGTTACCACATGCTTTCTTGTCAGTCCAATTAGCATCACTGTGGCCCGTGGTTGACCTCGTTCTTCTTTGCGGAATCCTGGGATACTTATCATCTTGCAGCTAAGGGCCTATTTTCACTACGGTAACCTAGAGAAGCGTTGTTTGCTCGGTGACATGAAAACCGTATGACTCAGGCGTAGTAAACCTGCTGAACAGAAAGATCCATTTAAATCCAGTGCACAACAATGGCTGGGGTAAAGCGATGCAGCAAGGAAATGCTTATTACAAATTCCAGTGTGCACCATTCAACGTTCGCTGCAATGCGCCATCAATATATCTGTGAGCACAATAGTATCTGAACATCTATAATAAAGAAACCGAATGGAGAATACAGCGAGCCTGAGATCTCTCTGTGGATTTGAAGTTGCTATGTAATGCTGCTGTGGAGGTTTTGCTCTGGAGGATTTCGAGTGATTTCCCCTTGTTCACAGTTGTTAGCCCATAGCCAGAGACCTTCCTGGTCCACTAATGATGTCTCTGGTGTCTGTCCAGGACTTTTATCTGTTGTGCTACCAGAAAGAGCACCTTCACTCCAGCCTCCTGTTCCTAACACTGTTCCTTTAAAAAAAAAAATCCTCCTGCACCCAAGATAGGTCCCACAAGAACAAGGCACTCACACAAACAAGCCTAGCACTCCAGAGGAGCATCACTCATGGGAACAAGATTATTACAGCCTTTCCCTGTGCATGCTCCTTATACCAAAGCCACCATTATTTGATATGTCCCATCATAAAAATAATCTACAGTAGTTACTCTAGGTAAATGTTGTTTCCATCTGAAAATTATGCAGAGCAATGTTTGAATGCATATTACCCCACGTCTGTGTTCCCACTGAATATAAAACAGAAGTGAGGAATTAGCTGAAACGCCAAACTAAAACATGTTTGTTTATTTCGTTTAGTCAGTGATGCTGAGACACAGCAAGTAAGAGACGTGCCAGCTTCAGGCAAAAGTAAGAATGTGATTTGAACTGAAACTCATTAGACTACAGATTAGTGTGTGTGTGTGAGAGAGAGAGAGAGAGAGAGAGAGAGAGAGAAAGAAAGAAAGAGCAAGAGAGAAAGAGGTGTTTATTTATTTTTACAGACCATAAGCGGTAATGTCAAAGGATCTGCCCAGAATGTCAATTTAAAAACACTACTCTTATGCCTCACACACACACACACACACACACACACACACACACACACACACACACACACACACACCGTTTCTCTTCTATTTTCTCTTCTCTCTCTACATTGAGTGTGCACGCTCACTATAACGCAATGTCATGTTAAATTTTGCATTAAATGAACTTAAAAAATGAATAAGTAAATTCAGCCAGCAAACATTAAGGATGCTGACAGAAAATTAATGATCTCCACAGTCTTTTCTTCTCTCCTCGTTTTTTTATTTATTTATTGATTGATTTTGACGTGATTGGTGTGTGAATGACATCTGCAGTACTTGGTTTTTAAAAGCTGCAAGGGGCAAAGCTGCCCCATGCCATCGGCCTCAACGTGCAGGAAGAAAGAGATAGCGAGAAAGAAGGAAAGACTGGGTTATTGTTGAAGGGAAAAAGTAGGACGGGAGGAAAAATATATAACGTAGAAGATGTGAAAGGGATATATATGAGGTGAGGGAGACAGAGCTGCCAGACGTTTTCGTACCTCTTTTCATCTGGATTTCAACGCTACTCATTTCTCGCCCATGTGTTCATATTACACAACAAAAACACACACGGATGACTTGTTGGCCTGCTGTCAGCACTCTGATACTGAAGAATTGCACACATTACATGACTCACAGGTATAAACACATTTAAGCACTTGTTCTAACCGTGCGATAGAGCGAACGAAGGAAGAAATGTGGGACAAAGACTTAGTGGGGAAAAATGTTTGGCGTTCTGTATATCGGAGAAATTGGCGTGGTGAAAAAGGTGCGAATTACTGTAGATGCATGTTCATAAATCATAGATATTCTGTTTGTGACACATGGCAGTGTATTTGTGTGGTAGTGCGAACAAATGTAATTGTCACTTCCATTGTATTATTATTATTATTATTATTATTATTATTATTATTATTATTATTATCACCATCATCATTCATTCATCTTTAGTAACTGCTTTATCCTGGTCAGAGTTGCAGTGGATCCAGAGCCAATCCTGTCAGTGCTAGGCTCGAGGTAGGAGAATTCACCCTGGATGGGTCATCATTCCACTGTGGGGCACCATGCACACACATTTACCCATTCATTCACACTCTATGGGCAATTTAGCATAGCCAATCCATCAACATGCACGTTTGTGGGAGGAAATCCACACGGACGCGAGAAGAACCTGCACAGAAACTCTACACAGACGTTAACCTGAGCAACAGTGATTCATTTTTTCTCTGTCTTTTACTCAGATTTTTTTTAAAATTTGGATTTGGCTATTTTTTCCCATTATTACTTTAATAAAATATTACTAAACAAAGACTACGGTGCTAGCTGAGCGAAATGGGTTTATGAAGATCATGGTGCAAACCGAACAAACTGAGCTGATCGAGACTGCTGTGCAAACCGAGGGATTAACTGAAGCTATAAAAAAAAAAAAAATCTCTGGGATATTGTTGTGCTCTGAAAGAATGATAGGTTTCTCTTTATATATTGTTGGGGCACCTGATACCAATTGCTTTGACATTATGGCTGTTCGTCTCATGCAACTACAAGCTGACGTGGAGGTGTTGGACAGCGCATACGCTATAATGTACACGTGCGTAAATAACGACACAGAAGCACAACATCATTTTTGCAAAGAATAGTGCTTGCTAAGAGAAAGGTAAACCTATACAAATGGTACAACATATATGTGTTTAATATGGTTGGAATTTTTACAATTTCTTGCAAATGTCCAAATTCGACACATTTATATATTTACTTCAAAAATCCAATTTTATGTCTTAATTCATGATCCCATCCATGTCCTCTTCATCGTGGATAGCATACGGCCCTACATCCTACAGCCTAAATAGACTAAACCATTATGCTGAGAGCTGTGTATCCGTATGTGAGCCACAGAGAATGAGGTTAGACAGTCAGACAGAGAGGGAGGTATGTGCGAGTATCAATGTAATTACGTGGTAGGTGTGACATGGCTTAGCCGATTGGCTCCTCAAAACTGAGCGAAATTGCCTTTCTTGGCAACATTTGAACGCTGTGTGGAGCCAAGTGACTTTACGCTTCATTTACCTCACAGGACGCTTTCCTACACCTCCATCCATCTCTTCATACAGGCCACCCCATACCCCAACCCCCAATTTGCAAACTCATCAGTCAGCCTCCTCTAATTCTTCTCTTAACCATAAAGGACCTTGAATCCAGAGATTTTTATTCAACAGGCTTTAAACTCTCATCCGCACCTACTTCTAGCCTCTTTCTGGCATGATATCCATAAAACAAGGAGAGAAAAAAGTAACAGCAACAACTCTAACACATCGCTACTCTATTACATCAACAGGCAAATGAATACATTTGTAAATTCGGTCTGTTTTGCTGGTTACTAAAGTAAAGTTGACTACGAGCATCGAGATACATCGCTTTTTTTTTGTCAGTTTTTTTGTTTTATCAGTTTTAGTGAACCATTAATCATTTTGAAACTGTTAATTATTTGAAACATACTGTATAGTACTTAATACTAACAAAGAACCTATTCAATTATTCGAAATTTGCAAACTATACAATTTTTTTTTTTGCAAATCTTAAATATGCTACAGTTTTGGATCCAGTCAATGTCTCTTTTTAAGGTAGCGATTCGATGTTTGATGATACCACTGAATCTGCCACGATGTAATACAATATATGATTTGATTTAGCAGTCTTTGATCGATATGTGGCCAGCTTTGTTAAGAATCTGGATTAGGCCTGCCGGTAATTCAAGAATGATGGCAATGTAGAGAAGGGCTATTTTAAGTAGCAGACATATGGGGAAATCACCTTGCTGGCCTATTTATACAACAGTTTAAGAATGATTTTTTTACACACCAGTTGTCTGTTCTTTTTTAGGATAATAATGAGTTTACAATCAATTATAATCAATAATAACCAGATTGCTGCCTCAGTAAATTTCAGTCATTGCCTTTTTGTCCAATCATCACACTTCTAATTATTAGCTACATAGCCTATTTGCCTCTTTCCCTCTTTTTTTGGAGCAAAAGTGCCGGTACTTCATACCAGTGCACACCAGCCCACACCGAACACTGTCTCTGGTATACAGTGAGTTACGGAACAACTCACTTCTATGTGATGGATGACTTTGGTCTCCAATAGATGGTTACCAACAGGTCACTATTTTACATGTCTAAGTAACCCCAGAGTCTGAAATTCACTGGTTACCTCTTTTATAATTCTTCTGCTAAGAGACCTTTTCCTTTTTAAACCTTGAAGAAGAAGAATTAGCTATTATAGTGATGATATGATAGAATCCTACAGTTAATGCCAGTTCTCACTGAAAGTGTTTCTGACGCATTCACATCCTAATGCCAGTATGACAGAATAGATATTCTTTCACTTTAACCAACTGTCAAAACACAAGATCAAAACGGCTCCGTTTTTTATGCTACGAATGTTTTTTTTTTTTTCTCTCACTTGCACATGGGAGTGATGCATGCTACACAGAAATTTATTTAAATCTCACACTCCCGTTTCTGCACGCTGGAACGGCAGAGTAAAAAAGGGGGGAAATGGCATGGTCAAAAAGAATTAAAAAATACAGAGCCAGCCCATCTCACACTGCACAGTCAAATTCATCAATTTCCCACTCTCCTGGGAGGCAAGACCATCCTGCAATGCCATTCTGCAAAAAAAAACAAAAAAAACCCTGTTGCAATAAATAATAATAAAATTCATGTCATAACCATTGATTCACAAAACACCTGCCAGCACAATAATGGAAATATAGGGGGGAAAAAATGCTCTCTTCTGATACAAGCACAATCGTTTGCCACCTCTGGGACTCATGGATTTTTAATAATAGACATTTTTTTATGAGGAGCCGAAAGTCAGTCATCACTTTTAAATACTAGCAGCCTGGTAATGACTAGAGGGGGGAAGAGGGCTTGGGTGTCTGCTGAGTCAGATCTGCTGCCTTGCGGGGCTTACATACACACACACACACACACACACACACACACACACACACACACACTCACTCACTTTATTAAAGACAGACAGAAAGGAGGGATTGGTTAGACTGTGTGTAGAGTGAGAGAGTGAAGTAGTGAGAAGGACAGATAGGCAATGAATAGGAAGATGGAGGACAGTAAGGAAAATATATATTTAAAAAAATGAATGGTATAATTAATTTCCGTATCAAGTCTCTATGCAGACCTGCAGAAAGTGAGAGTTTTCGAGAAAAAGGCGAGAGAGAAAGACAAGAGAAAGAGAGAGAGAGAAAGAGAGCGAGGGAGGGATCATGTTTCTACTCAGTTTATTCTGCACATTTTTGCTATTAATGTATGTGCTTTCAGCAGGCATGCTGCAGTGTACCCTGGCGTGTTAGAGTGCACTGCAAGCAATTTTTAGCCGGCTAATAAGATAAACTGATTATATATCACCCCGTGGTGGTTGATGTGTGTCTGTGTTTGTGGTTTCTGTCCAAGCCAGGCCTCTACTCGCTTCTCAGTAAAAATATCCTTTGATAAATTCAAACTAAGCTACAATACAGACACCAAAATCTGACAGCAGGAGAAGAAGTAATGAAAAAGCATGACAAACTCTTCATTTTTCTTCATGACTTGTGGCCTCCCGAGTGTCACATAATAGACTTGTGGGATTGCTGACATCTTTCTTTCCTGGCTATAAGGAAAGAAATATGTGCCAGTGCCAAATTTAAGACCAGAAATACACTTCCTCAGCATCCTGTAAGGAGAAGGCCTTGAGCAGCAGTATACAAAACACATTGTTATTGACACTGATTCCTGTAACTTAGGTCTTTCTCTTTTTCAAATTCATTCAAACGTATACTGAGAGGTAGAAAGAAAAACTCCTTTTGAGAGCATAATATTTGACCAGTAATGAAAAAAAATGGTTAATGCTAGTCTGAATGATGGGGGCGAGGTTAAATCTCTATAGATCCTTAAATTAATGGCTGGTCATAGGGTTGTAGGTAGCGAAGTCTCTGACAGCTATCCAAAGACTTTCATTCAGTTTGCATTGCATTTAAGTGTTCATTAGAACAGACGCCCTTTAAAAAGTCCATCTGGCGTTGACAATGGAAGCACAACGTCATATCAGAACAAGCAGATGGCTTCCTAACCAGAGCTGTTTGTTCTCTCTATGTAATTAAAGATGGCTTTAACTTTTAATCGTATTAATTTTCTCCCCTGGCTCCGCTGCTTAGAATTAGTCTGTTCTGTTGTACTGGTGGCCTGTTAAGAGTCAGTAGCACAAATCAATGTCTAATTAATGATACTCAGGCAATAATAATAATAATAATAATGCATTTTATTTAATGGCGCCTTTCAAAACACCCGAGGTCACCTCACAAGCAGGCGAAAATAAAAATACAAATATAAATCACTACACAAGACAAAGGCACACAACAAACACTCAGCATATACAAATAAAATAGAGTAAAGACGCAGTAAGACCTATTATAAAAAAGCCTGAATAAAAAGATATGTCTTAAGACGCTTTTTAAAAGTCCCCAGGCAATCGCTGTTGCGAATATCAAGGAGAAGGGAGTTCCATAGGCGAGGGGCAGCGTAGCTAAAAGATCTGGCACCCATAGCAGTTAGTCGAACCTGAGGTACCACAAGAGAAGTTGAAGATGAGGATCTGAGAGCAGGTGGAGGAGTGTAAACATGAAGAGGTTGAGTAAGGTATTGGGGTGCAAGATTATGAAGTTCCTTGTAAGTAAGTAACAGGATCTTGTATTCAACTCGATACCTTACTGGAAGCCAATGCCAACTGCTGAAGAACTGG
>CM074931.1:13319472-13330366 GCA_037576815.1 Pangasius larnaudii
TGTGTGTATGTGTGTATGTATGTATGAATGGATGCATGTAAGTATGTATGTTTGGTCTGATGGATGTTTGGATGGATGGATGTACAGATGGATGGATTGGATAGATAGCATCGCAAAGTTTCCAAAGAAATAAGACACCATTTCGGACAAATATCCTTTATCAGTGGTGCACGGAAAGTGCTTCTGAGGCTGAAAGATGTGAAACCTGTGGAGATTTCACCTCCTACACTCTCAGAAACACTTCTACTATTATTACTCAAGTACACTGCAGTTACTCCTGGTGAATATATAAACCCTGTCGCTGCCATACCCGTTATTCTCACTGACACAGGCACACATTCAGAAGAGTGCAATTTTGGATGAAGTTTCTACAAATATAATCTGTAGAACTAGAATGATTGATTAGCTGTGGTTGTGTCCTGCTATTTAAAGCATTAAAATGTCTGACTGCAGAATCTCCGTAATGCACACGTCTGCCACCAGACACAGATTCTTGTTATGACTATTGAACAAACATGACTGCCAATCACTATTGGATTGACAGCTTTAATTCACACATTCTATAAGCGCCCACACTTCTTTTCTTTTTCAAGAGATCTTTTTTTAAGGGAAAATGGGAACTTTTCCAGAGTGCCCCTGAACTGAAAAATGTCATTTTAAATGGCTGGATGGCTGATTCTAATTATACTGATTGGTGTGTGGGTGAAATTTGTTAACCTAATGCAAAAGTCATATTTTTCATTTAAAACAGAGTCTTTCTTAGTACATCTGGGGGAAATAAATTGAGCATCTGAGTTAGTGATGTCACAAAATGACACACAGGCTTTGGGCGTGCAAATAGGATGATTTCTCTTTTATTTATTATTATTATTATTATTATTATTATTACTTTTTACCCCCATTTATCTCGCCGATTCCCACCCGCTAGCTAGTTCTCACTTATCTCATGACACCTACCAACCAGGAAGGATGAGGATTAACACCTGCTTACTCTGAGGTACGTGAAACCAGCCACCACATCTTTTTGAACTGTTGCTTATGCTACATCATAGCGCAGCAACAGTTGGAGGAAAGTGCTACATGATCTCTTCCGCATACATGTCACAGAAGCCCACAGTTGGTTAATGTCATTCTGACTGACGGGTGGAGACACTAACGCCATCTCTCCTACCAAGACAGCAGAAGTAATTACGCTCTCTTGAACTCCTGATCATGGATGGTTCTTGTATCATCAGGATTCGATCTCATGATCTCCCAGTGATAGGGTGAACATTTTTCTCTTCCACCACTCTGAATTCTTATTAAGTTATATTATTCCACTGACTATGAATCACCAAGTCCCAGATGATAGAGGACAAACCCTAAAGCAGGTCACCTCAGTGAGACAGAAAAACAAAATGAAACAGAGCGACAGGCAGATTGAACCTGATGTTCCATTAGCAAAGCCTTCTGGGAAATCAGAATGCCTGCTTTCTGGAGCACATTGTTTCCCATGAGAGAAAGAGAAAAGGATAGAGACTGATAGAGAGAGTGCTTCCTATAATTCCCCCCCTTCCATCTTCTCTGTATATATTCATGTAACTTTCACTCTCCCATATCTTTTTTTCTTTCTACACCCCCCTTTTTTTTTTACTCCTATCTTCTTAGACGTCTGTCTCTCTCACACACAAATACACACATGCACACTGTTAACACTGTACACTTCAAGGCTGACCTCCCTTGACTGCAACCAGGGGATAGCTGGGAAGATTGAAACCATATGTAGAGAACCAGAGTGTGTGTGGGAGAAAGAGATCTTTATCATAGACATCTGGGGAGGGGGGGATAAAGTTCTTGTCTGTGTGCTCAGTGTATGTGGAAGACAATGGGAAGGTGATGAATGGAGTACAGAGAATCCAGAGAATGACAGGCAGGGTATCAACAGGTGAAAGCTAATTGACTTCAGGGTCAAGAGGAAGGATGTGAAAGGCTACCTAACAGTTTTTCAAAAGATACAGCACAGGCTGGGAAGAGACCATACTCATGTTTGTATATATAGTATTATGCATTCCTGATTGTTTGTACTTTTCAAGGCAGAAATAATCAGGAATGTGTGTGTCTCCTTCAACTAAGGATACAAAAGCGTTCAGCCCTGTTTCTGTGTCTGTGTGTGTGTATGTGTGAGAGAGACAGAGACTGATTACCTCAAACAGCCCCCTCTCTGACCCCATGTCCCATTTTCAACCCCTTCTGTTCGCCAGCTCTTGCCCTCATTCTTCCGTTACCCCATTTCATTTTTCACGTCTCTATTCTATCCTTTCACAGAGTGCCTCCTCTTTCACACCGCACTCCCCTGCCTTTGGACAAATTGCTTTTGTTTTTCTTTAATATGTAAAGCCAGAAGAACCTGTTTCTGACACACTTGAAAATCAAACATCTTTACTGAAGGGTGGCGGGATTAAGAGCAAGGGAAAAAAACATAACCACGCCCCCTTGGCCAGCTGTCTATGTCATTTGTCTACCCCGTCACTCACCTGTCAAGCCTCGGTTCGGCCCCTTAACGGCTGATGGGAATTCCTTTGTATGGCAGATGCCGAGACTCTGGGCCTACAAAACAAGCAAACAGTTCAACATCATTCCACGCTGCGAACCCAGTCAGAATCAGTGAAGAGTGATGTGTTCACCCCTTTCATGTGATCCTCTTTTTCAGCATGGGTTTCGGCGGTGGGCTGTGACAGGCAGTGATTGATTTCAGGTGCTGGTCAGCTCTCGCCTCCAGTGCCATGATGAGAAAGAGAAAATGCTGAAGGGAGATGCATTTACAATTCCCAATCAAAAGACCTCTATGTTCCCCCTCTCTCACGTCCCCTCCATCACCCCCGCCCCCGCCCCCAGGTCTGAATCGGGGTCTGACCTGCATACTGATGCCATGGATTTGTGTGCTTCACTTGGACGAGCAGAATGACTTTCTGGCCCTCAGCTCGCATTGTTTTTTTTTGGGTTTTTTTTTTCTCACTTTTTTCACAGCTCTGCCAGTTCCCACTGTGCTGGGAGAGGCATGAGAAAAAGCAGGCCCAATTAGCAGAGCATGGGGCTTAGCAGGGGCCAGACAACTGTGCCACAAACAAATACACACACACAAACACACACACACACACACACACATGTACACCCGCACGTACACATGTACACATGGCCAGGAACTGACAAGCTCATTGAGAGCCACAGGGCAAAAACCATTGCAGGATTAGTAATAAGAAAAGAGCTTAAAAAGATCTTAAGCCCGGAATGTATGTCCCTTAGCTCAACTGCTAATGACAGTGTGGGAAAGCCAGCTTGGATTGATAGGATGATAGAGAGATAGGTATCCTCTCTCTTCCATCGACCAGATGAAATGAAAACAGTAGTCTACTATTTAGTCCAATTAAAGTGACAGGCCACCAATCACAATTAAGATGATCAGTCTCCTTAAACAAAGGTAGAAATACGTTAGAGGAGGTCATAGCTAGATCAGGGTAAAGTTATGAACTGGGAGAAAAGGCAGGTTGTTTAGTCATGTGTAGTAAAGTTACACAGAAAGTGTATCAACTGTAACCCACAAGAGGCAGAGGCAACAGGATGTATGTAAGCATCAGAAGCATGGCTTAGAAAGTGAAGTATAACCACATGCAAGAGTAGATAAACGCAAGGGTACACAAACAGCCTTGGCATGAAAAAAACAAGATTAAACACAACGAACAGGTGTGACCAGAGTCTGGGAAGGGGGCGGGGGTAGATTAAAAATAGATAGAAAAACATTTAAGAAGGAGTTTAAAAAAAAACGAAAAAGAAATGATATATTTGTGATGTGAACAGACAGAGAATGACAATAGCGTGCTAGATGGAAGCTGTCTCTGTCCCTCTCTCGCTCCCTCTCCGTTCTGCGGCAGTGAAAGACATTGCAGTGACATTGATAGGAGACACACGCTCAGAGATCACTCAACAGCCTGCCTCCAGCCACAAGCCTCCACTCTTTATCACACTCTCACTCTTATAGCTCTCCACTTTTCTCACTCACTTTGCCTCTCTCGCTCTCTCTCTCTCTCTCCCTGCTCCTCTAATACTCTCACTACTGTTATTTTCCTGTCCTATCCTCACGTCTTGTTTATCTTAATGTGCTCTTGCTATTCATCCTCTGCCTCTCGCTCGACGTAATTCTCTCCATACAGAAGTAAGTTAGCTAGCGTAGATTCATTTAAATCCCATCAAGATGAAAGCAGACACATGCACAATGCAATATTAACAGGCTGGCTCCCATGGGAGTGTGTGTGTACGTGTGTGTGTGTGTGTGTGTGTGTGTGTCCTTGATTAATGTAAATCATTTAGGTAAGCTGGCTGCTCTTCTCCAACAGCTTCAGTGGCAGCAAACAGGACTAATCACTAACCACAGACCCGCAGCTGTCTAGCAGGGGAAAGAGGACACACACTATTCTTCCCCTGTGTGTCATCGTCTTTCTGAAATAAACTGTTTGCCCTCTCATTGTAACCAATTTTGTTAATACTAAAATAATTAAATAAAAATTCAAATAAAATACAAAATTTGATACAAAATCTTAGAAAATTAGGCTTCTCAGTCTTTTCTCAGTCTCTTCATCCTACACTAATGTTGCATTCATGGTGCCTTGTAAGTGGTAAATTGCAAGTTGTAATAAGGTCATTTCCCACCTCAGCACGTTCCACGTGCGAAGTGGAAATAAAAAACATGGACGCCTCCACAAACGCCTGTCTTTTGGTTGCTCTGTCGGAGCACGTAAAGCTCATAAAAAGCTACTTTAAATGCACTTTTTTTACGGGCCTGAGTGGCTCGTACAGTGGCTCGTACTGTTCTACTGTAGTGACCTGCGAAGATTCATGCAACATTTTGGACTGAAATTGCAGCACAGCAACAACAGCGGACAATAGCGACTAGCTCAGCAACAAGCTAACCAGCTAACATTAGCGATAACTCTAATGTTGATGATTACCTTCTCAAAACATCGATTATCATGGTCATTGTTATAGATTTTACCAAGTATTGTGTCTGTATATTAACGGATCTAAATTCAACGTTGATATAAACTAATTTAGAAAGATGAGAAGGGTTATTTTACGCTATTCACAGTGTGCGTGGCCATGTTGTTTTGAAATTACTCCGTAAATCGGGAAGGAACTGGTAGTATAGAAGACTACCCCAAGTTGACGAGTTGAAATTTCAGATTGAGAGGGCATTTTCTGTGTTTTTTTCCCGGTTGTAGGTGGGGAATTACAAGTTGCAACTTCGCCTTGAATGCAGCATGTGACCAAGTACATGGGTGATGATGTTAAGTCTTTAATTGCATGCTTCTACTCTAAATAGATGCTACCAAATAGCACTTAAGGAAGATTACTGGGTCCTAAAACACAGCAATCATCAATTAATTGGTGAAAATGCCAAATGCCTTAATTACATTTGGTCAAATGTGTGTGAAACTGGGCAATCCCATATTATCTCCGGCACGTAATAAGGCAGTCAGTCAGCTTTGTAAGTACACGTGGTACATGTGGATACATTATGCTGTAAATAAAGCATCCAACACAGCTGATGCTGCCAGACCTTGAGAGTACTGGCTTGCCTTCTGTGTCTTTTTGATATATAAGCATTGCAAAAATGCTGGAAGTCAAGTGTGTATAGCAATAAAAGTAAAACCTATAACTGTTCCAGTGAAGCATGATTTCTGCCCTACCATACCTCCCTCTTTCTGTCTCTTTCTTTGCCCGGTAGACACATCTGCCCGCAAACTGCCCGAGCATCCCGTGTCTCAGATGAATAACTGAGCTGCTTTTGGTGCTCAGTAAGATGAGCTGATGGTACTCAGGCGCCCCGCATATCACCGCTGGTCTGTGAGGCAGGTTAAAAAAAGAAACTGCAAACCATTAGTGTGCCCCGAAGCTTCACACAATCTTCACAAGAATACACTGCGACTGATGCATTGCAGTGTTTAATGAAATAACCTTATCCAATAAGCCAGGTGCTTCTCAAAAGCACAGTGATGTTCATTAGTCAGTGCAATACTGCAACGCTTTACGTCATTTTTACAAGCCTTAGCCCCAGTATTGGGTATGTTTTCTATTAACTGCATGGATAGACCACATTCCTTAAAGAAGAGCATTCAGTTCAGCTTGCGCACACCTCCTGGGTGTAAATAGCTCTGGGAACAGTGACTGAGAGAGATGGGTATGATAGGATTGGAGCCTCATGAATTGCCAGGCTGTCTCTTCCTCAAAGTGCCGAAATTGGTTCCAGGACCAACCTTGAGGCAGCTTAACATTAATTCCATCTGTTTTCCTTCCTCTCCCTCTCTCTCTCTCTCCTTCACTTGCTGTCAATTGAATCCAGAGCTCTTTCAAACATCCAATTAGACTATACCGGACTGTTCCAGGGGGGCGATTTTAATGAATGCTGGTTTAGCATGCTCAATGATAATCTCTCTTTTCCCACCTCCACTCCCATTCTTTTCATTCTCACTCTTTCTTCCCCTGGGCAGCTACGACAAATCATGCTGAAGCATAAATGAGAATGCACTGATCAATCAATCTTGCTGCTGCATATGAAACAGAGGGTGAAAAAGCTAGAGAGAAAAAGAGATTATGCAAGGGACTGAGGAAGATAGGGGGATAAAAGAAGAGAGGGAGAGTATGACAGCGAAAGTGGGAGTGCGGGCGTGAGAGAGGACTGGAAATAACTTGGGCAAAAATCCAATCTCGCAGTCATGTAGCAACACTGATGGAACGTACTTACACACAGACAGGACCCTATCAACACCCAAACAGAGTGGGGTCACACTGAAGAAATGAGAAAAAGGTGGAGGGGAGGGGGGGGGTGGAGCACATGAGGAAAAGGAGAAAATACGAAGGAGAGGTTGCTGTGAAGAAATCATGGTTGAGAGGAGAGAAATAATTCCCATTTGACCTTCACAAGTTGCACACTTTTAATACTAGGACTTCCTAATGGTTGAAAACGTGAAAAGTGCAATAGTTCTTTGCCATCTGAATGACCAGCTCAGTATCATGAGGCCAGGCAGGGCACCAAACGGAGGTGACTGACATCTGCAATCAGATCATAAGTCATAAGTTCTAACATCTGTTGGTATGTGCAGCATAGAACTAACTTGTGGTGATAACACAGTGGTTTCCTTTAATAAGTTAGAAATTTCAGAATCTTTTACTACCAACTTTCTTTTTTTAGCCTTAGCCCAAGGGTTTTACTTGACATCACTTTCCAAACTAAGCATGTCTAGGCAAGCCTAGTGCTGGACCACAGTCCAGCAGTTGCACATTTGAGATGTTAGGAAACTGCAAAGTAGTGAAACTGCAGATGCATCAGAGATGCAATGCAATTCTCTCACGAATCTGTTTAGCTCCATATCCGTCTCCTCTTTCCACAATCTTGTTTTGCGCTTGTTCAATTGAAAGGATCCGTCACTCTCAGATTCGAAGTGCCTGCATTCTGGAGCTTGTAATCATGGATCTGGCACCTCTGCAGCTTCTTTTTCGTTTAATAAAAATAAAATTGAACAAAGAAAATAAAGACCAACCAATAAAATCATTTTAATGAATGATCGTTCTTCATATGTCACCCTTCGAAAAATTCAGTCATCTCATTCTCAGGGTGATCGACTGATAATCAAAGCGTACCTGTGTTACCAGTTATCATGTGCCCATGCATCATGTAATGTATGTAGGTACTGAAAAGAATGGCAGCTGATTTTGTTGTCATTTCTTAAAGAAGCAAGCAAAAGTGATGGGGGCAGAACAACATGCTTAAAGAGCAGGAAAGGGGTCATTACTGTTTTCTGAATTTTGTTGGCCCATCGCTTGCAAAATTTGGGACGCCATTTGGGGCGCTTCTGGATTTCTAAATGGACACTGAGCTGTCACGGATGAGCTGAGCAAATTGCAAAACTGGAAGGAGACTGCAAGTCACATGACTGTGTTATGGCAGAATTTGGATAATTAAGAAGAAAGTCGGTTTTCACTGATATCAGTTCTTGTTGTTATGTTCTAAGCAAAAGTTTATTGTAAGCTTGAGTGTGTATTGTGACCCAAATGGAAAGGTGCAGTTGACACCTCCAGGCTTGGCATCACTGAAATGTTATGGTTGCAGTCCATGTTTCACGGTCATCATACCTACGCTACTAGCCCTATATGATGGCATTCAGCCACTGGTTAAAAGGTACTAGTGCAGGAGCCGGCGTTTATTGGAATATAGTTGAAGAAACATAAAGCAGTAGCAGAGTTCAGTGCAACACTGAGTTTTTTTTACACTTGCACTTTATGTGTATATATCAGTTAGTGTAATGTAAAGAAACTTCAGCACATGTGGCTTTTTACATTGAGGGGTAGTCAGTCAGAAAAATGCCTCTTCTAGGCTGGTTTGCTTGGCAGGCCACCACTTGGCATTTTAAGACTGCTGTATACACACACACACACACACACACACACACACACACACACACACACACACACACCGCAGCACACACACACACACCGCAGCACATGGTAATTGCAATCAATCACTTGTAAATGTGCAGGAGTAAAGGACTAATTGTTCAGGAGAGAGCTATAGTCAATGAGAAGCTAAGTGTGTGAGCAGATCCAAAAGAGTTTTTAAAAAAAAAAAAAAAAAAGAAAAGAAAAGAAAAGAAAAAAAAGGTGATATGTGACAGGTATGACATAGCCCTAGGGGAGACGTTGCACTTTTAGTGACAGCTTTCTCTTTAGGTCACCCTGTAGGCTATACAATTTTGCTTTCAGTGCTGTAACGTTAACTTGTCTTTGCACACACTTTGATAAAGGATCGCAATCTCCATTTCAAGGGTGAAATTACCTGGCAACACTTCTGAGCGATCTCCAGTGAGACATGAGCTGACAGTGAGGGTGAAGATCAATGCCCTTTTGTGTCTGCGTCTGTGCTCGGTTTTGTGTGCTTTGTGCAAGAACATGAATATGCAGAGTGACACTGGCTCAGAACACCCGATTTCTGTTATTTGCATCCATGTGTAATAAATATAGTAAACATCTTTTTTTTTTAATAGTAATTACAAATACACACACTAACACCTGGAGGTGTGATCACAGGAATCATCACTTGTTGTGTGCACAGGGACATATAAATAAGAGCTAATATCTATAAGTGCTAATACCAGTAAGTATTGGTTTTTACAGTTTAGATATCAAAGTTTCAAATATTATTTGTTATCAAATATCAAAAAATTTCATTTGATCATTAAATGCTTAAAGGATTTAGGATTAGCACACTATATATGCCCAATAAATGGGTATTTAAGATTCAGTAATAGAGCTCAAATAAATTTGAAAATTATTAACTTATACACAATATCAGCTTTTAAAAAACACACTTTTTATATATAATTTTTTTTTTTTGAAATCAACATATTTCTTAAACATACGTGAGAATAAACTGACATTTATCCAGATCCCTTTTCTTGCATCAGGCTAACACATGAACATCACTCGAATGTGGGTTTATGCCTGTAAATGCATAAATATTATGAAGTTACAGTAACAGTAAATTAGTTCTTACAGCCCTTTGCTGCTTAAGGAAATTGTTCTAAATTCTACCCTTATTTGCTGTCTTCGTGTCACCAGTTGTTATCTTTTAATGATGTTCAGCGTGGCAATACCTCTGGAGCTTTCTGCTGCTTGTAAGACGTGGATGTGTTTGCATGTAACGTGTCTTGTTAGGCAAATCACTGGTATGACACTATTCTTGCACATCTCTCTCACTTTGTCAAACACATAAAAGTCACACAGGTTTTATACGCATTTACACCACGTTGTAGTGTTAGTGGCCATTAGATCTTATTGCTCTTATTATGAAAGATTTCTAAGACAGGACACTAAAGGTAGAAACAACAATTTTGGTTAAATATTTGTCAGACTTTTAAAAAAATAATAAATTGCATCTACATATAACATGTCTTACATGTCTAGAGTGCGGTAATAAAATGATCAGAATCAGAAAGGTGTTAATTTCACTGTTTTTGCAGACCGCATCTTTAAACTTAAGCAATTCTGATGAAAGCTTTAAGCCCTGCATACGTGGCACAATCACGTCACGTGACGTATAAAACCCTTTTCCTCAAAATCAGTTTTTGTCTATATTCAGAACCAGAGAAATCTCAGTTTCTAGATGGCCTCAATTAATTCATTTATATTCCTATAATAAAGCCAGTCTGCCAAGTCATCACTCATGGTTGCTAAGCTAAATTGTCTAATTTAATTCCCGTGCTCTGCATATAATCTCAGCTAAATTGCTTAATTGCTGTTAGGGATCTGGTGTTACACTGAAATTATATTGTGTGTTCAGATTATTGTCTCTGCAGGGATTAGGATATGGGCCCTAAAAGCGGATTATAAGTGAGAATGAGCGATAATGACAAGTCATGACCCCTCCTCTGCATTCCCATGTGAATGAATCCACACACAGAATTCATTCACTTCTCTCCATAAGCTAAGTGTTATACTGGAAGACGATGGCTAAAGCCAAGGCCAAGAGTAGAGAGTGTGAGGAAAACAAATTAAAATGAGAGAGAAGAGTGGGAGTAGTGAGGCAAGAAATGACAGCGCTCAGGTTGACTTGAAGTGACGCAGACGAAAGCATCAAAGAGCAAAAGACAGACTGTCACATACACACGCACACAGAAAGAGAGAAAGAGAGACAGCCAGAGAGAGAGAGAGAGAGAGATTCACTAATCAGTTCACTCCCTCCCACCCTCTCTCTCTCTCTCTCTTTTACTGTATTGTTACTCTCATTGTATTGTCACACTCACTGCATGTCTCGTGTGAATGAGAGAGTGTTTATTCGTGTGTGTGTTCATGCTGACCCAAATGCTTA
>CM074931.1:13333361-13354611 GCA_037576815.1 Pangasius larnaudii
ACACACACAAACACACACACACACACACACACACACACACACACACACACACACACACACACACACACACACACACTTAAGACAAAATCCTATTCTCTCCCATTCTCTCATTCTCTGAGCCATAACCTTAAAACTATAATGGAGACAAGTTGTATCTGAGGCTGTCACGAATGTCCTTCGTCACGAATTACATTCCAGAGTGCTCCCTCTCTCACGCACACACACACACACACACACACACACACACACACATACACACAGTTATAATATCTATTCACACGCACACACACACAAAACCACACACCCCTGTCACACTTCAGATTACGTAAAAGGTGTTAAAGATTTCCTGTTGCAACACTCTAGCCTTTGACCCAGGGGCTATAACAGGCGGTTCACAAAAGTGCTGCACAGTAATAGAGATTCAATGAAAACCACACAGAGCTCAGACTCACCTAGCAACCCAGACACACTAATCCGTTCTGAATACAGCTGAAATTATCCACTTATGCCATTCATACCCACACACGCTCACACGCACATTACTAAAAAGCAGGTTAGCATGCCTGGGACTGCTGTTTCCTTCAACAAAAGACTGTGAATTTTGTTCCATTGGAAATAATAATAATAATCCTTTATAATCGTGTGAGGAAAGCAATAGCCATCATCCAGGCCATAGTAATGACAAGTACAACCTTGGTTTTAAAGGAAATGAAAAAAAGAGATGTTTGTAGTTAAAAAAAAAAAAAAAAAAAAGTTGTCACAGCATCTCACAGGACACTGAGAGGGTCAAAGTGTGCATACAAGCTGCTTGGCATAAGTGGTTGTGAATTTGAGTGACAGAGATAGAAAGATAAACAGAAAGAAAGGGAGTGAGGGTGTTTATTATCCATGGATCACTGCTCTGAGAAAGGCTTAACCAAGGAAAAATATAAGAAGCCAAATGGTTGCCCTGGCATGCTTGCACATATTTCCACCTAAGCTTAAATTTTTGAAGACTAAGGTTATGAGAAACTAGGTGGACACGGACAGAAACACACACACAGTCCAAACAAAAAGTCTTGTATTTGGTAATAGTATATTGTGGACTCAGCATTTGTACTGGGATTCGTCTTGAAACAACATAGAAAAGCAATGAAAAAGAACTTGCCATTCTGGTGTATTTCTTGCCTACATTTTTATCTGAAGTTTTCAACAGCTATACATCTGATAAATAAATAGGAATCATGGACTTGCTCCTTCCTGAGATTCATATCCTGCTCTCTGTGCTCTCTAATAGCAGACTTTTAGTGAGGTAGCACAAATCTATTGTGTTCACTTGTAGTGTAAAGGTTCAGTTCAATTTGAAAAAAAAACAAAAACCAGTACATTTAATTTCAGTCTGTCATTTAATTATCCTGCAATTAAAGTCTACCTTTTGTGCCTACCAATTTACAATTTTCATGAGCAGTCCTTTCAAGTTCCATTATGTACAACACCATAGTCTAAATTGTGTACTCACTTTTTCTTATGACCAAGCATCCAGGTTCTTGCTTATGCAGTGTTTCAGCAAGTCATTATTTGAATAGTCAATGTCCCACCCACACAAACCTTGCAACTATATAACAAATATAACCTGATTAAATGGCTCAAGGGGTCATGGGTTTTTGTCTATGAAAGAGATTAACGCATTTTCATGTTTAGGTAACTCTGGAAAATAGTCACGTCGCTGAAACCTCAGTCACCCCCAAACTGCTGATCAGTGGGAAATTAGTAATTAAATGTAAACATAAGATAGCGAGATCATTGCAGCAAAACACTGTCAGTTTCCCAATGTAAATATGCCACAAAATGTCCCTGAGAAGGTAAAGATAAAATCATACACACACACACACACACACACACACACACACACATCTATCTAATGCATGAGTCTGTTATATGTGCATCAGCCTGGACCCTTTTACAGGGTGATTTTTTTTTTTTTTTTATCCTATATGAACTGAAATATTTTCTTGTTTCTCATCCAGGAGCACAGTCCTAGCATTTTAAAATCTGGTTATCCCTAACAATCCAAGGGGAGAAAACTGCATTAAAGATTCCAATCCAATTCCACTGAGACACACAACACACAAGACTCAGACAACACTGAGACACCACTTAGACACCAACGCACATCACTTTGATGATCAGCATAATCCACATCAGTCTGTCTCTTCTAATCTCCTGAGGTAATCTAAACACTTACGCTCTTATATTAGTGCTGAAATTATCACTATTTAATTCTGTTTTGTTTCTCATATTTTTTATTGTATATTATTAATTAATATGCGTGCTTTTCTTTGTTTTGATGATTATGTGCAGGAGCATTGAGGACTTTTTTCACAACCAGTGTCTGATAAAGTAAATAAAAACTCATTGATAGTTTCTTAAAGAACAAGGCTCAAATTATGTTATAGCCAAAAATTGTAATTTTGTCAAAATCCGATTTTTATTGCCATTTTTGCGTTCCAGAATTCAGCTACAGCGACATCCGATGGGTTTTCCCAGACCATAATTATGGTGGAACCAAACCGCACAAATTTGAGCAACTGTACCATTCCCTATTTTGCGCATCCTCTGTGAACCAATTTTACAAGATATCCTGTGTGCTTGTTTGAAGCTTGGTTATCTAATCTACAGCCAGATACAAGATCGAAGAATCTGTCAAACGTCAGATAAGCTTTGGGGTCTTACTACCAGGAGCAGCATCGATTTTAGTGCTCTTTTTTTTTTTTGTTGTTTTCTTTAAGAGCAAAAAGAGGAGGTTCGGCCAGTGCATACATCCTTTATAATTAAGCTATCTGATTGAGTATGATAGTGTGACCCTCCCATTCCCACACCAATAGGCCCTGTCAGTTAACAGAGCAGCCACATGCCATCACATACAGTACACATGCCATACAAACACATGCGTACGCAGCCATGCAGATAGCTGTAAACATCAGCAGTCATTTCATCTTGTATACAATGTACTTGTTTAAGAAGGAGAAATGAAAAGGGAGAGAGATGAGCCTATGAGAGTGGAGCATTAGGAAAGTGTGCTGTGTTAACAGTTACTCTTGGGCTCTATTAGAAGAGCAAGTGCAGGAGACAGACTCATACAGAGAAAAACAGAGAGAGAGAGAGAGGGAGAGAGGGAGAGAGAGAGAGAGAGAGAGAGAGAGATGGGGGAAAAGTAGGGCATGTCACATGAGCCTACCTCACACACCAGACTGCAGGTCCAATGGAAACTGCTGGAGAGGGAGCAGGTGGTGCTTTTTGTCCCTTATGTCTTGCAGAGGAACCCCCAAAGCTGAGGGAGCAACACTGAGCAATGTCCCAGTCACGCCACAATTCTCTCCTGTATTCCGTCTCTCTCTCTCTCTCTCTCTCTCTCTCTCTCTCCCTCCCACTATCTATCTCCTTTGGTGCACTCCCACTTAATACTGAACAAAACTCTGTAAAGGACGCCTGTCATAGGAGCAGTGAATGGGAGACAGGGTGGAGAAAAAAGTTTTGAGACACAGGAAACTGAAAAGCAGAAGTTCTTGTCTAAGCAGTTTCAGTTTCCCAAGCTAAACTACACTCCCTCCTTTTCTGTCTCTGTCTCTCTTTTTTTCTCTTGTTATCTTCCTTTCTCTTAGACAGGACAGGTTTAAGTGTGGTAGAGCAATAGCGCTGGCTGAACTGGGACACCAAGAGCCATCTGTTGAAACATGCCTCCCTCTTTGCCTTCCTTACACACTCGCACAGCGCTGGAGAGGCAGTGGCAGAGAAGAGAGGGGGGCTGTACTCCCTGCCAGTGCCCAATCTGAACACACAACACACTCTTCGAGCACCACAGGCGGAGCCTGCCTAGAAAGAGAGACACACACATACACACACACACATACACACACAGAGAGATAGGAAAAGAGTCTTTATTAACTTTATTAATAGCTATTCATGTGATACCATGGCCAGTGTCATACACACAAGGCTCAACATAATCTTTAAACACTAACAATCAATAAAAAAATAACACAAACCCATTAAGTCACTTACAGTCATGCTGATATTGCAATTCACATACTTATACCTCATATACATGGCAATCTACACATGCACCAAGTTTGCATTCTAAAAAATGCATTTATGCAGTGCATTGACACTTGATTTCCCTTCCCATCTGCAGACGCCCCTTATCTTTTGATATGTCTGCTCTGTCCATCTGTGTGTGTGTGTCTGTGCTCCTATGTACCCTGCCCCCTCCCAATCTTTGTAAAGGCACCATGGGTTCCCACCAGCTGCCACACGCACATTATATGTGTGTTTGGGTGCCAAGGTGTGGAGGTTTATGGGGGTTTTCCTCTCATTTTTCCATACAGCTATGTGTTTTATACTGTATTCTTTATTTATGTGCTTGTACCTATTTCCAGTGAAACAGACAAAAGTCTTTTATCAGCTGTGTAAGCAGGGTGCTTCTGAGGCTGTAGACTCTATTCAGTCAGGTTCATAGATATTTGGACATTGACAGAGTTATTGATATATATATTTTTTTTTAGCTGTCTACCACTGTATATTTGGAGTTTAAATGAATTAATTAACAAATATGCTCAAAGTATAGACTCTGCTTTAATTTGAGAGTATTTACATCCAAACTGGTTGAGTGCTGTAGGAATTACAGGTAAAGGTATAAGCAAAACCGAAGGTAAAACACCCCAAGGACAATGTTGTGAAGTCTATGGGTTCTAGAGTTCAGGCAGGCATTGACTGCAAAGGATTTCCAAACAATTATATAAAAAAAGACACTTTAATTTATGCCTACACTAGTTTGTCCAGTTACTTTTGGTCCGTTAAAAAAAAAAAAGGGGGGGGGGGGGGGCACATAAAAACTGTTCCTATACTGTTGATCTGATTTGGGATGTGAATTCCCTTAAATTGAAGTTGAAAGTCTCTAATTTGAGCTTATATGTCACATCTGTAGAATGCCATATTCAGATTTACATTACTTGTTCGAGTTGTGTGTGCTGGGTGGTGGTCTAGACACTATTGGAAAAACCCCATTGCAGGTACCTCTACTCAAGAAAAATCTACCTCAGAGGTGTGGACTACGCACAAGTCCAAATATCTCTATATACATATAAGTCAGTCACTCACTCACTTTCAGTAGACACTCAACCCAATCAGGGTCGCAGTGCAGCTGGAGCCTATCCCAGAAACACTGGGCATGAGGCCGGGAGGACACCCTGGATGGGACACCAAGCTATCGCCGGGCACCATGGACACACATTCACACACTCATTAACACCTAGGGACAATTCATCTTAGATAATCCACTTACTGGCATGTTTTTGGAAGGTTGGAAGAAAGCAGACAACCCAGAGGACGTCCATGTGCCTGCAGGGAGCACACACATGCACAGAAGCTCTACACAGACAAACCCCATCAAACCTGGGATGGTGGAGCACTGCTATGACGTGGCACTGCTACCCACTGAACTTCTCCCATGTAGATATCAATTTATCTTTTGAACTTAAGTCACCAACTCTGAATACAGCCCAACATCAATTTATTCGTGGTGTTTTCTCATTACCTGGATGTTTGGTCCTCACAAAGTAAAACAGCTTAATCACTTATGTGTATGAATGTAGATGTGTGCGTGCTTGCATGCATCCCCAATACGTGTGTATGAAAATATACTAGCAAATGAAGCAAAGTTAGCAAAAAAGTAAAGTATGTCAAAAATGAATAGCAAGTGTGTGTGTGGGAGAGAAACAGCAAAAGGGCATGTGAGAGAATGCATGATACATGCTGTATGCCCAAAAGCCTTAAGGTTATTCACTGCCTGCGAGGGTTTTATTTTTTCGAGTAGAACTAAGCCAGGAATAAAACATCAAGTATGCTAGTTGTCAGGGAAAGAAGTGTGGAAGAAAAGGGCAGAGACAGCGATAGCGGCAGATTACACCCAAAGCATGATGTAGATAAATGTGGAAAAAAATGGGCCAGGAGGCATGTTGCTTTTGTTCTCTTGTAACCCACCTTGTCAGATGCAAAGGATTGCAAAAGACAGCTAGATATCAGCTAGATTTACGGTCGAACTTCAAACCAAACTTTTTCTGGTTTTCTAAAAATATTCTTTAGGTTCAAGGCCTCAGTGTGTCTGTGCAGTAAATGAAAGGTCATTAAAACAAGAAGGGGGTAAAAACAGGGAGATATGGTCATGGAAGAGAGAAAGAATTCTGTGTAAAAAGTACATTTTTTGTCAAAATATTCATCGGTCTCCCACTGAAGGCTCAAATGCCAACATTCCAAGATGCTCGAATGTTTTTAATAATTTCCATTACTCAGAGCTGGAGGATGCATCAGCGCTGAGAAAACCAACCTTAAAATAGCAAAAGAGCAGGTAGTAGGACGATGATGATCTAAATGTTTCCCCTCCCACTCTGTTTGAGTAAAATAAAAAGTTCCGTCAGCTCTTTCCCTGTGGGAATTTGAGACCACAGGAAAGAAAGGTTGCACTTATCCATCATCGACTGCATGTTGGTTAGCTTAAGTAAGCTCCTGCATTCTCTTTAAGAATCCACTGCTGGCAAAAAGGCGGTGCTTACTCATTTCAACACAGGTGCATGTGATATGGAGATTACATTCAAAATGCACTCAGGTGCACTTATCACACCACAAGGGGCTAGATTTGAAGGGCTGCTTTAGCCCCAGTCAGATGATATGTACAAGATACTCACCAATCTGACAGTGTGACTTCTGTAAGACAATGATTTGGGAATGTAGAATATTATTATTATTATTATTATTATTATTATTATTATTATTATTATTATTAGCCACCAAACCACCCCCTCTGCACTATACGTGCTCCCATTCTTCCCACTCCCCCATATGGCATTATGTGACAGAGGAAGGAGGTGCTGGTCAAGCCCATTCGTTCTAGCCCAATGGACCAGAGCTGTGTCCTTATGAGCATGGGCAATTCTTTATCATCCTATTAACTGTATTAGACACCTTTCTTTCTCCTTTTTTGCTCTCTTTCTCTTCTTTTCCCTCTTTGTTTCGATCGTCCTATCTAGCCAGGCCCTCACTAACAGTATCCTAATCATAATAAATGACTTTTGGGCCAAGACATAATAGAAGCTCAGGTCTGGCAGCCTCGGGCAAGAGCATGTTCTCTCTAACGCCACTATATCTATAATGAAGAATTATATTCACTCAACAAATTACCCAGCTGATGAAGACGAAGTCTAAACAGCCTCAGAGGTACTACCAAGACTGCAAGGGCTTGTTGTTGCAACAATCTGAAAATATTCTAACAAAGGTGTTTTGTAAAAAAAATAGTTTAGTATGTATGGGTTCTTGTATCCATGTTTATGTGTGTGTAGTGTAATAGATTGGTGCCAGTAAGCATATGAAGGAGTAAAGGTGTGCAAAAGGTGATCAGTGTGAAACCAGAAATTGACATTATGAAGCATTGGGTGTGCTTTCTTGTAATAAAATGCATTACTACACTATGACAATGCTTCAGTATTTTACTGGATTAAGGCAGCCATTCCTGTCAGGCTTGAACCCTCTACTTGGCACAAATCCACTAATTAGTTTAATAATCCCATCATCAATATGAAAACTCTGAGGACAGCACAAGGGAAAATACTGTGGCTCATTTTTTTGACACTTCCACCAGCCTGTCTCCAGGGCTTTCGATCATTCACGGACTGACACTGAGGAGCGCTATTTGTTGACTGATGAGAGGTAAGAACTGCTTCTGATATATATATTAGGACCAGAATTATCACAGAAAGAGACAAATGTGTCCATGTTTTAGATGATTTGCTTACTGGGCAGACATGGTTTACTACCAATGCTGCAAAATGTCTCAGGAAATGACACTAAGAGATTATAGAAATGTTGTCGGATGTCTTCTGTGCTGCAAGCGTAAATTTAATGTAAAGAGAGTGCAAATGGAGCAACAAGCTATACAAAACTGAAAAATGACAGACATTTGCTATTATGGGGAAAGGAAGCCGCAAACTGGTAGCATCACATGGCCTACTTTCAGCATAAAAAAGGAAGTAGAGCGGACAGGCAAAAAGCTGAAAGCCGAAGAAGGCTATTAGGAGAAACCTCTGACTGAGAATCTGCATTTTCTACTCAGCACTGTCATACACGACACAGAGAAGAAGGAAGGCAGAGATGCAAATATGGAAATAATGACAGGAAGGAGGCAAAGGGTGAAAATTGAGATGTGTTAAAAATATAACGTGACAGCTTCTACTCCCTGCTCGCACACATGCATGTACTTGCGGAGACACACACACACACACACACACACACACACAATGACATATGTGATTCCAATTATCCTTACATGCAGATCAAAGGATGCAAGAGCTCTAAGCAAGATCTGATGTGTTAGAAGAAAAGGGATAATTGTAGCAAATAAACTTTACACATTGATGACCGTGTGTGTGTGTGTGTGTGTGTGCGTGTGTGTGAGATCAATTTCATATTGCTAGTGAGCACTTCTGCAGTAATGCCAGCTGCAGATACTGTTCTGCTTATCTATTATACATTACTTTTTTGTAAGATATATGTAGCTCTCACACTGTAATCCGAACACACATTGACTACACAACTGACCCATGTATTATTCATAGATGTAAATGCAGTTAAATTGCACTATAAAGCACTTACAGTAAGTGGCCATACATTAACCTACTGTAATCATTTTAGTGTACAGTTGTGTTCACTATAGTCATGAACCTGTGCGAGTGATGCAAGATTTTTAAATTTACTCTATGTTAACATTGTTAAAGAGATGGCAGAAGGCCGCAGTGGTTACAGGGGTCTTCAGGGGTTACACCATATAATGCAGGCCAAGACCAGACCTCTCCAATACCCTGACCAGATCCCAGGCCCACACCAAATGTCATGAAATATGAATTTCCAATTTTGCTCTTAATTCAAAATCTTAACAATTTTTTTTGTGTTAAGAGTTAGAGTAAATAAGGAAGCAAAAGTGTTAATAAAAATCCTTATGTCAGTACGGTATATAGGGAATTAATGATCTAATTAATGATCCAACTCGAATGAAAAGACTGCCATGAACAAAATAACCTACTTTCTATAAAAGTGCATAATTAATTAAACCTTATTTCATGTTTCATATCGTCAGCTACAACACTTAAAAAAAATCCTGTAATATTAGCATTAAGTTTGCAAAGTCACAAAAGTGCTGTGTTGAATTTCTTTGTTAAGTTTGAGGAAATTTGATGTGGGGATTTGGGATATACTATATGTGCTGTAACTAGGGTTGCCAGTTCTTCTTCTTCAAAAAAAAACTTCCACTATAGAAGCAGTATTAAAATGTGTAGTTTGCCTAAATAGTTTTTTTCACAAGCATGCTAAATACTTCCATATCGTTACACATTTTACCATTAATAAACAATATAAATTATATTTATAACAATTAATTTACAAAAAAGTAGGTCTGTAGTCCCTAAGTATCCCAAAATCTCATACTTTACATCATTGACTATACTGCTCCAAGGCATGTGTGTGGCACTAATTTACAGCTGACAGTTTGTGGGTTTCTGCACACATGACGCATAAACTGCATGTGTAGGCTTGCACTCTAGTTTACACAATATGCAAGGGTTTTTTTTTTGGCCTGAAAAAATCAAGTACTATTTAATGTCGATTACCTACATTGTTTTGCCAGATTAGATGTTCGTCTATTTGTCTATTAGTGTGACTTCCTTTTTGGATAATTTATTTTTGGCAACAGGACAGAAGTTGAATATTTGACCTTTCAAATATTTTTTCAAATTGCTCTCAATATACAGTATTGACAAAGATTAATCGATCTTTAATTAGTAAACTACTGTATGTATTAGCTGCTTATAAGTAGTTTATTACCAAATCTTGAAGTATTACACCCCTTTATTTCTGCAGTGGTATATTCCAACTACACTCTAAACACAACGGTCGTTCAGTTATTTATCCCAGAGAGTGAAGACTAGAGTGAAATTGAAGTTCTGAAGACATCTGAATATAACATAGTGCAACTCTCCTCTGGGTACAACAGAGGTTCCTACACTTCTCTTCCCTGCTGTTTGATAGCATTGTTGAATACTAAATGAATCCTAAATCACCCCTAAATGTTCCCAGGACACGGTGAGAGCCGCTACAGACAAACGGGACTCCTTCTACTAACCGCCTTTTCCAAAAGAGAGGCACTGTGCAAATTAGTGACCCCCCATTTGGACGACCACTCACACACCCCACCCCTTGTCCCCTTTACTCTCTGTTATTTTCCATCAATCTTTTTTTACCCCTCTGCTCCTCTCTTTCAGGGCTTTGCTTTTTGTGCTTGTTGCTAAAAGAGCAAGTCAGGACCACCCTCACACACAGACACCATGGCAACTCCTAAAAGAAGGAGGGAAATAATAATAATCACTATACAGGGGAGCACAATGCAAATGAATGAGGGATGGATAGAGGGAGGGAGAGAGGGTGGGGAGGACTGGAAAGAATTGGGACATGGGGAGCGAAATGAATTGAAATGAATGAATCTATCTGAAACATCAGTGTGCGTTTGGATAAAGACAGTCCAAAAATTAAAGTGTGTTCATACAGGAAACATCTTTACAATAGGGATATGCAATTGTTTGTTTGTTTGTTTTTTTGTTTTTTTTAGAATATAAGGTTAAACAATCGTTTAGCAGTGGTTTTAAAAAAGAACAGATGATTAGGAATGCTGAAAATGCCTTGGCCATTATCATTCAATTGCAAATTATTGCCCCCTCTTACCAGTGAATTAATTACTTATGTTTTGTGCCATTTCTCTCCTTTATTCCATGTCCAGGGTAATTTTGCCTCTGGTTTAGTGGAATACATTATTTCTGATAAAGAAAATGTAGTGTAGGATTTAAAAGTAGAGGGGGGCGGGGGGGGGGGGGGCAATTATTTGTGTCTTTTGCGTCTTTTGCATCCCTAAATACTAATTTGCCTCATTTCTTTTTCTGATTGTTTAACCAGTGGGTCTTTCACAGGATTTTCATTTTTTTTATTTATTCACAGAGGCATCCAGCATTCACATTAAATGTCAAGATCTCTCCAGGCTTCGTTTAAGTCAAATTGATAGAAAGGACTCCGCTGTGCAGGCTCCAAGTGTAAGTGGTTAAAAACTGAGATAACGTAAAGTGTATATTTGACATTGCTGTTTGCACACAAGTGAGTGAGTCAGAGGGATAGAGAGAACCTTGCTGAGAGCCACCCTTGAGCATTCCTCATCGCAAAATAACTACAGACATCTTAAATCAACAAAACGGAAGTATTTTAGTATGTAAATAACGTGCTCGAATCACTCCCCACTGCAAACACACACACACACACACACACACACACACACACACACACAGCACTGTATAGGCCTCTTCATCAAGCATACCATGCTAATGTTATATAATGTATATAATATATATAAACTTCTGTACATCTCTCTCTGTCTCTCTCTCTCTCTCTTTCTCACTTTCACAGCTGTTGCTGAGTGTTTCCGCAATGGTTCCCATCTTCCTTTGCACAGTAGTGTTTTCCACCACCACATTCAATTTCGACACATTATTGTTCAAGTGCTGACATAGTTATTTAGAGCAATTTTTCCTCAAAACATCAAAGCAGTTCCATTTACTCGCTTTGAACAGATAAAATGTCCAGACAATAGCTGCAGACAGCTTTCAAAGGCCTAATTGGATCTCTTATCAATGTTCCAAGCTGTCATTGGGGCATAATATACCAACTCACTGCATCTCATTTACACTGTCATATTGTCTATAAAACATTCCAAACCCAACACTGTTACAAATCATCATGCAAACATCACCTAAATTATTGATTTTGTCTCACTCTGTTCTCTTCTGGCTATTAATATATGGCAGTTTGTTGGGTACCTCAAGAATACACATGACTTTTTATTTATTTATGAGGACCCCAGAATACTCAGAACTTGGGAGTAAAGGAGAAATAGAACGAGTGCCATTATTTTGGAAGTGACTATAATTTTACAGACAAAAAAACATTGTAAAGAGGATGATTTACACTCACAGTCTACTTTAATAGGAACACCTGTACACCTGCCAAATGCCATAAATGCTCATTTATGCAGTTATCCAATCAACCAATCATGTGGCAGCAACGCAATGCATAAAATCATGCAGATACAGGTCAAGCGCTTCAGTTAAGGTTTACAGCTAACATCAGAATGGGGAAAAGGTGGGATCTCTGTGACTGTAACTGTGGCATTTTAGTTCCAGGTGGGTTGGATTAAGTATTTCAGAAACTGCTCATCTCCTGGGATCAACAGTCTCTAGAGTTTACACAGAATGGTGCAAAAAACAAAAAGCAATGAGTAAATGACAGTTCTGTGGGTGGAAACACCTTTTTGATAAGTGAGGTCAGAGGAAAATGGCCAGATTCATTCGAGGTGCCAGGAAGGTATAATAACTCATATAATCACTCTTTACAACCGTGGTGAGCAGAAAAGCATCTCAGCATGCATCAAACCTTGAGGTGAATGAGCAACAAGAGCAGAACAGGAATCTGAGCCTATCATGGGCACAGACTCACCCAAACTGAACAGTTGAAGATTAGGAAAAAAAAAAAAGTCACCTGGATTTTTTCCAGTGCTCTAGAAATAAAATGTACTTACTTACTCAACTCCAAAGAATAGGGCAATCAATCTTATAGATTGGTACAAGGAGATGTACGGTCCCAACTGCAGGGGGCAGTTTATGGAGCTGCACATCGGGAGTTCTGTCACATCTACTTGGAACATTACACCTCCACACCTACAGAGGGCCCTTCCCAACGCCATCCACCTTCCTGTTCGCATACAATATAAAGTGCACGCAAACATTCTGAAAGCATGAAGTCTTGCCATCATCCTGTTTGTATAAGTTCTGAGCCTTTGCTCCTGTGGTTGCCATTCTTGTGTTTGAAGCTTGCAGTGATAATGACTACTCAGGAATTGAACTTTTTTTGTGGTGGTTTTGTGTATCTTTGTTTAACCATTGCCTGCCTTTTTTATTACAAAGAGCTCATGAAGATCCCCATTTTCAAGAGTGTACCCAGCCTGTACAGCCATCCATAACCATAAACACAGAGCATGATTATAATAATTGAATTTATCTGCCAGTCATTGATGACATGCCACCATTTCTACAGCCAACTCACGTGGGAGGTGTTTTGCACTGACTCGATGTATCATGAGTTCTGTCTCTTTTTTTTGTAGCTCAGCCCAGGAATGTGTCAACTACCAAACATTAGGGAGAGAATTCAAAATAGCCTTCTGAGGAGGACTCAAATCTATCTATCTATCTATCTATCTATCTATCTATCTATCTATCTATCTATATCACTTCCCCTATATAATTTTCTCTCGTGCCATTTAACATCCCCTCTTTCTTTGTGTACACGTTGCCAGATATAATAAACTTCTTGCAGAAATCCTGACATGCAATAAAATTTTTCCGCTACTAAAAGACGCCACATATACTGTACATATCTAAATTATGTTATGGAATCAAAATAGCTCAGCTTTATCAAAATTAATTTTCTTTGCTTTTATTTCATTTCACTTCCTCTACTGTCATATTTTGTAATATGTCTGGTAATCATTTAATAAAGAAATGATCATTCGTTTTAGTTGTAAAAATAGAATCTTAAACAAATACAGTGTAAGCTCACACCTAATAATCAGCAGCAAGTGATTTTATATATATGCCCCCCATTCCCCCGCTCTCTCTCTCTCTGTCTGTTAAGAGACCTGCCTGATCCATCCTGATGGACCCACTTCTGCATGGAGCCTCGTTCACCTGAAAATCACTTGCTGCTGCTGAAGATGGCACATAGATAGCCTACAGATCACCATGGGTTTACTGTGGATGGTACCACAAAGACACCCTAAAGATGGCTGTGGATGTTCTTTCTTGGATAGCCTAAAGACAGCAATTGCTAAGAACAGTTTACACTCAAGTCTCCTACATTGAACAACTTCAGTTTGATACAAGAAACTGAAACGTAACAATGCTCACATTCCTTTTAACACACTTACCAGTGCTTGATTTTATAGTATACAGTTATAGAAAGGAATAATTTATAATTGCGCTATCCGGTGTCAGCCAGTTGAGCATGGGTTCCCTTTTGAGTCTAAGGTTTCTTCCTCATGTCATCTCCGGGAGGTTTTCCTTGCCACTGTCGCCTCTGGCTTGCTCATTAGGGATAAATTAAAAATCTTTGTGACAATGCCCATTGTTAAAAGTGCTATACAAACAAAATTGAATTGAATAATCAAATAAGAATAAAGTAGGAGTATTAGGCTATTAGCATATGTATCTCACAGGCAACAGGAGCAGCTCGGACATTTCCAACACAACTCTTAATATCCAAGAATTACCTTATATTTCCTTATTTGTGAAACCTACAGTACTGTGCAAGCATATCAGGCACATGTAAAGAAATGCGGTATAGCAAAGATACCTTCAAAAATTGAAAAATAAAAGGAAAAAAATGAAATTCAACTTTTTTATATATCAGCAGTAAACAGCAATAAACTCACCAAATATTTGGCATGGAAACCCTTTGCTTTTGAAAATGCATTGGTAGTCTCAGGTACACTTCATACAGAGTTATGCGAACAGTAGCTGATAAGTTGGTCTAAGCACCTTGGAGAGTCTGCCTAAATTCTTCTGGAGACTATGACTCTCACACAGCTTCTGCAGGTAATCCCTGATAGCCTTGATTATGTTTTTTTTTGTCTGAAAAGTGGTCTATTATATAATACGTTACTCTACAGACACAGAAACTTTACTGATGCAATAATGCATAAGACATCAATTTGTTTCATTAAAATTTGTGTTAAAAAAGGGAACGCATTTCCACATAGGGTTTTTTTCCCCCTTTTTTTAACCATTTATGACATTTTTCACAATTGATGCCTTGTATTCTAGTGCTATGTTGATATTTTTGTGTATTTTTTTACGCTATTCTTGAAATCTGAACTTATTGCTTTATTAATATAATGCATTACCAACATCAACTATATTATCAATATTATTTGGGTGTTTTTGCGTGTGTCAGGTGGCAGAGATGGTGACAGTTTCAGGTTAAGAGTCTTTATTTTAAAACAGGCAAACAAATCCAAACGTGAAGCAGAATCAAAGTCAGAACACCGGCAACAATCAGGCAATGTGCAAACAAGTTAACTGGGCACGGCAAAAGACAAAAACATAAACCAGGAACCCAGAAGTGTAATCGTGACCCTGAACACTAGAGCAGAATAACAAAGGCTTGGTATCGCAGGTACAGGACACTGAGCATATACATCACAATGCATGGAACGACTGAGAGTCCTTTTGTACTGTGGCAGTGATGTGTAATTGACTCCAGGTTTGTGCAATCAGAATGAAGGTGAACATGACCGTGTTTGTGATGGCTGTTGGGTGCCATGTTTGTCGGCCGCCTTGTGTTCTGGCAGTTGTAGTCAGTTACTTGGAGTAGGAAGCAATGCCATTGCCAGGGTTGACATGACAGCATGACCATTGCTGGAGGGGGTAACATGTCACAGAGCTCCACAAATGTAAAAAAAAAAAAAAAGTGCTGCTGTGATATACTGTCAGCTTCAGCTCCTCTTATTCCCTTGAAGAGCCAAGTTTGCTCAGTGAAGCACAGTGACATTTTCATAATGACAGATGAAAAGAATTCACTTTTATTGTGATTTTGAGTGGTAGAAATAACCCTAGGGTTGACAGAACATACAGCAAATATATTTGATGTCTTTTCTGTCACTAGACTCTGGTCAGTGCTGGGTAGTAGCTAACTACAAGTAGCAATGGTACTAGATTAATTACATTTTAGTCATTTGAATTGCAATGTGCAAACTATTGTAGTTCAATACTTCTAGTTAGTGTAGAATGTGTATTATGGCTTGCACCAGCACTGGGAATAACAGCACTGTGTTACTGGGACATTCTACTAGTCATACAAATATAAGGCTATTGAACATCAATGGTCATGTTTATCGATGTTCATAAGCATGTAAGTTTCACACAGCAATACATGTATTTCATAACACATGTTCATTTTTAACCTCTGCAAATCGGATTAAAAATAACTGTTCGTTGTCTTCTTTTTTGGTTGTTACTGTTGTTGATTCCCCAGTTGCTTAAGTTAAGAGGGTGATCAGGAGTAATGGTGTTTTTCTGTTGAAGTAATACTGCATTAAGCAGTGAATTATCAAAGCTAACTGTTTCAATGGATGAAACCTGAGCTCAGACATTTAACCCAATAGCTAGACAGCCAATATGAAATAACAAGTAATTATGACAACCATTATTATTCATATTGCAGAAAATGGCTAAATGTAGCTGTTTATAATAGAGTAGTTTGGCTGGTATTTTAATATGTCATTTTAGTAATTTGGCTATTGTCATGAGATGCTTGTAGCTTGGCAAGTTGAAGTTGCAAAGTAACATGGGATTTTCTATTAATAGTGGTAGTGTCACACGAAGGCAACACGAAGGCATTTCATTCTGAATGCTAACAGTCCAAAATCCACAATGATTTTTAAATATTCAAGGGATTAAATATACTGACACTGTATCACTGTAATACAAATTAAAGAGGAAATATGCAGGAGATCAGTGATGAATAATAGAGTGCATGCACAGAAAGTGCATTTTCCTTCAAAATACAAGATTTATGATAAAATGCTAAATTGTAAATTTACAATTTAAAAACGTGTTGTTAATAGTCTCTTTATTGTCTAATGTGTTTACTGCTATTATAGATATTAATTAACTATTCATACCTCTCCCCTACTCACTGCAACCTCCACGCTATCTCTCCATCCTCCCTGGCTTCCAGCATTCTAAAAACCCTACCATACCATGATTCCTTTGCCTCTTTACCACTTGAATCATCCACCAGTACTTTTCTTTCTTCAATTTCTTCATCCATTGAGCTTCTCTGCCCTCTATCTTCAAGACCTAGAAAGTCAGAGAGAATAAAGAGCAGCTGAGAGAAAATGGAGGCAATCGCAACTTGAGGCTGATCTCCTTTCATACTTCTTCGCTGTCAGAGTTCTTCTCTATAAGAGTCTGATAAGACATCCTTCTACAAGGGAAAGCTAGAAGCATCTGCAGCTAATCCACAAAGCCCCACAACTTTTTTTTTCTTCGCTTCTCAATTCTTCACCTCCTCCTTCACCCCCTCCCTAAAGATGACTTTGCCAACTTCTTTGATGAAAAGATTAGTAAAATCTTTCCCTCCAAGTCCTATTCCCACACTACACAACACTTCCCGTCCTTAACACATCCTACCACCTGCCCGCTGGATACCATCCCTTCCATAATGCTCCAGATCATCTCATAAAACCCCTTCCTCTTTATCACTTTCATGGCCATCATTATATCTGGTTATATACCAACTGCCTTTAAGACAGAAAGGTTTTTACTGATCCTGAAAAAAAACACTCTAGATACCTCTGACATCAGCAACTACCCATGGGTATCACTTCTCTCATTTCTTTCTAAAATTCTTGAATGTATTGTATGCAATCAGGTGTCTCTCTATCTTACCCAGAATGTCTTGCGAGAGTCTTGCTTCAAAGTAACACATTCCACAGAAAATGCCATTGTAGCTGTTACTGAGATGCTTCATACCACTAGATTTGTCATCAATCTTCATCCTCCTTGACCTTTCAGCAGCCCTTGACACTTTCAAGCACAAGTCTGTCCTGTCCATCCTCACAGGTCTTGAAATTAGGGGCACAGCATAGCAGTCGTGGCCTATTGGTTAGAGAGTCGGACTTGTAACCCGATGGGTGGGGGTTTGAGTCTCAGGTCTGGCAGGGATTGTAGGTGGGGGGGAGTGAATGACCAGTGCTCTCTCCCACCCTCAATACCATGACTGAGGTGAAACCCTAGAGCAAGGCACTGAACCCCCAACTGCTCCCCGGGCTGCCCACTGCTCTGGGTGTGTGTGCACTTGGATGGGTTAAATGCAGAGCTCAAACGCTGAGTAATGGTCACCATACTTGGCCTCACTTCACTTCACTTCACTTCACTTTACTCAATGGTTTGCTGTTTACCTAGAGGGCGGTTATATCAGGTGACATTGAGGAGATCCACATCTGCTCCATGCAGACTCTCCACTAGTCTCACAAGGTTCAGTGCTAGGCCTTCTGAACTGTTGTATATCCCTTGTCAAGGTCTTGTGATCTCCCTGGACAATCCTCAGATCAACCCATCTGAAACCATAAACAACCTTAGTAGTAGTAGTTCTGGACAACCAACTATCCTTCTCACCTCACATTGCTAATGTGATTTGGTCATGCAGGTTTCACTTTATACATCCAATATCAGGAGGATCCAGCCATTTCCATCCACAAAAGCCACCTGGGTGCTTGTTCAGGCCTTTGATCATCTCAAGACTGGACTACTGCAACTTGTTCCTGGCAGGTCTTCCCTTGCATGCCATCCAATCCTTGCAACTAATACTAAATGCAACTGCAAGACTTGTTTTCAATCTTCTCACACCACCCCATTGCCCCATTCCTTCCACTGTAGCTGCCCACATCAGATTTAAAACACTGATGCTTACCTACAAAGTCAAAAACCTGCATCAAGACTCTTCTCTGTCTTTGCACCCAGGTAGTGAAATGAACTTCCATATCTATCTGAACAGCTGAGTCACTGGCTGCATTTAAATGAAGACTAAAGACCTACTTCTTCATCAAATACTTGAATCAACACTTATTATCTATTTTTTTTAAATCCCTTGAAGTGCATGTTATTATTTTCTATACATATATATTTCACTAACCACCCCCTAACAGAGTTTTAGTTTCATGGTATTCTTTGTCCCTGACCTAGAGAACTAGCATGAGGATATGGTTTTGACAGAGACTACAAAGCATCTCTTTAAGTTGCTGAATGCTGTAAATGTAATTGTAACAGACTGAATGCTTCATTGTAGAGCCAGTGTTTAAGGATATTAAGATATTGCCTAATATTGTGAGATTAAAGTTATATCAGCATAACAGGTAGGTGGAAGCTGATTCGTCAGTTGTGCTCAAACCTTTTTTTGTTGTTGCTGTTGTGCCACAGTTCATGAATCAGGTGCTGAACAGTACATACATTATTTCCAGCACTTGAAATTGTGCTGTGTGCTTGTAAAGTTAATTCAGATTTATCTGAAGATAATGACATTTCAGTGTGATGCACAATTCTAAAGAGCAAATGCATAAAAAAAGCAAAGCACTCTAAATCTCCTTATATTCAGGGACAGGAGCTTAACATGCCTTAAACATAACCCACAATGTGTCATTGAAAACTCTCAGACAATTTAAATTTGTCTCTGTTTGTCCTGATGAGATTACTAACAGTGCAAAGGACAAAGGGATTACAAACAATGTAGAGAGAGAGAGAGAGTGAGAGAGAGAGAGAGAGAGAGAGAGAGAGAGAGATGGGAGTTTGGAGGAAGAAACGTGATCTTACGTGATATTTTTATGCAGCAGTGGGAAACATTACCATTGCTCCAAATCCCGTGTCCCCCGTAATATTCTATAATACTTGGGAGCTGAAGGCGGGTCTATTTATTGGGGTTTATTGAGGAACAAGTAAACAGGGAAAACTAATTAACGAGGACCAGACTAGCCAAGAGAAATGGCTAAATAAATGCAAAGCATAAGCAAAAAGACTGTGTATATATATCACTATATGAGACTAGTGATCTCACGCTGACTAGGGTGAAGGGGGGCATTAGGTAGCAGTAGAACTGAAACGCTATAAACAGGAACAGAGGAAGGTTTCAGATAAAAACCGAAAGGTTATGTGACATATACCAAACAGATCATTATTTTCTCTGCTAATTCACACAGTCTCAGTGCCACAAGGGTAAAATTATATTATATTGCTTTTAACCTAATCTTAGTTTTGACTCTTATTTTCTTGCATTGTGTTTTCAGTTGGATTTGACAAAGGTGTTTGGAACAAACATCCAGCAACAGGTGTATGATTAATGGTAGATAACCTAGTAAAAGGCACATTAATTTAATTTTGCATGTACTAGCCTGCTGCTAACCAGCTAGCTAGCTAAGCAGAGATTATCATTAGTATTATTTGTAATTTATCAGACTGAGCAGCACAGGCTGTGATTTGCCCCCTCACACCTCCAGAGTTTGATCCCGAGCACTTTTTTGGAACAAATTAGATCTTGTCATTATCCTGCTGGCAGGCACAAACAAAAGGATTACTGATTATAATCAGTAAACTTCACTGTGTATGAGGAAAGAAGTGGCGTAGGCTACTAAATCCACTCTCACGCTTACCATTTGTAAACTTTTTGGCAATTTGTCTATAGAATCTTCATAAAAATTAGCAATTGTGAAATCATGTTGGATATATTATAATAAGTATTAGTTATTCAGTTCAGTTAAATTTTATTTGCAAAGTGGTTTTAGCAATGGACATTGTCACAAAGTAGCTTTACAGAAATCCGGATATAAAATTTTATAAGAGGAAGAAACCTTGAGAGGAACCAGACTCAAAAGGGAACCTATCCTCGTCTGGGTGACACCAGATAGTGTGTTTATAATTCAGTCCACTTCTATTACTGTATACTACAAAGTCAAACTTTTAAAAAGTTAGCACTGTTCATGTTTCTGCTAAGGTTTTCTGCCACATAAGACAAAAATAATCAAAGATCTTTTCTTTGAGCTCAATTAGAAAATAAAATGTTTAAGCCTATTCTTCCTTTCTTGTTCATCATTCATGAGTCTAATTAAATTTGTAAGCAATGATTCATTCATTAGCTCACAGAAGGCAAGATGGAGAGAGCGCCAAGTTGTACTCCTACAGAATAAACATCTGCTAAGCAATTGAAGATTGAATTAAGAATTCAAGAATTCAATCTCTGTCCTACAGGACTGCAAAGAGTTTTCTTTATCTATTTACATTAATAGCTAATTATCAAACCATTTATTAGATGTGCAACTGTGTAAGGGCAGAAAAATACACAAATGTGCTGTGCAGGACTGGGATTGAGATTCATACCAGACTGTAATGCAGTCTCAGACACACACACACACTCAAATGTGTCTCTATTGTCTTGCTAATAAGCATACTCATTAGGGAGTGTGTGTGTGTGTGTGTGTGTGTGTGTGTGTGTGTGTGTGTGTGTGTGTGTGTGTGTGTGTGTGTGTGTG
>CM074931.1:13371924-13394733 GCA_037576815.1 Pangasius larnaudii
TGTGTGTGTGTTCACTACTGTGTGTGTTCACTACTGTGTGTGTGCACTTGGATGGGTTAAATGCAGAGCACAAATTCTGAGTATGGCCACATGTCACTTCACTGTCTACGTCTGGTTTGAGCCCTGGGTTTCACCTGTGAATACTGCATTTGTTGTTAAAAAGGATAAACTAACATGAAGACCAGAGAGCTGTCTATGGGAGAAAAGCAAGCCATTTTGAACTTGAGAAAAGAGGGAAAATCGACTCGAGCCATTGCATAAGCACTGATATAGCCAATACAACAATTTTAAATGTCCTAAAGAAGAAAGAAACCACTGATGTACCAAAACCAGACACTGAAAAATATGGTATCCATATTGGGTTTATTTCTGTATCAAACTAGCAACTTGAAATGATCCAAAAAGATAAAAGCTATGTTTCTTAAACTTATGTGTGAATATATGCTATCTGATAGAAAAACCAGTGACAGACATGACAGTTAGAAATATATATATAGACGGAGAGATTTTTTCCCTGTGCATAGTTAATTTAGTTCTGTGCTTACACACACACACACACACACACACACACACACACACACACACACACACACACACACACACACACACACACACACTTCTTATTGAAGCTATTAAAAATGGCCTTATTTATTATGTCTGACTGAAAAATGTACACACTATAATAGTCTTGGCTATGCTCATACATGTCTGTCCCACCCTGCCTGACGTGTGAGTCAGACTCTGCAACTGGGCCTTTAACTGGATTTGAGCCTTTTATGGAAATGCTAAGATTTAGAGATTCTCAGTACATCTCTCAATGGAATATCTGTGCATATTGACCTCAGCAGCTACATGAGTCATCAGGACTGATTTATGGTCAAATCTGTGTGTGTGTGTGTGTTATGTTGTGTGTGTTCTCATCCCTGGGTACCTACATCTGACCATGCAAAGCACAAACACATTATCATCTAGTTTAATAATAAGTAAATCACAAATGTTAGCAGAAATATAAATAATAATATTATTAATAATAAAAAAAGTTTGCATTACGGAGTGTTGATTTTCCCTCACAAGTGAATAAAAGAACAAAAGTTCAGCAAGTCTTCTTAGACAGTGAGTGGTTCAGAAACAGACACAGTTTTACTGTAAGTGAAACACAACATCATACCGGACATCTGGTCATTGTTTTCAAACGCAGCCTGTTTCAAGTCTACAGACACACTATGTGCTCAGTTTACATGATTTTCCCATGATTTCTCCCTTTTTTTCTCTCTCTCTCTCAATTTCTCTAGACTAGAGAAAAGGCCATCAAATGTGTCATATGACATTATTTGAGCCAAAGAATACCGGATCTAAACTTCACTGACATCTTAGGAATATATTATGCATCGTAAATGAACATTTTGGATGTATGGAGGCTTGGAACTGAAGTTAGTTACACTAATTCATTAGTTACACGTTGTTCTCTTACATTCCTTAGAGCAGTATGCTTATACACTATATGGCCAAAAGTATATGGACACCTGACCATCACAGCCATATGTGGGTCTTTTCTAACCTGTTACCACAAAGTTAGAAGCACAGAATTTTCTAGGATGTCTTTGAATGCTTTAGCACTAAGATTTCCCTTCACTGGAACTAAAGGGCCCAAACTGTTTCCAGCATGACAGTGCCTCTGTGCACAGGTCCATAAGAGAGGTTCCGACCTCAACCCCAGTGAACACTTTTGGGATGAACTGGAATGCTGACTGTGAAAGAAAACAAGCAAAAGAAAAGCAAATTATTAAGACTATATTAAACTATTGCCTCTTCTACTGAAAGGAGAGCTTGCCTGCATTTTAGCTTGTGCATGCACATGATTCAAATGCTCTTTTGTGCAGTTTCTCCATGCAAAGCAAACATGTTATGTGCATATAAGACATATGTTATGTGCATATAAGACATTAACAAAAAAAAAGAGGAAGCAAAAATGGCCTCAGGCATATTTATAGTTTTTTTTTTTTTAAATAATAAAATAATTTTTCCCTTTTATAACATTGTATTCTATTAACATGAGCTAATGTGACAAGATCTCTATAAATATTTTTTAGCATATATTTTAATTATCGTCAGGGGTGAAAAAACATATTTTTGCAAGCTTCCTAACAAGTAAGCAGGAGCCTACGAGTTAGAGAACATTGAAAAAAATAAAGCTAATTCTTACTATGTTACTATGTACACAGAAATGTCTAATGAATGTCTAAATAAAATCTTAGCTGCATGACATTTTCTCACATACCCATACATAAATCATCTTGCATCAATATTCTTCCACCTTTTAATCAGTTGTCAATTTTAAAGGTAACCTTTACACCTAATATCCAATCTGAAATAAAGTCTGAGTTAAAGCTTTAATTATCTAAGGCACAATCTACTATCAACCAATCTTACTAATATTAATAATAGTAATAAGTGTAGGAAATAAAATACTTTTATTGCAGTTCCACTGAAAATGATTAAAATAATGCTAGTAATATGTGGGATATTATATTTTATCTTATAATCCCAAAACTACTCTTCTTTTTCTCCTGCTATTAATCCAGAGTATAGAAACGAGAAAATGCATGATCTCGACGGGTTAAATCTGATTCTCACCATAGCAGTTGGTAGGCAATAAAATGTGATTAATTGTTTGACTCCTGGGGTGGTTACAAGTATTTGGAACTGTCAAAAATATTTCATGGAGGGGGTTCTAACCCAAAATATTCCCTAGCTGTTCCTTTGTCTGAAGCCTAGCATTAGAATTATTAGACTGCATTTAGAAGCTGCAAGTATTTGTATAAGAATGTTATAGAGCCTGGTCGACTGTTCTGTGAGCTAAAAGCTATCCTAATGTAAAGTGAAGTGACTTGTGGCCAAGTACAGTGACCCATACTTGGAATTTGTGCTTTGCATTTAACCCATCCAAGTGTGCGCACACACAGTAGTGAACACATACCCGGTGCTGCGGGCAGACATTTTAGCTGCAGCGTCCGGGGAGCAGTTGGGGGTTCGGTGCCTTGCTCACGGGTCTCACCTCAGTTGCGGTATTGAAGGTAGCAGAGAGCGCTGGTCATTCACTCCCCCCACCTACAATCCCTGCCGGACGCGAGATTCGAACCCACGACCTTCGGGTTCACCTTCGGTTACAAGTCCAACTCTCGGACCATTAGGCCACGACTGCCCCCATCTATGAGTGCCATGTACGGTCAACAGCACTATAATCAACTTGATATTTATCAAATACTGCATACTTCAAAAGTATGCTGCATATACACTCAATAATCTTTGTATCAAACACAGATACTGCCACCTTCAACATTCCTGCGTGTGAGAATTTTGCTAATGAGAATAAATTTGGCCCAGATCCTCTACTTACCTACTGTGACATGTGTTGGTATTTGTATAAGTTCGCTTTTCAGTAGCCATTAGAAAAATTCCAGTGTTCTGACATACCGTGACCTTAGTATTATTAGTATCTGAGCAAAGCCCGAATGGCAGATAAAACCTTATAACACTAATGCCACAATATGTCAGTAAATTATTCTCTATTCTAAGAGACAATCTAGTACTACTCATGGAGCAGAGTCTCTTTAACGAGAAAGTCATATAAACACTAAGCACTTTCCTTAAAAGGCCTGGCTCTACAGGGCCAAGAGAGTCACACAGTGGATGTGTTATATGGGTGTGTAACTAGGGCCAGCTTTCCAACAAGCCAGTACACCTCATAAAAGCAAGGGTGTGTGTAAGGTTGTAAGCGTGTGAGCAAGAGAGACAGAAAGATCTTTAGTGTCATGACATGATCTAAAGCACTTGATTATATGAGAAGTGTAGCCTTAATACCTATAAAGTTCTGACCCCAAACACAAAATGTACTACTGTACCTTCCGAATAAAATTTAAAGAGGCACATACTTTTTTGTTTACATTCATAAGTACAAGGTCAAAGGACATTATGTGTGTGCAAATATGAAGTGGGTATATGCACTGCAAGTATATGAAATAACAAAAACAAAGGTTTCTGAATAATTTCCCCTCACTGTATATCTGCATATACTGTATTCTGTATGTGTCACAGCCCTATAAACTACAATAGTTACACTCAATGTGGGGCTTAACATGGATCTGGATTTGTGTTTTACTCAGTTTGGTGTTTCTGTCAATCCTGCTTTAAAAAGCAGTGCCGAACAGTAAAGTTGCAGCATGCTCATTTTGTGTGTGTGTGTGTGTGTGTGTGTGTGTGTGTGTGTGTCCATTTTATGCAGTGTTGTATTGCCCGGTTTTATTATTTGTCTAGACAAATTACAGTGAATGTTTACAAAAATGACAGTATTGTTTTTAACAGTAAAGCATTCTTTCTTTTTTCTGTCAAACAGGCGTCATGGTTTGATAGCTCCACAAACCTGAGTGTCCTTTCGGTTGGTCGGATATTCCCCTGGGTGAAATTCACAAAGTGGCACAGAATCCTCTACATTATAGCCATAGATTCAGATCTTACAAATACCACTTCACCACATTTGGAATGACTTCACCCCAGATCAAAACCCAGCAATATTTAAATTCCTTACAGATGCAACCATCTTTTGTAGTTTTTTTTTTTCCCCGTCACTTTGTAGCTTGAACCTGCCAAGGTTGGAAATGTCATAAAACGTGCCACTTTGCATGTAAGTGAGACTTTTCTCCTACACTTACATGCTCTCCTACAACTTCTATACCTCCACCAGTTGAGGAAAGCACCATAGATAATATCATTACATCCTTAGGAAATCTCACTGTTTGTCAGGGGAGCACCCTTACCACATTCCGCAGATGGCTTTATCCAGAGTGACTTACAGAAGTGTAGGCGAGGGATGGTTTGATTTTGGCCAGAGTTCGGCTTTGTAAGTAAGAATCAATATTTTAAATCTGATGCTGGCAGGTACAGGAAGCCAGTGGAGGAAACCCAGCATTATGGGAGAACCATTCATGACTGCAAGATCCTGAAAAGGTTATCATGTTAAGTTGAATGTACTCCCTCTCTCTCTCTCTCTCTCTCTCTCTCTCTCTCTCTCTCTATAAGGCAAAAAATTTTTTTAGCAAAGATCTCAGTTTACCACAGCTTGTTTTCTTATGTATGGAAGGTGGGAGAACAGGTTTGCAAGGGACGTTATTGGCAGTCATGACATGCACACTGTGAAAAACTGTGGCTTTTTGTATCTGGTCTGAGAGGTGTTTTTTGATGTTTACTATATGAGATTAGTGGTATTGTATCCTGAACATCTGTACTGAGTTCTAGGTCTGCCACTGCCTGGTTCTTTAACTTTATTTTGTGTCCATGTATAGCTATTAATGCAAGAAATACCACATTTTAAACTATTACTGCATATACATATGTGATTGAGAGAAAGAGAGAGAGAGAGAGCAAATAGCTTGCCAAATTCACCTGCCTCTCCTTGCTCAGGTATTTCCTTTTCCCATAACTCAACAAAAGCCTAAACTAGGGAACATGATTGCCAAAAATCCACCCATATTACTGGCCCTGCCCTTACAAAGGTGCATCTTGGGATTTCTGTTCAGGAATATGCCATATATGTGGCCTATTTTCATGCATGAGTGCATACATATGCTTTCAGAGATTTATACCCATGCAAGCATACTGTACACAGTATGGTACAGTGATAGCATTGATAATGCTTTCTGAAGTTAAATAGGTGGGGTGTATAGGTGGGGCCTTCACATAGAACAACTGCTATATGCTTCTGTTTTATTTCGAAGTAAAGTTATTGCATTTTAAAGTATGGGCAACGCCAAAAGTGAAAAGGATGAAAATTGTGTTTAAAGATTTATTTCCTACTGAAAGACACCAACACACTGACAGTATAAAAGTAACTACTATTTACTGATTTCATTTGCATTTAAGGTCCAATAAATAAAATATAAAAATAATAAATTTGACTGTGAGAACTGTCTATTTTCATACCATCATTTATTCATAGCCTACAGACGAATAGGCTATTCAGAAGCCCTGGACCATTCAGTATTCCAACCATCCATCCATTTTCTATACCGCTTATCCTACACAGGGTCACCACGTAGCCTGGAGCCTATCCCTGGGGACTCGGGGCATAAGGCGGGGGACAGAATTCGAACTCCCAACCCTGGAGGTGTGAGGCAAACGTGCAAACAGCTAATTATATCGAGTCCTCAATAACTCTGATAATATGTCATCTCTATATTATCTCAATTGGAATTAGGCCTGTCTTAACCTGATTTAATATTATCCTGAGCTAACAGGCTATTGCAAGCAAATTTATGGAAACACAACATTAGTGATGGTGCAGTGGGAAGCATTACCACCTAAGAGCTCTAGGGTCTCCTGTTAAAGCCTGAGCTCAGGTTACTCTCTGTGCAAAGATTTGCATCTTCTTCCTATGTCCACACGGGTTTCCTCCGGGTTCCCATATCTGCCTCATTACAGACAGTGGACACATACATCATAATTAGGGGCGGTTGCAAGGACGCCAGGGAGGCGTTGAGACTCACTACATGCTAACAATCCCCTATAATTAAAGAGTAGCCAGTCAGTCTGTGCTTGTGTGTATGTGTCGAAAGCAGAAGATCTGTTGATGAGTGTTTCACGTTCCTTTTCAGCTAACAATGTAGCAGAACGTTGGTGCGGCAAAGTCCAACATGAACACAAGCAGTTAGTTACAAAAGGGTCACGCTGCAGTGAAAAAGGTCAGCATACATTTATGATATAAAATGAACTTAGCAGTGACAAATAGTATTTGTCTTGATAACCTTTCAGGTGCTGCAGAGACTCACATTATTGCCACTCATTATTCTGTGTGTGATCGTTTCATTGATGACAGTGATGTCTGGAAACACAAGCAGCTTCAGAGTAAACTGGAGGATGTACTCGTTCTACAATTCAGCAAGCACATCAGTTCTTTAAAGTAGCCTTTATATTAAAGACAGATATCATAATATCATAATCAGTTAACAGTTATCAATTTAAAAGAGCTTGGTAATGAAAATTTTGAACGCAGAGAGACGAACAGAATAAATAAAAGAGGAGCCTTGAGCTTTCAAAGTTTTTTTTTTTTTTAAATAAATGCGAAGATATGCAATCTGGGATAACAAGCGCAACTGATTATTCATTGCTACAGAAATGTCTGGTATTATTTAGCAGTGCCAGAGATTAACCTTGTCTGGTATCAACAACCTGATGTGTGAAGAAACAGAGTTCAAAAAATTATATGCTGTACTACAAACAATGGACCAAGAAGATCCTGGTTCTAAAAAGAAGTGCATACTTGTGTACTTGAGTATGAAGGAATTGTGAAGGATAGTACCTCTTTTTGGTACTTATGGTGCAAGCTCAAAAAAAAAAAGGCATAACCATGCAATATGATGTATTCTTTTTGACCGTTGGCACAGGTAGTAACCTGGTACTGAGCAGCACCTAGTATAAAAAGGGCTGGAATTATGATCTGTTTGTATGCCTATACATACAGTAGCGGATGGTAAACGAGTAAAATTGATTCAATCTGTCCAGAAGCTTGTCAGAAGAAACACCCACAAAAAAAATGCATAATCACAAAATTACCCAGACCCAGAAGAGGATGGGTTCCTTTTTGAGCCTGGTTGTTTTTTTTTGTTTTTGTTCTCATGGTTTCTCAGGGAGTTTTTCCTTGCCACTGTCACCTCAGGCTTATCTAGAACTACATCTGGATTTCTGTGAAGCTACGTTGTAACAATGTTTTTTTGTTAAAAGCACTATACAGATACAGTTGAACTAAACTTAAACTAGTAAAGGGAAGCATGAAAGTCCAGAGGATACTCATCCTGCTTTTTCTTTGATGGATTAAAAACAAATATAAAGGTTTACTTTTGTGTATAGCGAGAATCACTATAACCTGCCAAAAAATAATTATTCTTGACTTTATTCTTATCAGGCAGTTATTCAAATGCAACTCCTAAAAAGATAACTGAAACATTCATCTCTAATAAAACACATACGCCCACAATGCCAAAAACCTGAAAGGACGCATTATCACATCCCATAAATTTGTATATCTTCCAGACGGTATTTCCAGTTTCTGACAACACTAGAATAAATACAATATCATGAGGTGTGGGTTACTGCTGTGATATCCTACCACATCAACTCCTCTCATTGTCCTCGAAAACCTACATGCACTGCAGCACACTGACTCTTTTGTAATGGTATATGACATTTTAGTGGTAGAAATAACTAGCTGTCACTTCTTTGTCACTTCTTTGAGTCTTCATTAATATTTTAGTAGTATCACAAATGTGCAGACTTGGATACCAGTACAAACATTTTATTCTGAAAATGAATTCTCAAAAATTAACAATAGGAGTCAAAAACAGGCAAGAGATCTAAGACACCAAGATCCAAAGGCATACATATGAAGATGGTCTCATCCATACTCAGACCTGAGAAACTGGGAATTGAGATGCAGCTATATCGATTTGATAGTGTAATTTATATTAATAATGCAGATTCTTTTTCAGCTCTGTGGAACACATATACAGAAACCAGTACAGGTTTATTAGCACATCCTTGTAGGGTTTTGTCACAGCTGGACTACAGTACCCACAAGCCCTTTGCACTGCACATGCTCACTGCACGCACCATGGCCACAAGCACCTGAATCATATTGTTGTCTAATTAGCACAGGTATTTAAGTCACGTATTGTCTAGCACACATTGTCAGTCTTTAGTCATTGTCTCGCTATTTAGTCTTTGTGTTTCTTTATTTTCACTGTAAATAAATGTATTCCTGCACTTGCATCTAGGAATAGGAAATCTATATAATGGCAATAAAATCAGTTTTTTAATTAGCCTGTCTTGTAAGCTGTAATGAATTATTTTGTTAGCCATGTCACAGACTGTATCAATCAGATGCCATTTGCAATTAATTCTATTAATTAGACACTGTTCATAATGATGCATCAACTTTCACATTTCACAGCTAAGTTGTTTGTTTAAAGTTACATAATTGATTTTCTTCTAAAGTGGGTGTGTGAAGTAAGTAAAGGAAATGAAATCATAACTTCAAAGAGAGAAAATATTGCGTGATATAAATATGCAGAGATAAATATGGAAGGAAGGGGAGAGGGATGATTGCAGGCTGATTCAAAAGCTGCATCACTCATTTTTATTCAGTACAATATTTGCCTCTTATGTTGGCTTATGCCCTCAATAAAAATGCAGAAAGGGACCGTGGCCTGTGGTGTACAGCTAAGTACAGCTAAGTTCCCTGAGTCTACCCTTTGCTTTCAAAGCTATGTAATCACTCAGCACTTAAATCCTCCTGATTTTGATGGTTTGCGCTACCCACAGCCACACTTCAGCTGAGCTATGCTCTCACTTACGGTCCTACACAAACATGCAAAATCTGTCTTTAGTTTTATGCCCAAATATGATCTCACACAAAATGTTTAGAAAGTTGAATGAGCAAGAGCAAGTACTGTTTAACTGAAAAGTCAAAGATTTGTCAGCAAGTTGGATTAGGATTTGTTCAGTGATCATTTTCCACTGAACATGCTGTTCTGTTCTGTACCATAATTTAGCCATACTGTACCCTTCCAATATAGGACTATTTGCACAACGCACAATTTTGCAACTCGGCCCTATTTACAAGTAGGGATGCTTTCAGCTCTATCTTCTTTACTTGTCTTAAAGCATATCTAAACATGCAGAAAGCATGCACTAAAGAACATAATTGCATTGTATTAGAAATCTTAAAATACTATCCGTCTGAGTCTCAGCTCTTATGCAATGAGGAAGATGTCTGTCTGCTACATTGACTTACCCTGTACACAATCCAGATCAAACAGGTTTTCTAATCCCTAGACTGCCTGCTAATCATCTTGGCGATATAATGTAAGCCTGTTTGATATAAATTTGATTTGATGACAATGCCTTCTGTCAATTACGGCAAGGTTATGTATCCCATCAAAAGCCTTATATAATCTTTTTACACCACATGCTGGAAACACATTTCACAATGTGTTTTCGAGTGTCTATATCTGTGATTTACAATGCCATCCATTTTGAGAAAATAGTCTGCTCTTGATCATCGTACGCAAGAGGGTTGTTAGCAAATTTGTAAAATGTTGAACCTCGGCTGTGTTACATTCTGTAACATTTTTTGCGATATTCCTGGTTCCAGATTTACTCCCCAAAAGAGGCTGTCCCTTGTGAGAGCACTGCTTAGCACCATAACAGGATTTGGGTTTTGAGTCCCAGTTGTGCCATTTGCAGCTTTGAGTCCCAGAGGATGCAACTGGCCTCATTCTACTTGGGAGGGATCGACAACTAGGTTCCTCTTTCCCCACTGCTAGGGTCTGCGTTACGCACTGATGCACAAAATGCAAACTTACTTTAATGTCACGTTGAAGTTAAGAAACTTTCCTGTTAAAAGTAAAAAGCTTTTCATTGATTAGAGAGATTTTTTTTTTTTTCATTTTCTTTTTATCTTTTGGCTTAGCCTCTGCTGATCAGCCATAACATTAAAAATATTGTATTATTGTGTAGGTCCACCACCTTGTGCCACCAAAAAAGCTCTGACGCATCAAGGTATGGACTCTACAAGACCTCTGAAGGTGTTGTAACCAAGACAGTAGAAGATCCTTTAAGTCCTGTAAGTTGCGAGGTGGGGCCTTGTTTGTCCAGAACGTCCCACAGATGCTTGATCAGATTAAGATCTGGGGAATTTGGATGCCAAGTCAACACCTTGAACTCTTTGTCATGTTCCTCGAACCATTCCTGAACAGTTTTTGCAGTACGGCAGGGTGCATTATCCTGCCGAAAGAGGCCACTGAAGGGGTGTATTTAGTCTGCAGCAATGTTCAGCTAGGTGGTACGTGGTGTCACAGTAACATCCACATGAACGGCAGGACCCAAGGTTTCCCAGCAGAACATTGTCCAGAGCATCACGCTGTCTCCACCGGCTTGCCTTCTTCCCATAGTGCATCCTGGTGCCATCTCTTCCCCAGGTAAGCGGCGCACACGTACCCGGACGTCCACATGATATAAAAGAAAATGATGTACAAAAAAAAAAATTCTTTTTGAATGAATTCTCAAAATGATGAGGACCATAACTGATGCATTCTATAAAAGTCAGGAGTCATTAACCCAGACCTGACTCCTCAAAGCATGCACACTATGGCAGGGTAGAGAAAGAGAGCTATAGATAAAAATGATGATATATACATAGATTTTGGTGGATTTTACAGTATATAAAGTGGTATGAAAAACTATGACAGCAGAAAGCTTTCCCTAGTCATGCTCTTAACTATGTACAGGTTTTCGCAGAATTTGACTTGTGAGAATTCTTATGTAATTGGTAAGCATTAGATCACTTCATCAGAGAATGTATGTGCACAATGTAGTGTGCTACAATAGTGAGATGATTCGAAAAGGAGAGTCTTGAAGTAAGGAATTAAAAGGAACATTGGTCTAATTCAGGATGATTCAGGATGATTCATTTCCCTGCCATTTCCCTGCCCATGAAGATTAAATAAATTGTGCTGACTACATCAAAATAAAACAGTAAAACATACATGAGTCCTTGTTGGAACATGGTGTTTCCACTTTACACATATGGAATATTTGAACCATTAAACCAATACCACTGTCTCCCAGTGCCTGCCAAACACTTATATTCATGGGTATTCTGGGTATAAAGTTGCATATTTAGGTTTAAACAATGCTGCTATTAGCAGTACTTGGAGCACCAGAGGGAGGGAGTTATACAAATATATTCCATGACCTAAAAATATACTTAAGCTTCATTGTACATTAGTCACTGTAGAAAAATGCCTTATGTGGCTAGGTATGGATTTCTGCTGTGTTGTGAGTTTAAGATTCCACATATGGAGACACTTCCCATATGGACCCTCTGGACACCATTAAGATGATATGAAAGCAGAGAACATGTGAGTGCTCACAGTCGGTATCTTATGAGGGAACTCCTCCACTCCTCTTCTTTCAGTTATTTTGGATATCTATCGCTAAACTAAATCTATGTCGATTTTCTATCCTTCTCCACTCACTCTCTCACACACTCACTCTTTATTCTCTTTAGAAGTATTTTTTTCTCTCACGCACATTTTTCTCTACACCTAGGAGAGGATCGTTGGGATAAATGCAGTCATCTGAAGTTTACTCTAACAGTTTTTAAAACAGGACTAATGTATAATCTGCAGTAGATCTACAGTTTTGTTACAGTTTTTTACTTTTTTTTTTTTTTTTTTTTTACAAAAGAAGCCATATGATCAGAATATCTGGTAGGGGGAAAAATAGAAATTAGGGCTCTACTAAGTCAGTATCAGAACTTTTTTTTTTTTTTTTTTTTAACAATAACGCTGAATACAGAACTGCCAGAGAATAAGATTTTGTTCTAGCTCAGCTCCTCAGAGACAGATCTAAGGTTATGCTCACTCATAGTGTGACAGCTCAATGAGGCAAGAAGTGAAAAGTCCCTGCGAAAGTTCTACAGAAAGAAGAAAGAAGAGGTAACAGAAACAGAGTGTTGGTTTTGTAGGAGTATTCTTTGGCTATTCCTCAGTGCCCTAGCTACGAAAATATCTTAGCCATCTGTCTCTTTTGTCTCTCCTCTAACTTTTATCCCTTTATACATCTCTTCTCCTGTCATGTTTTCCATTCAATTTCCACAGCTAAATAAAATATCCAAATCTAGTTAGGTTCCAGCTGTGAGTACTTTAAGATAGACTGATATGTACTGTAAAAACGTACTGTTCAGTAATACATATGTACATAAAAGCTGAAAATTAGGATTTAACAGATTAAACAGTGCTTATTATCACTACTGGCTGAAGGGTATATTTCATAGATGGGTAATAGATTACTTACAGTACATGTTCAGCAATGTTCATACACTATATGGCCAAAAGTACACTACATAGCCAAAACTATGTGAACACCTGACCATCACACCCATATTTGTTCCTTCCCCAAACTATTGCGACAAACTTGTAAGCACACAGTTTTATAGGATGACTGTATGCTGTAGCATTACAATTTCCCTTCATTGGAACTAGCCCAAACCTGTTTCAACATGACAGTGCCCCTATGCACAAAGCGAGGTCAATGAAGACATGGTTTGCCAAGGTCAAGTGTCCTGCACAGAGCCCTGACCTCAAACCCAAGGACACCTTTGGGATGAACTGGAATGCAGACTGTGTCCCAGGCTTCCTCACCTGACATCAGTGCCTGACTTCACTAATGCTTTTGTGGCTGAATGGCCAAATATCCATAGCCATAGGTTATTATAAATGCAAAGGGCAAACTAAATCTGAATGGGATGTTCAAACTCACATATGAGTGTGATGGTCAAAGTCCACAAACTTCTGGACTTTTAGTGTATCTTAATATATAGCTATGCCATTTCATGAGTGCCATTTCATACAATTGTGTATCATCACACTGAATACAAAAAATTACTGCATTATCAACTATGAAACTGTTACTATCAACAATCTGCACCACCCAGCCCAGACATTCCCCCCTCCTGATCCCTAGAGAATGCCCTCTTCTGAGTTCTGATCCACTTTTTCAGTTGTTCCCCTCATTTCCTGTCCTAACTCTTTAAAAAGCACATGGACCTGTCACTTAATGCAAAGGCTTGCAGTTTGCTTGGCTCTCTAGTAAGTTCTGAGGCATAATTATATCTGGATTGACCTCTGCATGACCCTTTGTCTGATTGTGTTTGCCTAACCCATATTGTTCTGGCGTTATTTTTTCGATAGCTGTTTTTTTAAATTCTTGTCTGCCTTCTTGACTACTCTCTGGATACGCTATTAAGGATTTATTGTGTTTTTGTGCTATTCTTGCTTTTTGACCCTGGACTGTGTTTTTGACTCTGCCTTTTGTAAATGGATCCCTACTCCATGTCTGAGTCACCAATGTTACAGAAGTCTTCACCTCACAAAGCAGATGTAGTAAAAGTGAACAAGATCCAATTGGAGCAGTGGAGAGCAGATGGAAGGAACCAGCATTAAAGACTGTTTTCAGGAAAGGCTTCAGTGTCGTGCTCCACATGGAGCTAGCATGTCATGATGTCTCTCAAGCAATTTATTCAACTGGCTATGTGTACAGAAAATCTGTTTAGGTCCTGCAGAAGCATCAACCACATTTCTCACCCACTATCCTCAGCAAATGAAACCGAACCCATGGAGATCACTCAAGTCAGACTCCCACTGGAAAAGGCCTTATTTTTATTGAGGAAATAAGGGATATTTCTGAGCAATGTGTAACCACAGATCTGTAACCAAGAGTGCCAAATAGGTGAGCCCCTCTTCTAATCTCATGATTGCAAGCAAGAGAATGACACTGACTGTTACCATCTCTACTCTGGTTGGTTATTTGTGGAGACTCAGAATTAGAGAAGAGAATATCGTGGTTTAGAATCAGAGGAGAGAATATTGAGGCTTAGAAAGAAAAGTAACTCAAAATCAGAGAAGAGAATATTGAGGCACGGGGAAAAAAGGAATCATGGGATAGAGAGAAAACATTGAGAGAAAGAAAGAAAGGAGTACAGAACTAAAGAGAAAGTCCATTATGGAAGAGATCTACGAGGAGGCTAGAAAAAGAACTCTGTCTCCAGGATAAATATTCGGCTTTTAAACTAGGAAGGAATTGCTCCTTTATCATTTGATGCCTTTAAGTTCGACCAAAGATAAGGCCATTTTGAGTTGTTGTTCCCCGCTTCACCATGGCGAATTTATGCTGAGCTATAGGCTCTGGAGCTCCCACATTTTTGATCCTTCACAGTGCCGCATAAGCACCACTTCCCTCACTTCTACTATCCCCGGAGTTAGCTTGGTGGATGGCTAACTCTCCCACACTTGGTTCCATTAAGCTTTATATATTGTCCCCTCAGAAAAGTGGGCCCTATATGGCACTTTTATACACACGAAGCACTGAGCCCCATAAGACATGTAGATAATATTACTAGGATAGCCTTTTTCATCTAAGAAAAATTGCTAAGATAAGAAATATAATGTCACTACATGATACAAAAAAAAAAACCTAGTTCACGGTTTTGTTACCTCTAGGTTGGATCATAGTAATCCCTTGCTGACTGGATGTTCCAGTAGGTGCATAAACGAGCTCCAGTTAGTCCAGAATGCAGCAGCCAGAGTCATTACTAGAAGAAGAAGATATGACCACATCACCTCTATCTTACTCATATTGCATTGGCTCCCTGAGTGAACTTCTGGTCTTTTATGATCTACCAGGGGGCAGTCATGGCCTAATGGTCCAAGAGTCGGACTTGTAACCCGAAAGGTGAACCCGGAGGTCGTGGGTTCAAGTCTCGGGTCTGGAAGTGAATGACCAGCGCTCTCTGCCACCCTCAATACCACGACTGAGGTGAGACCCTTGAGCAAGGCACCGATTCCCCAACTGCTCCCTGGGCGCCGCAGCTGAAATGGCTGCCCACTGCTCTGGGTGTGTGTCCACGGTGTGTGTGCGCACTTGGATGGGTTAAATGCAGAGCACAAATTCCAAGTATGGGTCACCATACTTGGCCACAAGTCACTTCACTAAGGTCACTACCATGTCTACTTCAATCAAAAGGTGCAGGTTCTTTGCTGGTATCTTAAAAAGAGCTTTCATAGCCCCACAGTTATGGAACAGCCTTCCAATTATTGGTTGGGACTCAGATAGAGTCTCAGTGTTTAAGTCTATGCTGAAAACATATTTCTTGTTGTCTGGAGGGTTCATGGGCATAGAGTGGTTTACGTAAATTGGGATTTTTGGATGCTGTCACTCCCAACTCTCACAAATTCTCTCAGGTTTGTTGATGGTGGAGTGGCTGGCCGCTTTATGTCACAGGGTGCCCTCATATCGGTGTTACCTTCTGGATTTCTCTTTTAGTTATGGTGTCATAGCTAGTTTTGCTGGAGTCCTTGGAGTCTTGCTTGCACTCTGCACACAATTTTCTTTAACCATTACATGACAAGAGCATACCTAATAATCTATGTTCTCTCTCTCTCTCTTCCCCATCCCTCCCCCCCTCCCCCCCTCCCCACCCCCACCTCTCTCTCTCTGTCTCTGTCTGTTGAGCTACACCTGAGCTACCAATGATCCTGTCTCCTTCTGCTCTATGGACAAGCCTGATCCATCCTGATGCCCTACATCTGTTTGGAGTTCTCATCACCTGAAAATCACTCGCTGCTGCTAAGGATGGCCCCACATGGACAACCTAAAGATCAGCATGAGATTACCTTGGATGGTACCACATAGAAACCATAAAGACGGCTGTGGATGTTCTTCCGTGGATACCCTTAGGAGTGCAACTGCTAAGAACAATTTGCACTCAAGTTTCCATCATTGAACAGTTAATAACTTCAGTTTGAAACAATAGAGCTCATAAGTTCCTGTTTATACAATTGCACTATTTGACTATATAATATACAGTTATAGAAGAGAAATAATTTATAATCACACTATCCGGTGTCATCCCAAAGGTTCCCTTTTGTGTCTGGTTCCTCTCAAGTTTTCTTCCTTATGATGTCTCAGGGAGTTTTTCCTTGCCACTGTCACCTCTGGCTTGCTCATTAGGGATAAATTAAAAATGTATAAATTTAAAATTAAAATCCAGGCTTTATATATTTCTGTAAAGCTGCTTTGTGACAATGTCCATTGTTAAACGCGCCATACAAATAAAATTGAATTGAACTGGTTATCTACAAGAGATCTTCGGTTGAAACGTCCCTCATGATTCATAGGTCCTTTTTCCATTTGAAATCTTGAAACAAGTAAACTCTGTTCCTTATCAGTTAGATCTCCTGCCACAGTACAAAATAGCATCCCCTTTCCAAATCTCACTACACAATCCCTGTCTGTCCCGTCCCCCTGAATTCTGTATACATTGCACACAAAATACATCAGACAGCTAATGTATATACATGCCATATACGACTGTATACCCATTAAATAAGCAAATTTGCCCTCCAGACTCGCCTGGCATATCCTGATGCTCTACGTTTTTGACCTGAGTAACACTGGCTGCTGCTGAAGGCCCCACATGGATAGCCTAAAGCCTGTTACGCTAGGCTAGATTCAGATTAGCAATTAACCTCACTAAGAAAAACACCACAGTTCTTCTTACAGCAGTAATCATCGAAGTAATGAAGAAAATTCTGAGAAATCAAAGAAAACCATTAATCTCACCCAATGTATAAACTTAATAGTTGACCACATATCAGTGTAAAACTATCTGTCTCAGTGTTAGAGATTGTTATTACTACTATTATTATTACTGTTACTTTGCCATTATTATCCATTTGTATTAGTATCCATAATACTGTTGTATTTGTGTCCCTCTTTTAGTTTTTTCCCTCTCTTTTTGTCATCTTGTTGTGTCTTATTGCTGTTGCACTTCTCAATGATTGTGCTCCTAGTATTCTTGTTCACATATGAATTAGTTTTGTATTGTATTTTCCCTCTGTACGGGACCGAAATGACTGAAGCATCTAATAACACTAACAAAGTCTCAGATGTCCTCCAAAGATGGGAGGTGGTGGCTGGTCCAAAAACAAAAAAAAAAAAACAAAAAAAAAAACAAAAAAAGAAGATAACCCACGAAGCTTAACCCCAAATACAGCACATATTTGTCTTCTACCATTATAGATTAAAACAGCAGCGAAAGCCAAAAATGTGGTCATGAATATAGCAACTCTGCCTTGTCCTTTCCCTTATCAACCCCTACACCAGTAAGTACCTCGATTATATAACACGAATGTTTTACTCCTCTGCTTAATCTTAATAGAATGTGTAGGTTGGAGCCTTTGTTTTGCATGCTTATCTAATTCTATCCCCTCTGGCCAGCGGATGTGTGTGTGTGTGTGTGTGTGTGTGTGTATGCATTTAGATGTGACTGGCTTGTTTAAAAGCATCTTTTGTTATTGGAGGAGATGCTAATCAGCCTATTTTCAAAGGAGATTAAAGGGGAAATGCACGGTCTGGGTTATGAGTGTTTAAACATGACTTAACAAAACACAATACAAAGGAGACACGCACAGATTGCTAAAGAGGGTCTGAGGATGAAGCAAGAGAGGAAGAGAGAGGACATCAGAGGGAGAACAGAAAAGGAAAAAATAGCTTTTAAAATCTGAAAAGTGCCATAAAACCCTTCTGGGGTTTTTTTTTGTTGAAAGATCTAGCTGGTCAGACCCAGCTAGATTTTTTAGCAGAAAGGTAAATAACGAAATGGATACTTGTAATAGTAGACTGCCCAAATCCAGTTTATTTACCCCTTTTTTTAGTTCTCTAAATACATTACTGCAATTAGACCTGTGTCCAATGTTCTGTGAACCTGTGCCCACTGTAGCCTCAGATTCCTTTTCTTGGGTGCGAGGAGTGGAACACAATTTGGCTTATGCTTATCCATCTGCCTTAAGTGCTGTGTGTTCTGCGATTCTTTTCTGCTGACCACAGCTGTAAAGCTGTATTTGTGTTACCATAGCCTTCTTGTCATCTCTTACCTCAGAATTACAGACACACATCATCATAACACATCATACAGTAATACAAACTTTCACTATTTTAAATGTTAGTATTCTTATGTACCACATTTGTACCTGTTAAAAGCTATTCTCTCTCATATTCTCATACATATACATACACACACATACATACATACACACACACACATACAGTTGAGGTCAAAAGTTTACATCCCCCTTTCAGAATCTGCAAAATGTTAATATTTTACCAAAATAAGAAGGATCATACAAAATGCATGTTATTGTTTATGTAGTGCTGACCTGAATAAGATATTTCACATAAAAGATGCTTACATATAGTCCACAAGAGAAAATAATAGTTGAATTTATAAAAATGACCCTGTTCAGACGTTTACATGCACTTGATTGTTAATACTGTGTTGTTACCTGAAAGATCCACAGCTGTGTTTTGTTGTTTAGTGATAGTTGCTCATGAGTCCCTTGTTTGTCCTGAACAGTTAAACTGCCTGCTGTTCTTCAGAAAAATCCTTCAGGTCCCACTAATTCTTTGGTTTTCCCAGCATTTTTGTGTATTTGAACCCTTTCCAGTAATGACTGTATGATCTTGAGATCCATCTTTTCACACTGAGGACAACTGAGGGACTCGTATGCAACTATTACAGAAGGTTCAAACGCTCATTGATGCTCCAGAAGGAAAAACCATGCATTAAGGTAACAACACAGTATTACAGTATTTATTGAATTCTTGCTAATTTCCTGACCAATTTACACAACGAAGAAAAGCCAAAAAAAAAAACAAAAACACACCACAATGGGTGCTCCGTGTTTTATTGCAGGAATAATAAACAGAAGATAATATGGATATAATGTTGTTTTGTAAAGTGCTGGGGAAAAGAAACTTGTGTGATTTAATTACAAACCAAGTGAATTCTCACTGAAATCATTTCTGGAGTGTTTTAACTCGTCTAGACTGACAGATGCTTTAGTTAGTATTTTTAAAGGAATGGGTTCTTATCTTTAGTTATTATTGTCGTGTGTTTATTGGGACAATGTGAAAGTAAAGTGTGTGAAGGATTAAACTAGCCATTCTAATGAACTACAGCTATTATAAAGCTACGCGCTTTATATAATATATTTATACACAATATCATGATTGTAGCTGACCATAAATAAATGATTATGCTGTAATGATGATATCGCCATGTGTGAAATAAAAAAGTAGAGGTTCTTAATGGACAAGCACAGGCTCGTCTATAGAAGACAGAAAGTTCTGGATTGTTTACATTTTGTTTAGCATTTTATTGTTTGCACTTCAGATCTACTTGAACAGTATTATCTACTCTAAAGAATATTAATCTGGATTTGATCAAACCCACGTAAGAAATGTCACGATGTTTTATCAAAGCGCTCCCCTGTATGCAATCAGATACGCCTCCCAGCCAATTAACCAGCGTTCGCCTGACGCATAGCACCGAAGAGACGCACAGCGCAAAGTTAGGACTGTGTGCTATAACATCTCTGCGTCTCTGCATGCCACGTTTACCCATGATCCCCCTCTTTGCACTGTGACACACAGACGCAAATACAAGGCCTTTTATTTGCATGGTCTTCCCATGTCTGTCTGGGTTTCCTCTGGATGCTCTGGTTTTCTCCCACTTCACAAAAACATGCTGGTAGGTGGCTATACTAATCGCCCCTAGAATGATTGTGTACATGGTGCCCTTCACACACCTTGTTCCCAGTATTCCCAGCCTAGGCTCTGGAACAACCACAACCCTGCCCAGGATGAATCGGTTACTGAACATGAATGAATGCTTTAGGGGTCACCACAGCGGATCATTGGTCTGCGTATTTGATTTGGCACAGTTTTTACACCGGATGCCCTTCCTGACGCAACCCTCCCCAATTTTATCCGGGTTTGGGACCGGCACTGAGAGCGCACTGTTGCACACAACCCCAGTGGCTGGGGTCGGTTTCCTGGCCGGGCAGCAAACCCAGGCTGCAGCGGTGAGAGCACCATGGCCTAACCACTAGTCCTCCAGGGACCCTGCTTTAGACAACAGATAAGACTCCTGAAGCTCAGTTAAATTAATTCATGAAAAGGGAAATCAGTTAACCCCACTGCAAAAATGGATGTATACTGACTGCAGTGTGTCTGTGCATCAGACAAATCAATATGCTTTATGTATTTGTGTTAATAGATCAATAGAAGGCAAAAACTGGGGAGTAGGCAGTGTTGCCATTATAGATGTAGTGATTCCAAAGCCATGCCTAAAAATTATTCAGTTAAAGCTAAAAATGGTCACTGAAGGAGGCACTACTTACCTTTTTGTTTCTGGCACGATATATTTTGTAATGTTGTATAATGGCAGTCTGTAAAAACAAAAGGGGTATAATCACAGTTAAGAATGTTTTTCACTGTCTGAAATCTACCTTTACAGACTCAGTTGGTGACATGCCAAAAAAGGGCATGTTATTATTATACTATATTATTACATTATTCACTGAACTGGTGGAATGGGTATTTTGTGCACAGTGCATAAAAAGCCTCACTGTACAATACATAAACTGTAAAACCCAAAAATCTTTTCCTTGGCATCCTAGATTGGATCTCGAACCATCTGTACCATCGCTGAGCTGTGGCTTCCCAGAGCTCTGTTCAAAGGCATCTCCTTAAAACCATAATCTCTGGAGACTCAAACCATAACCAGCTCCATTCATCTCCATTTAACTCCATTCATCTGTGCCTAGCCCCATTTGTCAATTGCACTTGGCGGTTTCACACACATTCCTCCTGTCATGCCTCGACTAATCACAGCAATAAACTGGAATTATCGTTTTACGTAAGAATTAATGCCCTACTTAAGTATGAAATATGAGGACGGTTCTTATGAGCACACAGTCAGGGACAAAGAAGAGAGAAAATACCAAATAAACAGAAAACATTTTTGATCCAAAAGAAGGGGCCTTTATAGGCATTTAATTAACTGAGAAGAAAATAGAAATGTGTCCATTGATGGGATTTAGGGAAATAGAGCTCAGACCTTGGTGTAAAGGGGACACATGGTATGATTTGTATGTTAATGTTCTTTGAGAACTAAAGGATCGAAAGGATTTTATATTTCATTTATTAATACTAAACTGTAGCACAGTCAGAATACAGATTAGTAGTGCATCTCTCCAAATCAAACAAGATGTACTTTAAAAGATCAAACAAGACATACTGTAAGAAGACATTAATAGGCTTTATGAAAAGCTAATGCTGCAGCTCCATTCATAAGAGACAAATTGAATGCAGACAAGCTAAAGGTTGAATCCCAAATGGGCAAATATGGTGCATATGCTGTAAAAACAATATTGTCGTATATCCTATGTAGTGCACTTATCCTATATAGTGTACTTATATAGGCAGTGGACCAGGGCAGGTAAAGATTAGGATCACAGATAGTAAACAGCACGTGGACTAATCAGGTGTCAGAAAATTACATTATTTCCCGTGATATCGGCTACTATGTTTCTGTCATGGAAATATTTTTGCCATTCCTTGAAATGTATGGATCTAGGAGTATAAATTTTAAAAAAGGTCACTTTGTACTTCAAGAGAACAGAGATTGCCCAAAGCCCTACAGCTTTCCCTGATTATTTTTTTTATATCAGAGATATAGAATTTCCAAAGAGTCAATATCGCATCTTTGTTGCCTTTTAGAGACCAACTAATATGCAAATCAGTCACTGCTATGCTCTGTTTTAAGAAGTCCAGTCACTGTCTTTTCCCATGCAGACAATCGTCAGTGTGAGAACGCTTTCCACTAAAATATAGATGATCACTGATAGCCTTCCATCTGTTTAATCAGTGATAGTCTGACCATGTCTAGAGAAAAGACAGATGCTGCAACAGCCATTAAACATGCTCTCATTCACCAAAAGGGTGAGTGAATTTTCAGTTGGCTGGTCTGGTGCAAAATGTCACTGCAATTAGTGGACAGGTGGTCTGGACTGGGAGGAAATGCCAAGCTCTCAATGTGGAGGGAAAATGGCAGTGCGTAACCTTTCCGCACGGAGGGAAATAACCAATAAACACCCTCACATTACTGTTTACAAAGAAGCACCTTTTGGGTTCTGTCCTTTCAAAACTGGATTAGGTTCTGGTTTCTTTATATTATTGCATTGTTGCCTCTTTGTAGAGGGTTGCTGCTTTTTTGTGTTTTTTGTCCTGTATAGTACTTGTTCTGCACTGTGTTGTTTTGCACTGTTTGCACTAGGTTGCACACGATGCACTTTA
>CM074931.1:13396625-13414653 GCA_037576815.1 Pangasius larnaudii
CCCCCCCCCCCCGCTCCCCCCCCCCCCCCCCCCCCCCCCCCCCCGCCCGCCCCCCCGCCCCCCCCCCCCCCCCCCCCCCCCCGGGGGAGTAGATATGAATGCACTTATATGTCATCAGCCTACAAGCACCTTGGATGCACTGTCGCTCTTAAATGATGGGGTGGAGGGGGTGTGTACCAGGCAAAGGTTTGGAGGAGGGGGCAAGGTGAGGGCTGGGTGCTGAACTGTCACATAATGCTCAGTAAACAAGGAGTTGAACTTGAACTTTAAAAACAAATTCTGTAATCATACCATAAGTGAATTAATGATCATAAAAACGTGAGTAAAAGCTATTTTGCATTCAAAATGGTACATAAACGGCATTTACGTGAGTTTACCCTCCACTACACCCCTGACTGTGCTCCATGGTCCTGGAGAAACATTTCATTCAAATATGTATGAGCGATACAGGGGAATGACCAAAAAAAAACACCACTTTACTTGACTTGATTTATATTAACCAGGACCTGCAGAAAACTCAAATTACTCCCATCAGCAAGGAAGCTAAACTAAACTGGCAATAAGGAAAACTCTACCATACAACCACTAACTGTTTGCAATCTACAATCTTGTTTTATGATCAGAAATGATCACCAGTTTTGCTGTTTGTTCATTATATATATGGTGAGAGATGGCAAAATAGTAGCTGTGAAAATGTAAAAACACATGTCTTGTGTTTGGCAATCATAGGAGATTAGAAGAAAAAAAAAAAATTATATCCAGGAAGTCGCCCCTTTGTGAAGGTCTGAATTAAAAAGAAAATCAGATTCAACCCCACACACATCCAGTTTCTCCAACTTTTCTTTTCTTTGTCCTGGTCTACAAGAAGGAGGACATTGTAGAAAGGTCCTGTGTAAAATATGGTCATGAAGAGAATAAGATTCCAGGATATTTCTCTCCTGTTGGAAGAATAAATACACAGTTCAATTAAATCACAGAACTGGCCATCCTCAGACACACATCATTTACATTTACGGCATTTGGCAGATGCCCTTGTCCAGAGCGACTTAGTTATGTGAGCAGCTGAGGGCCTTGCTCAAGGGTCCAGCAGTGGCAACTTGGCAATGCTGGGTTTTGAACTCCCGACCTTCTGATTGGTAGGTCAACGTTTTAACGCTTTACCACCAGCATAACAAATCTTAAGCACATTATATATAATTTTCACCTCTATATTATTTTCACTCATTCCTTTATGGACCATCCATAATGACCAGCTGGTTTTCTTTGGCTCCCCTGAGGCTCCGCTGCACTCTGCCAATATTATTCTGACCTGGGAGTGTTTAAACCACGTGTAACATATATATGTTCCTCCTTTGGAGAGACGAGAAAGATGAGTGATGAGACTTGTAAAACTCTAATGGCCTTGTAAAAATGTATGGACCAAAAATATACAGAGTTGTACGCTTTTTAACATTTATGACTTCAGAAAAATAATAATATGTAATAGAGAAAAAATGAATGCTGACTGTCAGGGATGAAACAAAACAGAAGCAGTGTGACAGTCAAAGTCTCCAGAAAATCTGTGGCAGACTCTCCAAGATGCTTACCAGCCAATAATCTCAGAAAACGTGTATGACGTGTACCTGAGACTACTGATGCATTTCTAAAGGCAAAGGGTTGCCACGTCAAATACTGACTTTGTTTAGTTTAGCAGCTGCTCTATGGTGGACTTTCTGTAGAAAACGTTTAATTTCATTATTTCTGAATGTATCTTTGCTTTACAGCATTTCTTCACATATGCCTAAAACTTTTGCACAGTACTGTGTGTTTAAAATCGTTCTAGTGTTCTAGAAATGTGGATTTTCCTTTCCTTTTTTTTTTCTTATTGTTTTTGCAGTTGTTATTTAGAGATTCATTAGTACACTTTCATACTGGCGAATCGCAAAAGTTCAAAATATCCACTCCAGAATACTTTTAGCCATGTCTACAAATGGGCAGATCTAATTTCACATCTTTTTTTTTCCAGCTCTCAAGCGTTACAATCAGAAAGTTCTTTAAAATTTCAAAGCATACATGCAATTAGCACTAAATAAAAACCTCGGCATTCGTTTGGCTCTATTGTGCACGTTAAATCAAGATAACTGATCTACCTTATCTGAAGAATGTTAATGTGTTAAGGTAATTTTCAGAGTTTAAGTTTCTTAAAAGAGAACTTCTCTAGAGGATGGCCTCACACCCACCAATTATCCTGAATGTAATTCATTTTTTCTTTAATGTTTTTAACCCCAATTTGTATGCCTCTGCCTGAAGGTGGAATCAGTAGCAAAAAGGACTAGACATGTTGTCTCCATTGACACTGCTGGTGTTGAGTTCTACTTTTTTTAATTTTGAGTCAACCCATTCCAACTAATTTCTCTTATCTTGTTACAGCACTGTCAGTCTTCATGTGCGACACTGAAATGCAGACAAAACAATGATAAATGCATAGGCATGCAGCACGCATTGTATGGTCAAACATCTCCCACCCGACTCTAGCTTTAGCAGGACATAATTTATCTTAAACCTTTTGTGTATGTTTTTTTTTTTCCCTTTGGATTGGAGAAAAATGAGAGATTTAAAGAGGCTGGAAGAAGGAAACCCAAAATGCAGAAATGAACAAGGATAATGAAGGACCTCCTCTGTACTTGTTTTGCTCTGCTGTTCATATGACAAACCTTTCCACTGCTAGCAGTGGCCTCTTTGAGAAAGGAGAATAGGAGGCTTTGTTGAAATGGATTCCTCACGTTCCATATTCATTTATACTGAAGAACCTGAGAGCCTTCCAGCTTGCCAATGTCCTATCAGGTGCATTTAGATAGGAACTATGGTGTAGACCTGCCAACAAAGCTGAAATTAGAGGAGCAAAGGAGAGAGAGACAGAGGGAGAGAGAGACAGAGAGAGAGACAGACAGACAGACAAAGACAGAAAGCAACCATACTATGTCATGTCAATCAAGTTGGATCTACCCTTCAATCACTGTGGTACAAGCTCTCGGTGGAACACGTACTACAGTGCACAAGGTCAAAGCATTGTCTGAATCCTCATCAGCACCAGGAGACACTACTGATCACATCAAGATGCTCACTTTCATCTGCCTGTACACATCCTTTTTCCAGAGGAAAGAAGGTCAACTTTTGAAGTAGCACTTTAAGATGAAATGAAGAGCAATGACAAAAGAGCAGAGCTGAATCAGCCCACATCAGAGGCAAAACAACCATCAATATTCTTCTCCATAGTCAGCTGAGATGAAAAGCAAAGGCGAGAATATGTGAACAGATAGCTGAGGCAAAAAAAAAAAAAAAAAAAAAAGGTATTGGAGTGAAATTCCTTCCGATCACTCAGTGTTGTCTCTAATCTCAATTTCTCTCATCTCTCTTTCTTTCTGTATTTTTCCCTCTCATTAAGTATCTCTCTTTCAAAAATGCATCATTAGAGTCATACTTTTAGTGGCATAAGGAAAGATCCTCACTCTCATGGCAGCTCTCTCAGTCATGCAGACCAGACTAAGAGCACATACATATATTTTATAGCCAAAGACTACTGGCACCTGAAGGACCGTACTTGAAGGGACCAAAGATTGTGCTTTTGTGTATTAACAATGTGTGTTCATGAGAAGGGTGGGTTAGCATGGGGTTCCTATTATTTCATATTTATCGAATAGCACACAGAGAAATAGAAAGACACTACTCTTGTGAAGGCATATTAGGTCAAAACATGGCGAACATTGACAAAGTTTTGTTAGTTCAGGTTATAAATGTGTCATTTAAAAAAAAAAACTACAGAAACAAAATGTATTACAATATCTCATCTCAGGTGACAATAATGATGCGAGAATCCATTCCTAAATGGAGGCAAAGTGCATAATCAAGAGATCAAGTCAAGAGATATGCATCTGCTTCATGTTTTTCAGGATCACGAAGCCAATTTGATCTAGGCTTATATTTGAAATTTGTTTCAAAATCAGATATAGATAAGGAAGTAAATGTATTGATATACATATTCATGCAGAGAAAATGCAAAACTCTAAAAATGGATATTAATTGCTATGGTGAGGCTCTGAGGTAAAACTTATGAGGTAAAAATAGTGTTCTCTAGGGTGGTAACAGTAACTCTGTGCTGCATCAGTCCACATCACACCAACCTGTCATTGATCATAACAATCATTGATATGGTGAAGTTGTCTGAAAGAAGATGTTTCTTTAACATTTATAGAAGAAATCTCCAGTGTAAGAGCTTTGTAGCAGTCAAAGGTAAAGCTGTATCTTCACCTTTTCTGCCACAGGAATGTCTTACGGACAGAAGACTTTGCACTTTGTGGATTCTCAATAACAATAATTTTTTATGACTTATTAACTTCAAAAGAAAGCAAGGGAGCAACTGTTTATAGCTCCTATAACTCCTGTAAGTGGTAACATGAACCACATGTTTTGTGGATGTTTCAGAAAAAAAATGTTCTTTAATAAATCATTTAAAAGTATAAATACAACAACAACTATTATTATTATTATTATTATTATTATTATTATTATTATTATGCAATCAATGGCAAATTGCTGTGATGTTTGGCACACTTTGGCACATAGTGCTATAGGAAAATAATGAGCATCACACCACCCCATTGTTGATTATTAATAACACACCCTCAGTGTAAGTTGGTTAAACCTAGAAATGAAAGATCAACTGCTACTTTAAAAACGTGAGTAAACTCAACTTGAAGATAACGTTTGTCTCAAGTCAAGACAAAGACTCAAATTCAAGAAATGAATTTTAAGCTTAAAGCTTAATTTGTGAAAAACTTGAGTTCAATATCCAAACCTTGTCATGACAAATTGAAGTTAAAGAGAAGAAATGAGTTTGCAACTTAATAAATACGCCTTACTAAAGCCAAGCTGGACAAAATTCAACCATTTCAAACATTCTGTATAATCAAAATGTGAAATTAGTAAAAAAAAAATAAATAAACCACAGAATTTAGCTGTAGCTGAACAATGATGGTACAGTATGTCACTTTGGCTGGGCCTTTTCTAATATACTGTAAACGCTAATGAAATTAGAACGCTACAGCAGTACTTACAGAAATTAGACACTGTTGTGCAATCAAAGACAAATCAGATAGAAATGCAAGAAATAATTTGGGTGATATTAAAGCTAAAATGTTTTGTTGTCTCATCTACCCAGACGGCAAATGTACACTGCACTAGATTAGAGCCGAACATATATGGAAATACAACACTGTACAAATACCAGAACTTTTTTTTTTTCCCAGTATTATGGATCTTTGAAAGAGCTAGAGCTAGCTCAGTTAACAAAGAACATTGTTACATCTGGCCCTAACATGGTTTTTAATATCTGGTTCAAATGTGGCACAGACCTGGTTCATACTGTATGTAGTTCAAATTCAGGTCAGTAATGGCCCCACCACAGCACTGTTTGCTAAAGGAATTTTAATACATACCACACATCTAAAAGCAGAGAAATATGCTTTTAGGGCAGTATTTAGAAGCAAACCACTCCTGCTACTCCACACTGCTGTGGTTAGCTGAATAGTCATGAGCTGAATGGTAACACTTAGTGAGCTAGGTGATGGTAAATGCTCTTTACTACAGTGTGCCCTAATCAGAATGTTTGTACACATACAGGTAGGCAGAACTTGTGTCAGGTCAACAGCAGAAGAAACCTGATCAATTTAATTAGTTGCTAAATGCAAATGTAACAGTATACCAAAACAAAAGATTTAATTTACTAATAGATATGCATTTTAATCAGTTTTCTGCAACTTTCTCTAATTTTTATAATATGCATCATTTTATAGATGCGGTTCATGTGTCTTGATTCTGCAGATTAACTTTGTTCAGTGTCATTAGCAGCTGCTTGGCCTGAACTTGGCACAGGTCCAGATTATGGATGCAGTTGCCAGGGCTGTTTCATGACTCCCATGGTCATCCAACCTAAACAAGCTTGCTGTCAGGGTAGGCAATGTTTGCAGTCTTTAGTCTACACCCAAGTCGCTTTGTTAATTACCAGATTACCAGATCTATGAAAGATCAGGCATCTAAACTAAATGAAGGACTACCTACAATACAACTTTCATGACCTTGCTTCTTCGTTGATGGCTATCTGTCTAGTAGAACGTTTGCATGACCAGTGACCAATCAGGCAGGGAGAAGAGGGAAGGACAAAGAAGGCTGTAAAAGAGAGATAAAAAGAAATATCACTGCTTTCAGCATGAGGTCACTGAGGTGAAAAAGGGCAGAACAAGAGAAAGAGAGACAAGATAGAGGAGGATGAACAGAAGGCCTGTCAAGGAACATGTGCTACTGTGTGGTTAGGGACAGGTCTGTGATGTGATCCCATCTGGCCTCTAAACACAAACAGACTTGCAACAACATATAACCCCCCTCCTCCCCCTGACACCCCACCACCACACACACACATACACACATGCACACACACTTTCCAAAATACACAGTGGAATACAAAGAGACATAGACCACAGACAGACACACATGCATGCACGTTGCATGCGGGAACAGATTGCAGTGAGACCAAGGCTTTTCTCTGTAGGGAATAAATGTCATTCCTTTTAATTCCCAAAACAATCTTCCATTCAGCGTCAACACTAAGGTTTTCCTGACCATTAGGAACTGTCTGAATGTACCAACACACCCCCTAGCTATTTTACATAATCCCTTTATGAATAAACATTACAAAATAGGGATCCTTGCCACTCAGAATATTCAGGTGGTGATAAATATTCATTTGCCCACATTCACATGGTTTGCTTATTCTATACCATTCTCTTAATTGCCCTTCTAAACAAGGCTAAACTCTGGCTAAAGTGGTTTAGTCCAGATTCACTGGAGGGGCTGGGTGACTTTAATGTGCAAAATCTGTATGAGAACCTTTTCAGGAACCAGTAGTCAACCATCATGTTGTTGAAATACTTCCATGCTACTGAGAATGTCATTACTTTTAGGCCCAGTGAGAGTAGAGAGGAAGCAGTATCACTACATGTGACTAGAGGAGCAAAGTTTCCTAAAAGAAAGGTATTCTATACATTGTGTTGTCATTTCCTGCCTTTCAGTTGGAAATGCCAAATTACAAGAATAAATGGGCGACATAAAATCTACCTCCCAACCAAAATACATTTTTATTGATATAATTTGTACCAGTAGTTTTAAAGCAAATGCAGAAAGAATCTTCAGAATCAGAATATTGGTGCCAGTGTTTGTATAGTGCATTTCTACTGGAACAGGGTTAAATGCAATTACATTTTAAACTTTTATACCTAATGCAATACTCGTTTGTTCTCTCCATGCAAAAACATTCTATTGAATACATTTCCTTATATTAGTTATGTTTACAGTTATGGGGAAAGTGATCTTATTACCTACCATTCAATTAACTTAGTAATTGATTTCATATTTCATTTGGCTCAAAAGAGAAAAATGCTGGAATAATGTTTTTGTTATTTTCAAAAGTAACCACTTATTTTGAATAAAATAAATAAAGTATGAACATAAATCTCCTTTAAAAAGGAGCTGGCTTTAATAAAAAAAAAACAAAAAAAAACATAAAAACAAAAACAATGCTTTGCATGGTTCACAATTTCCTTAGAGGTGAACAGTCTCCATTGAAATAATGGTCATGTTGTTAGTCAGCTGTTGGCCAACGTAATCACAACATTGACAGTGAGTTAGTAATTTGGAAATTACAAAAAGGGGCAATGAAATTACAAGAATGTAATGTAGCAACAAAAAGTACCAATAAATTACGTGCTGATATGTAGTGTGTGTTAACTTGGTATAGGAGTGTTAACTGCATATTAACACACTCGAAACAAAAGTTTAACATTCAAAATCTTTACATTCAGCACACAGACAATGTGCACACAACCATCCAGCTCTTCCTGACTCATGTAGAGAACCAATAACCAATGAAGTGATCTGCTATGATGCAAACATGCCTCTAAACCCCCAACCAACATGACACAGGTTAACGCTCAAACGTATTCGCTGTCAGGAGAAATAGCAGCAAGGTGGGACTGTGTCTCTATTTTCCATCAGCACCAGTTCGACAGTGTAATGGAAAATACAAATGTGACAGTAATTACCACCTGTGTGCGCACATGTGTATATTTGTGCAGATTTACGTACACTATTTGGCCAAAAGTATGTGAACACCTATCCAACATAATCATATATCCTTTCTGAACATCCCATTCAAGAGATTGTCCCCTCTATGTTGCTATAACAGCCTCCACACTTCTGGGAAGACTTTATGCTATAGTGTTGCTGTGGGGATTTGTGCCCATTCAGCCAGAGGAGCTTTACTAAAGTCAGGTATTAATGTCAGGCAAGAAGGTCTGGCATGCAGTCAGTTCTAATTCATCCCAAAACACAAAACATTTTTAGTGGACACAAATCATATGTGACTGTCTTATATGCACCCATCCTGAAGAAACCCACTCTATATTCACCTCAGCAACTACCAACCGCTATCACTTCTCCCTTTCTTTGCTGTATACAATCAGTAGTCTCTGTATCTTACACAGAATAACCTCCAAGATCCTAACCAGTCTGGCTTCAAAGCGGCACACTCCTCAGAAACTGCTCTTGGGGCTGCTTCATACTGCTAAGTCAGCCAAACTGTCATCATTTCTTATCCTTATTAACATTTCAGCAGCCTTTGCCAAACACAATCACAAGACTCTCCTATCAATCCTCATGAGTCTTGACATTCTTGGCACACAACTGCGGAGGTTTGCTGTTTACCTGGAAGGATGGTCATACCAGATGACATGGAGGGGATCCACATATGCTCCATGTAGACTCTCCAGCGGTATACTACAAGGCCCAGCAGTGGGTCCTCTTCTGTTCTCCCTCTATACATGCTCTCTCAGTGAGGTCATATAATCACATGGGTTTTCTTACCACTGCTATGCTGAAGATACTCAACTCTCATTTCCTCCCTCAGACACTCATGCTTCTGCATGGATCTCAGCATGTCTGGCATACATCTCATCATGGAAGGCAACTCCTCAGCTAAAAACTAAAATCCAGCATGACTGAGCTGTATTATATATCCCTGGAGATCTATCCTCATGTTAAGACTTTGTGATCTCCCTGGACATCTGTCAGATCTCACCAACTGTCACTGCACTCAATCTTGGGGTAGTTCTGGATAACCAACTATCCATTTTGCCTCATATTGCAAACTTGTCTCAATCATGCAGGTTTCTACTTTACAGTTTTCAGTTCAGTTTTCCCTTTATGTCCTGGGTTTCCTCCTAAAACTTTGCCGGTAGGTAGACTGGCTATTCTAAATTACTCCTAGGTGTGAAGAAGTGTGTGAATTATGTGTATAAGGTGCACTGGCATCCCATTCTGAGTGTACTCATGTCTCCTGGCATTAGATCCAGATTCATTCAGATTTCCTGACCAGGAAAAAGATGAATGAATGTGTTTAATCTGTTGCATAACTTTGTGTAATAACGAAGGATCCCTCATAGATATGTGCCATGCTTAAAATGGGGTCATACTGTAGCCCCTTTTGTTTGTTGAATGTGAAAAAAAAAAACATTATTTGACAATCATTTGTCTTTTCATCCTTTTTTTTCTTTCATTTCAGTGAAATTCGAGTAATGCCTTGACCTTTATTCTCTGGGTCAGATATTCTGATCTTAAAGCGAGTCACCAAAATATTATGTTTTATATTATTATTATGCCTTGTTGATTCCCGCTCCTCATATACCACAATAAGGGCTAAATGTTCAGCACTTTCATACAAATCGGCAATATTTTCTTAAAGCACTTGGGGCGCAGCGAAAGGATAAATATCCTTCTTTAGTGATAAAATCAAATTTTAAGGGTATTTCCTATGCAAATCGGTGCATAGACTGCAGAAAGTATCATTTGCATCCTTTATGCAGAACACTACCATTAATATCAGAACATTAAAGCTAAAATGTTCAAGTGAGTGCAGACCTTTTTGAATGCCATACTGGGAAAGCTGTGAACTTTTGTGAAACTTTGAAATAGAGGTTCTACAATACTCTACAATAAGGGTACATTAATAGATATTATGTAATATTTCAGTAAGTATTGCTAAACTGTTAAACAATAAGTCTATTTGCCCTTAACTAGTAATAGTAATGATAAGTTATTTTCTGCATTATTAAGTTATATCTGTATTAATAAGGGTGCTTTAAAAATCATAGATTAATACAGTACTAATCCATACTAAGCAGTTAAAGAATTAACCATTAACTAGGCACTTAACATTTATTAATGGGTTATATGTTAATTAATGTATCAACTACTATTGGTAAAAAGTTGTGAAGGCTATGCGAGTAAGATAAGTGTTACAAGCTTTAGGTTATTTATCACTCAGAGGCAGTTGTACAGCTCACAAATTGGGCACAGGGTGACAGGTTCAGCCAAACAGAATTTTCAAACTACAGCATGAGCCATGATTTGGCCATTAAAAATATATTTATCATCAATATACTTTTTTTGTTTAACTAATCACTTAAAAATAGAGCAGTAATGTGTTTACGTTTCTAAACAATTACATTTTGTGTTGCCATGCCCTTTAAGAAATGTGTAATAAAGCTAAATATAAGCAACTGGAAAATAATATTTTGGTTAAATAAATCAAATTTGAATAGTAAAGTTTGACATTGCCTTATGATTCCCTTTAGAAACAATTCATAAATGCAGAAAAGTGCACAATAAGTTGAAATAAGTTGAGTGCACTGCTGCTTAGTTGAAAAGCGGATCGGAAAAAGAGGATCGCATAGAACAATGATCAGAAATTAATTGTGGTTAAACAATTCTTATTAATCAGTCATGAACTCGTGAAGTGATATCAAAGAGTTCTTTTGTTCCATTTGTACTATATAGGATAATATATGATTCATTAATTGTTATTAATCACTCATGCATCTCATGCACTAATCATGGCTGTGGACTGGGAGCATTTAAATGAATACATTGGCTTACAGCCAACAAACAGAGTTACTCTTATTCTCTCTCTCTCTCTCTCTCTCTCTCTAACCAGAAACATTAGTATACTGTCTACTTCAAAACAAAAATATTGATAGATAAAAATAGGATAGAAACATTTTTGTAAATTAATGAATGTTTAAAAAAAATAAATAAATAAATAAAAAAAAAAAAAAAAAGAAGGGGGTGGGGTTAAAGAGTGCCAGTCTGTTGGAGATATGATGTCTATTTGGAGATACGATGTCTATTCTGAAATATGAACTGTAGCAGCAACTGCTCTTGTTTTCTACTTATGTTCTACTTCTATACATCTCTAAAAGATCTTTTACTTATCTTAGCAAACTTATCAATGGAACTGAATGCACATGAGTCACTAAGTATATGCTCTAACTATTGCTGATTGCACTACAAGCCAAATTTACAACAGATTTATAAGCTTGTTTATGAGACTGAAAGATAAGTATCATTGCCAACCCATTATCTACCACATCGGTTTTTGTTAAGAGTAGAACTGGGAGTTTCACATCTGGAAGGGAGACCAATTTCGCTAAATATTTTCTGTAAATCCAGTTACATTAACTTCCAGGTTTCTACTAAACTAAACACATTGTTTACCATGAAATATGAATATATTCTTAGTGTGTTTGGTGTTGTTTCATGAAATGCTCAATGAAAAAACACCAAACATGCTATGAGTATATTCCAACATGGCACCAAATATCAGTTTTAATTCAAAGGCATGGGAACTTTATTCCAGTTTTCACATTTAAGGTGCTGTAGAAATAGGATGTGACCTTTGGTTAACACTACTGGGTCTATCCTAGCAAATCATCTTCCTGCCCCACAACAACAGCCAGAAAGAATGACCACAGGCCTTAGGTCAGTAGTAGACTTTTATACTCATAGCAAATATTTGTGTCAATATAAATGTAACATGCAGTAATTAGAGGCAGGACACAAGTGCCTAAACACAGCTTCTTTATTTGGGGCAATCAAATAATTGTTTCTGCCATCCGCTGAGGGGATTGGTGTCAATAACTTGGGCCATCTTTTTGGTAGGGACTGCTGCATTCTGGATTGACTGGAACTTGTTTAGGCACTTTACTGGAGCTGTCACACAACAAGGAGTTGTCCGGTCAAGTGGTAGATTCAAAACTGATGCCCTCAAGTTGGAAAAAATATTTATCAAAAATATATCAATTTTGCCAAAGTCATTGCAGACTTAGTCTATGTGCACCCCACAGGGAGAAACATCAAGCCAGGACAAAGTCTGAAATGATGGTGCTCAAAGTCACAATGCTTAACACATGAATATTGTCACATATTCTGCATCTCAGTCTGGCTCAACATTGACCCTGCTATTGGGAACATGCACCCAGTGCTCTGTCTAGCTGGATTACTAACAGCTCGTCTCCCAGCTATTCCAGAACTCCTAAAAAAGCAGAACAGCTCAAGCAATGCTTTAAACCAGCCATGGCTTTACCACGAATTAGCCAAATCAGAAGATTTCACATGACTTACAGCTGTACAGCCAGACCAATTCCATAGGACAGGCACATCTGTATGAGAAATAGGCCATTAGAAAACTTCACATGGCCTACATCTCTTTCAAATGTTTATATAGTTGAGATCTGGCCCTTATGTGCATGGGCCAAATAAGGATGACACAACAAAAGCCAGAGGAATGCCAGATATTTACCAAAAATACAGCAATCCTACATAATTCTGTAATTTGACTTACCCCTATCAACAGAAAAAAAAAAAAAAAAGTTGGCAATATATTAGTTATTAGGAACATGGCACCTTTGGTGGCAGACCACCCAACTTTCATTTGAGCAGAAGTATTGGAACAGATAGCCTTAAATTAAAGTAAACAACACTTAATATTTGGTTGCATATCCTTTGCTTGCAATAACTGACAACCCCCTGACATCACCAAACTGTGGTATTCTTCTTTCTGATGCTTTTCTCCCTTCAGTCTCCTCTTCAGGGGATTAAACGCATGCTCGGTTGCATTAAGATCTGATGACTGACTCAACCAGTCTAAAATCTTCCACTGTTTCCCCTGATGAAATCTTTCGTTGTGTTGGGGTCTATTTTCAAAAGAACCAACTACAGTATGTCTGTGGCAATTTTCTGCCAGGCAGACTGAGCGGCACCAGAAGTCTGTGACTCCCTCTCAGTATCAGTGAATCGTGTAAACAAAGCTCATCTTGGATCCTGCAGTACAGCAGCATATCTGTTGGTAGTGATTTGGACGTAGCATCTATTTGTAATGTAGGTGTGTAGTTTACTTAGCTCAAGGCAGGAATAGCAGGGATCTGAAGTTGGACATGAGAATGGCAAATATCAGAGACAAAACAAAAGCAGTAGTTCTGGGTTCCATGTTTAGGGCAGAGCTGTCTTTGCAGGGTAAAGGCAGACAAGAAAGTTAGTCTGCAGTCTCAAATCCAGTCTTAATGAACAATATCACGGTTAAAGCATAATGATTTAGCAGAGCAGTGTGCGATTCTCCTACCAGTATGCCCTATGCTTTTGCAGACTACTAGAATAGTTAAGGCCTGGTGATCAGTTCACAGGGTGAAATTTGAGAAGTCCATGTAGGCTTACATAGCTGGTTTCTCATTTGTTCAATGATTTCATACAGTATTTCAGGATTGAACTTGGCATACCCCGCCATCAGGCCAAGACACAGGAACGCAGCATCACTGGGGGCCTAAGCATCACGGATGTCAGTACTGTGGTCATCACTTGGCAGCAGACCTTTGGAGATGACATATCCCAGGAAACTCTGCTATTCCTGGTAGAACTTGCACATGGCAATTTTCAGTCACAGACCACTCTTGTGTAGCTTGTATATGACAGCTCTCAGTCCTCAGGACCTTTCATGAGGAAGCACAGGCTGTCATCCAGATATGCCTGTTCACCAGGTAAGTCTTTCAGGACAATTGACATCAGCTTCTGAAATGCTGATGGGACAAAGGCCAACCTGAAACAGACTCGACTGTATCTGAATAGTCCATCATGGGTTATGAAGGCATAACATACTAGGTGTACATCATTAACATGAACTGGCAGTTTGCACAGAACACACTCTACTTGATCAGCAATTTCTTTAGCACGTTCCAACATTAGCTTGTCTTTCAGCAAATGTTTGTGTATCGGTCCATTGTAAAATTATAAAATTTCTTCACAAAGCAACCATGTCACAAAATGCAGAGACATACTCTGCAATAGGTTCTGTTCACACTTGGTATTAACATCCATCTCGAGTGATCCAATCACAAACGGACAGCCATTTACACCTTGCATTTTGAATGTCAGTCTTCCACTGCATTTGCTTTCCGGGCAAATTGTCCTGTGAATCACCAATCGTGTGGTCTGCTAATGAAACTTATAACTGAACAGATGATGAGACACCAAAAGAAGCTATGAAAAGAGACTGATTTCCTTTCTGCTATATAGCATGCACTGCCTTTATCCATTAGCCTAGCAGTGGAGAACTTTACCATTCGATGTGATTTCCGAACAGTCTCGCAAATGATTATGTATTTTCTGGCTAGAGCAATGATGCAGTTGACTAGGTGGTTGTTCATTGCTGTCTGGGATGCATCGAGGTTCCTTCGCATTCACACTGCAAATATTATGTGGTCATATGCATCCCAAACTACCTCTGAAAATGGTCTGACTGGTCAGATCAATGCATCTCTGAGAGACACTGGACCTAGCGATCAGCTAAAATGGGACAGGAGACAGTGGAACAGTGAATAAATCTTATTTGTGTGTTTAATTGTCCCCCATGTTGAGATAAAATGAGCATCTTAGCATATCAAATACTCTGCTATGCATCTACATGTTGTACAATCATATGATATTTTTGTAGATTATGAATTTAAATAAAGTTTACAGCACATAAAAAAGTGTGGATTTGTGATTTCAGTGGAGATTACAAGTAAAATTTCAATAGAGTTTACGCATCACTGCAAGTGAAAATGAATTTGATTCAGAGCGTAAAAGAAGGTACCTTTAAATCATGCAACACTTACACGGTCATTGTGGACTGAAATGATTTTTGCAATGGAACTGAATGAGGTCTTGATGCAACGAGTGATATGAGACTACACTCGACATGGTGCACCCGGTGTGAACAGGGCTTGAGAACTGCTTCGATCTGGATATCATACTAAAATATTCATATTTTAAAATATTTTTTAAAGTGCCATTTATATCATAAAAAAATAACATGCAATAAAATTTTGGTGGTTAAAAAGTCTGTGAAAGTCCTTTATTATAACTAAGTCTGTATGAACCTTGATATTAAATCAGTTAGGGTACATTCTAATTATGAACTGGGGTCAGATAATTCAGCATAAATTTCAGTTACGTGCGTAATAAAATTAATACACACAGTATTGTGTCTCAAATTTCATACTTTCATACTATTCTAGACCGTTATTGTAACAACAGTCCACTGAGGCGAGCGGAGTGAAGAACCCAAGTACAGCTTTTATTTACAAAGTGAAAACCAAAAATACAAATGAAGACTTGCCTTGACATGAATAGACTTGAACAGACTTGACTTGGCATAAACAAACTTGCCACGAACAGACTGCAGGTTACAACAACATCAATACATGACAAAAGACAATGGCTACATGAGGGCTATATATACACCAAACAATCAAGGTAACATGACGATACAACCAGTGAGGAACAAGACACATGACTAAACCAACCAATAGGAACAAGACACATGATACTAAGGAACCAATGAGAAAATGACACAAAGACAAGGGTAACATGACAAGATCACATGTGTGGCAAGGAACATATGGGAAATGGAGTGCAGAAACAATAGCAAGAGTCCGGGGTGGAGTGCCCTCTAGTGGAGTTCATGAGCACTCCAGCTGGGAATCGTGACAGTTATTGAGTGCTAACACTAACCGGTTTCTACTACAGCTAGTGTTTATTGGACTGGTAAGATTTGGCTGTGACGTGCCATATAATGATCGCTTTTTAATGATCCGAGTGCACATTACATAATCATAACATAAGCCATTGTGTGAAAAATGCCACTCGCATTTCTGCTGCTTCCGCATACGCACACAAAATCATGCATCAAGTATAAACCAGGCTGTTTCGCGTCAGGCTGTATCACACTGCCCCGGCATACATTTTCGTACACAACATGACCCACTAGACTGGTAAGCCAGTGCAAGGAATATTCCTTTGGTTTTTAGTCACTTACATTACACATACACATAGCATGTTCAGATGTTACAGTAGTTGTATAATATAAATCTGGAATATTAAAAAAATGCAGAATGGGCAAGGCCTGGGGTCACAGAAAGTTCCCAATGTCCATTTGGGGTCATTTGCCCAAAAGTATTGTGAGCCCTTGTCCAAGACCACAACTTTACAAACTGACATCCGCCAGTCAGATAATATCTGTGACACAATATAGCTTTTCTCACACAAATGAAATGATTTATTTTATCTAGAAGAGCATCGTTCTTCTAGATCTATGTTGTCAAATGCTGCAGTGAGTTCAAGTAATAAAAGCAAAAAGCCGCAGCCCTGGTTGGAAGCCAGTAATAGGTTATTTATTTTAACCAGCATTGTCCCAGTACTGTGATGAGGCCTTAATTGTAATATGCTAATAATCCCATGTAGCTGTATTTCAACAATAATCACCGAAGTAGACAATCAAACAACAGTTCTAATTAGTGTTATCAGTCAAGACATAATGGTGATTAGGCTGCCTTGATTGGTGGTGTAGCTGTGTTTCCTTCACCTGCCAGTCACATTTCCCAAGGAAAGCTTGTTTTGGATTGGAGTTTTACTCAGTGTCTTTGTTACTGTTGTTGTTGTTCTTTTCATAATTCACAATTTGGCCGTCTTTCTCTTCCTAAGGCATTTCTGGGCAACCTAACCTGAGAAGTACACAGGTTCATGAACAACACGAAAAATAAAAATAAAATATACAACTCAAAGTAACAAAGCAGGTTTGTGTAAGAACTTCTTGTCTTAATGGACTCAGCATTAGTTATATCCAACAAAGAGTACTGTTTCTTATTCTTGAGAAATACATTTCCAGGAAAAGGAATCAAAATGACTTTTTTTCCTGGACACAAATTGCCCTATGTGTGAAACCCTTTTAAGCCACTGCGAAGGGATATTACAGGGTGTTGTGTTTCAAGCATCCCTGCTCTGCTCATTAAACATTGCTCATATATCCCTTTATTGCAGAGTTCTATCCCTTTACATCCGTGTCTGCATCTTCACATTTTACATTCAATTCACAAATCTCATATATGCAATTTTTTTTTTCTGCTACCCAGTGGGCACAAGAGACATGTTGCTCTTGAATAATGAGACATTCCCCCGGTTCCTCAGGGTTTATATGTATAGTACTTTTAAAAACAGACATTGTCACAAAGCAGCTTTACAGAAATCCACTTCTAGATCTAGATCTCTAATGAGCAAACCAGATGTGGAAAGGAAAATGTGTATGTTGGGCCTGGCCCCAAAGTTTTTGTGGGGGCATTAGCTAGAGAAAGCAAAAATGTTTAGTACTGTTTGAAAGTAGATGACAGAGTCAAGTATAAGTCTATACTGATATGGAAAAACCAACATGTGTCTGAGAAGGTTGTCTGTGGCGTCTCTGCTGAAGTGACAAAAACATTGTTCGATTAATTGTCAAATGCATTTCATAATATCTCAAGCATAGCAACAACCATTCAGGTGGCACTGCTTATATATATATATATATATATATATATATATATATTGTTTAACATAGTTAAACATATGGACATTTGATCTTCATTTTAGCAATATTGAGATTGAAGTAATATAACTAAACAAATAAAACCAAAGAAAAGTCTTTTCAAAATGATCTGTAAAATGTAATTTAAAAAAAAATGAATTTCTTGTGAGGAAAAAGTAAGGACACCCCCACATTTATTTGTACTTAAAATGGCTAAAATTACCTACAGGTGTA
>CM074931.1:13484860-13492360 GCA_037576815.1 Pangasius larnaudii
AAGCAGCCTCAGTTCTTCTGGAGACTTTGACTGTCACACTTGCTTCTTATTTTTGCAGCAAAACCCAGCAGCCTTCAGTATGTTTTTTATCTGAAAAGTGGTCTCTTATGTCATATATTGCTTTCTTTACTGACCATACAAACATTTTTCTGTAACATGTAATTTTTTTGAATATAAATTTCTCAGGGGTTTATATCGAGCATTCTGTTATTATTCAAGCTAGCCCATTACATGAAGCTTTACCCAGTCAGTTCAGTTTCACATCATATGATACTGGTATTTGCAATGACTAATAATAATAACAACAATAATAATAACAATAATAATAATAATAATAATAATAATAATAATAATAAATGTCTTACTGGGGTGGTTAGAAGGGCGGCCATGCCTGACCACGTCTGGTATAATTGTGTGGTGTGAGTGCATCAATATCCGGCACTTTAGACACTTGGCCAATACACACCTAGCTCCCCTTTTCCCATGCACAATTTGTGTTAATCATCCTCTGGCTCTTCAGCAGTTGCACGTTTCTGACATAGAACTGCTCTCGGCTGTATATTTTTGGGTAATGGACTTTTACTGACCCAGCCCTGACACTGACGTGTTTAAAAACCTTACAGCTATGCTACAAATCCTGATCAGTTCATCAGTGCCACACACACCTGCATGCCGCTGCTAGCTCATATCTGGTCAGCGGTGGTTCTATAGTGGTACCTTCTATAAAGCCTAGTATGTAAGTTCCACAGGGTTAAGAAAATAATATCAAACAATACAGCCTGCTGGTGTGTCTGTAGCCCTGTAATGTCTGTGATCAGTTAGGGCTGGCCCTTTTATGTGAAGAGCTCCCCTCTCATTCCCTGTCGCTGACTCACATGCAGTTGGATGTATGAGTAAACTCATTACAAGCCCACTCCTACTGCCCTTCTGCAGCTCTCATAGGGCTATTGGTCATAGCTCATTATAACATTATTACCATGTTGTGTAACATTATTGGTTGCTAATTGTAAACAAACTAAATATAATGCCAAAACTGTAAGAAGCTTTCATTGCATAAATTAAACTGTAGATCAATTAAACTTTTCTGGTACTATGATACAGACATGTCTTAAATTAAAACTATGCAGTCACGCCCACCCTACTGCTTCTATTTTGAAAATCAGTACAGTCAGTTTCATCAGGATCAGTGACAATATTACTATAGTTCTTTCTTTGAACACCGACATCAGTTTTCAGACATGGTTACACTGGGCATTAGCCGCTTGTAACAGTTACCTGTGTGTAGAAAGCACCTGTACTGTACTCTCTGTTTGTTCACTGTTCTCCTCTCTCCCTCTTTGTGTGTGTGTGTGTGTGTGTTGTAGATGTGATTGAGCAGCAGAGGGTGATGCGCTCCAGCTGCCTGGTGAGCGGTGTGCACACTCCCCCCATCCGCCGTCACAGCAAGCTGGCTACACTGGGGCGTCTCTTCCGGCCTTGGAAGTGGAGGAAAAAGAAGAACGAGAAGATGAAGCAGAGCTCCACAGGTGAGGGATGACATAAGAGAGTCAGTTTGCTGTTTTACAATGGTCTCATTGGGAAAAAAAAAAAAGTTCACATATAATGTATTTGCAGCATCCAATATATACTGAATAGCAATGTACTTGAATAAGATCGATGCACAGGCTAATAAATAGATTTACCTCATTTTAAGCATACTGAGTATAGCCTACTTTGATTCAGTGCTTTTCATGACACACGGTACTGTACTTTAAAGGCGTAAAATATTGTGTAAATTAATAGAAAGCCTTTTATACGTACACTTATAGGTGCATTTTGTAGTAGAGGTGTGCATTGAAACAGGGATCCCTCAGTCATGTGAGCGAGGCTTTTTATATATGAGTGTGTGTCTATAAAATTATATTACAACAAGCTGTGTTGCATAATTCATGGTCCCAAATAAGTTACACTTAATATGTAATTGTTGCTGAATGTGCAAATGTTCACGCATTAATTAGTGTGACTAATTTAAAGCTGTGTGTGTGTGTGTGTGTGTGTGTGTGTGTGTGTGTGTGTATAGATGTGGCCTTGGCCAGTGGCCTCCATTCTCTGAATATCAGCTCTCCCATTCAGAGTGTTTCGGACGCGGAGCTCCGGCTGCCTGGCTCACATGGGCCTATCCTCAGCATCAGCAGCATGGAGTATCTCAGCTCAGAACACGAGCATCTGCCTACTGGTGAGAGCCATTAGCAGCGCATCCTAACCCATAACTCAGCATTACAGCAGTGTGGCAATATGTCATTAATTGGAAATTTTTTGAAAAAACAGATAAAAAAAACCCCAAACATTTAAAATAAAGGCTTCATATTATGTCTGTGTGTATAAACCTAAACACTTAATAAGCCTGTACACATAAAAAATAGGCTAAAACTAGCTTATAATAAAGGTACGGGAAAAAGTATTGGACATATAATATTGAAGACAGTTTGCAAATTTGAGAGGCTTGTCAGTTTGCAGAAATATCTTCAAGACTGTAACTGTAAAGTCACCATGACTTACAAAAACTACAACTTCTTTGACTTGTATGTTTGTAACAAGGGAAATTATTTGTTGCAAACGACACACTAAGGCCAACAGGTGGCAATATTTACTTGATTTTTTTTTTATTTTTTTTTTTTACTACTATGGTGCTAGTTATGTGGGTTTATTGAGCTTCAACAAACATTGCACTCTTGCCTGTCAGTTCCTGATTCCATGGAAGATGGTGCAACAACAGAAGAGCCTAACAGCATAGAGGATGAGGAAGAGGAGGAAGAGGAGGACGAGTCCACTACAGTAGATAATGATGAAGGTAGAGATGCTAATACAGAGGAAAGAGAGGAAGATGAAGATGAAGTGCCTCAAAGACAGTCTCCTCTGAGCAATCATTGCATTCAGGTCACTCAGCTTAACACTGACGAAGGTGAGTTGGGAATACTAACATAGTTTACAATTTAGAGAAGTGTTTAGACAGTTGAAACAGTTTCATATTTGCATATTTTTGTTCAGACCCTGCTAGCTTCACTCTCACAGCAGTGCCTCAGCCCAACTCATTTCTCCCTAAAGAGGTGCCGAGGGTCCTAGAAGGCCCTAGTCCTGTACTTCTCCGAGGGCCTTTCTCCAATACAGTGAGTTCACCTCATATAGGAACCCTGCATCCTCCTTTGCCCCCTAGCAGTATCATTGAGGAACTGCACCGGGCTCTGGCAACAAAGCTTCGGCAAGATAGGTGAGTGAGGATTTCCAGTCTGTTCTGCTTGGCTAGTTACCTCTACAGTGGTAGATGTGTGATGAGAGAGCAGCAGTGTGAATGCAGTTGCACTTATTGATTTCACTATATGAAGATCTTGTCTGGTTTTCAAGCACTTGCTCGAACAGTCTTACTGATCCAAGAGGCTGGGTTCAGGAGGTATGGTTCTGGGGTGGGAAAATGAATGCACTATATTTAGGAGTAATGATGCCAGAGCACAACAATTTCTAAAGCTAAAGAAGGGATTAAGGGCATGGTGGAGGAAGATAGTAAAGCATAAACTAATGATAAGCTCTATCATAAAGGTTCTGATTGTGTATATTTCATGACTTACATATATATATACCTGCAGTACGGAGCGAGAGCCAAGTGGGGAGGTGGAAAGCAGGAAGGAGGCAGAGGAGAATAAGGAGAACATGAGACAAAGCAACTGCTTTACTGATGCCTCAGGAATCATATACGACATCGACAGCTGGAACGAGTCTGTAATTTCTGGTAAATAACTTAAAAATGCAGTATTTCAATATCCATGAAGACACGCTAATCATGGGATGGTATGGGGTATTTTGTGACTATTTTTTTGCTTTGGCTAATACCCTCCATGACACAAACGTACTTCTTGTGTTAGTGAGTTTCAAGAAGCAGCTTTATGTGTTGTGTAGTTACACTTAGAGGACGTGTTTGTGTATAGGCACACTGCCACGGCGAATGAGAAAGGAGCTGCTGGCGGTGAAGCTGCGGAATCGGCCCAGCAAACAGGAGCTGGAAGACAGGAACATCTTCCCTGTGCGCAGTGACCAGGAGAGACAAGAAATCCGCCAGCAGATTGAAATGAAGCTCGCCAAGTAAGCATTCACTATTCTGGCCCCACCATTGCAATTCTGTACAGGTCTCAAGTCTTGACGGTAGAAAGGAGTAGTTTAATCATAAAAATTGTTAAAACCAATAGATGTTTTAAATGACAATGTGACAAAAACTAAATAAATGTTAAATACAAAATGTTAAAATACAATCCTGACCCAACCCTCCTCAGTTTTGTGCAATCCCAGTGGCTGGGGTCAGTTCCCTGGCCAGGAATCGAAACCTGGCCCACGGCAGTCAGCGAGCCGAAGCCTGCTAATTTGATGTAAACATTATAGATTGGGATTGTAGAGGAGGTGGGGTACAATTTTTCATTTACAATAGTCTTCTTTCCAATAGTTTTCAAATCTTTTCATCAGATTAATTTGTGAAAATTATGTGAAGTTGCTTGTATTTTAAAGGAAACATTTAGCAGGTACATGCAAGTATGTACAGTATATCTTCCCTCAGACTTATCACTGGGTGATCGCGAGTACAGTATATTTCTGTATTTCTGTTTTTTGACATAATGGAAGAGCTTAAGGTCACACTTCAGCTTCAACTTTACCCAAACTTTTGCCAGTTAAGTAAATCTGACAGAGATGTAATTACCATTTACTTGAAACACATGAAACAAACCCTCTTAACAAAGAATAAAGATGGTCTGATACAATGTTTACCAGGTTATTATTTGTATTTGAGCAAAATGTCACATACATACAATATGTCCTTATTGTAAATGTAGTGCAAGTGCTGGAGTGAGAAAATGAATTGGCCTTATTTCTAACGGCAGGTCAAATTAAAACATAATATTTTCAATTACGCATATTTAGAAGGGAATCATTAAGGTTGGCCATCAAATCTATTTCAGCAGGTAAATTTTTATCTCATATCAAACATTTATACAAAGATGCTTTTAGAATTTGTATAACAATACACAGTGCTGTCAGTGCATGTAATCGTTTTTTTCTTGTGGTATTTCTCACCACTGAATGCAGCACTTGCTGTTCTGCTCACACACACACTTGTGCTGATTTTTAGAAGACACGGCTGATCCTTACTAGTTACTTGTTATTTTGAAAATATTTTGTACAGAATGTATGCATGATGCATAGTATTAGAGACTGCTTTGCACTGGAAGCAGCTGTGGAAGCAAAAGAAAGGAGATTTTGGTCACATAGTGCAGATTAGGTATATACATACAGTATATAACAACACTGACATGTATGTGAAAACAAATGAGCACAGTACTATGTAAATGTCTTAGGCACATTTACCATGAAATGGTATAAAGCAAACTTGCCTATAAAATGTTTTATACATAAAAGAATCTTTTATAAAGAGCAATAAACAGTACTAAACTAAACAATAATCGCTGACAACCCTTTGCCTCTAAAAATACATCAGTAGTCTCAGATAGACTTTTATAAGGAAAGTGGCTGGTAAAATTTTCTAAAGATCTTGGAGAAGAGAAGTTTTGCTGCTTAGTGGTAAATGAGGATTAAAAAAAGAGGCTAATAAACCATAGACAAGTAACACAGATACGAGACAGACCATTGTAGCAGGTTTTTCCTGATTATTTTAAAAGCGGGGTGGCAGTTTTGTATTCATCAAGGAGTTTATTATCCTCTGCCCTTCCTTGGGAGTAGATAGGAAAATGACTAAATTACACCTAGTAAACCTTAAACACTTAATAAATAACTCATTAGAGGTTCAAAAACAACAAGGATTTGGCTTGAATCAGCATAAAAAGCAGACCAACTGAGATCCTTCAGTACAACATGGTTTCTCACAAAACAACACAGTGCAGTCTCACTACCTTACTATTTATAGCCTTGCGGTTTTCTGCACTTCTGCAGGAGTAAGACATGCATGCTATTTTTAGAGCTCACACAGATAAATAATGGCTTGCTCTGCACCATCCCTCATCCATATTAAATCCAGGAAATTGTTGCTCACTTTAGCTACTACTGGAATACAAAGCCACACAATGGCCCAGTCTGTTGCTCAAGGTAAACTGTGTCATCCGAAGAAAAAGATGGACATTAGTTTTGTTAAATATTGGATATCATTGGCATTTAGTCTAGATTTTGAGCATAAAGCAATATTTTTTTTTTTTACAAATCTAAATGAAATGGTATTTGTGTTCCATCAACTGGTTCATTTTAACTGTTCTTGCTGGAGACTGTGTCCTGAATTTGAGCACATAAATACATTTATGAATTTTATAATTCTGAATTTTATAATCTGGTTTTAGAACGTGTCTCAAAGGAGCACAGGGCTTTGACCCGTAGATATAACATGCAAGAAAAATGTAGAATAATGGGAGAATATGGCCACAAGCCAACCATTCCTCAGCCAATGTTAGGTTTATTGCTGCTGCCTTCAAAAACCAAACCCTTACTTTGGCCACAACCTAACTTAATCTTTGTTTTTCAGACAAAATGTGAAAAACTATTTTTTTTTTTTAGATCTTTTTCAGTGTAACATGTGACCGTGGACCCCCTTTGCGCCTCATAGCCAGTCAAATGTTTATGGTTTAAAAAAAGAGTTGTGTAGATGAAATCTCTTAAAACCGTGATTCCATTCACTGCTCCACAAGAGAGTTGCTTCTTGATACATATTTTAAATGCAAATTGATGAAATTATTTCTAACTTCTAAGAATCAAAGGTTAGAAAACGAAGTGATGTGGGGCAGATGTCTGTTTCAACCCTTACAGTGTTGTGGGGAATGAGCCAGGGCAGTGTAAGGTCAGCTTGCAAGGATCTATCAAGAGTGAATCTCAAATTTACCTCATGAAATATTAATGCTGTTACATCTGTGCATTTGTGGAAATCCCCAACAAAATTTAAAGACTTTGAGATGACTGCTTATTCATTGGTGAGGATGTCTATGATAGTAGATGGAAAGTAATATCTTTTTTTAATCTTTTGTTATTAGACTATATGACTGTTATTGTACATTATACTGTTGATAGGCACAGCTGAACCCTCATTTTTCCAAATATTTGTCCATTTATTTATGAATTTGAAAAATATTTAGAGAAATGTGGTCTTCTAAAGGATAAACCGTCCCTCGACTCCTGAGTGTACCAGTATGCAGAAATCACATGGGTAGAGTAGCTCTCGCAGATCCAGTTAAAGGAGGCTCTGCATGTGTGCTTCTGTAAGGCACGGCACGCACTTACGGAAACATCTGTCCGGTGTCCTTGCATCGTTTCATCAACCAAATGTGGAGGGTATCTCAGATGAAGAATTACAGTCGGATTTTGTAGGCAAGGCAGAAAGACTCTGGGCTTCAGTGTCATAATCCCATAATTGGTGGATTCATAGGAACTCTCTTCAAAGCCCATGGTTCACAACGTGATTTCGGTTCTGTTTCGCAGGAGACT
>CM074931.1:13497360-13517845 GCA_037576815.1 Pangasius larnaudii
GGAAACCCAGCTCTGGCCCGTTGTGTGTGTTAGAGGGGTTGAACTAACTGCACAGTGGTGGAGAGAGCAGTAAGGTGAGGGAGAACAACAAATTCACACTAACAGGACTTATTAACAGGCCTACAGGTCATAGATGGCATGTGATGTGATGTAAAGTGTCATGACAGATCAAGCGAGTGCCATACTGAGCAACAGAACAGTTTGTAGCTAACCCGTGGGCAATACGCAAGTGATAGATGAAACCTAGCATGCTAACAAGCAAACTTAACACAAGGTATTAGCCACAGGGTTCTGAATGAGCACAAACACAGATACCACAGTGCAGAGTGATGAATAGGGATGATGAGAGTTTAGAAGCTGAATTTTGAGGACAAGTTACAACTATAGTTGTAACTATAACGAGTATTTGTATAAGGTCTCATCATGCATGTGCACATGAAGATACCCAGGTGACATTCAACACTCACCCTGGGAGTTACTAGGGTAGAAACATGTTACATTTCAAAAGTTAAGCCCAAGCATGACAATTTACGTTCAAATTAATCTTCAATAGTGTTTAAATTCAACTGGTGCTACTAGCCACATATTACTAACAGTCAATTAGCATAATAATCAAGCTTAGTGATCGTGAATGTCAGCTTTGCTAACATCCGGTATATTTGTCCATGCAGGTTTCACAGGCCGTAGAAGAGGGTTTTCTTCTGTGAAGAAAGTTAAAATAGACATACAATGGCGAAATCCTGGAGATGACGTCAACCACGGAAAGTGCTTATTCTTCCAGCTTTCCTGGTCTTAGGTGCAGTTAATGACAGAAGCTCCAAAGCAGGGGCTCAGCACCTTGAGGAGAGAACAGCAGCTGTGGACCTCCGCTCTGAGGCTGGAGAAGAGGGGCCATTATGAAAGGATTTTTGATGTTAAAACTGAGTTTTTAAATAACTGCTGAATCAACTCTGAGTGAAAGTTTGTGTGCATGTGAGATCCACTTTAATGGAAAGAAGAAAAAAAGTCACTTAAGGGGTGTAAGCCTATTAATTAAAGAGTTTAATATCAAATGTACAAAATGCAGTCTGTTCAAACAACCTAGTGGTTAATGTCTTTATTTGGTGAAAAAGATGAGCGAAAAAAAAGACTGTTAAGCAATTTGATTTTAGAATTCATTGAAATGCTTTGTCTTATTTTCAGTAATTTGGGTCCAGAGCCCCTGACTTCACGTGGTGAAGTATTGATCAACTAGACAGATTTGTTTTAATGGTGGTGAGCAACCCAAACAAAGTCATATGTGCCAATACGTTAAACTTGATTAATCTTTCTTGAATTCACATAAGGTGTCCTACAACACTGATGACTGCTGGGGTGTACATGCTCAACCCTGAAAAATTCATACACAGAAAAAAGGGTTAAATCTAGAACTCTAAAGGGTTCGTTGACTTTTTCCTCTGGAGGAGCCCTTAGGTTCTGTGTAGAACCCTGTAATAGACCCTTTACAAAAGGCTTCAAGTATAAGCCCTTTAGAAAGCAAGAACCATTAACTATCCAGTGAAGTCCTGAAGAACCCATTCTAGTCTAAGCTGTTAGGAGGCTCTAAGGACTAGAGAAACGTAAGCTCTCAATCAGCATTTATTATCTATCCCAAAATAGCTAACTAGGCATCCAGAAATCCATCAGTTTACACACAACCTATGAACTCATCTGTCCATACTGCAGTGTTGTAGTAATAATGACATTAGATATTGATTCAAAATAATAAGCTGGAGATTGTCAATTGCACCAAAAGTACTGGCTAAAACATTTTGTAGTGAAAAAAGACAAAGAGATTGACATTCCTGTCATGCATTACTGCTGTGAATATATGTTTTGTTGTTTTATTTAGTAACTGACCAGTAAACATACCTTTGGGGACTGAATGTAAGTGTCAGGGGTAACGTTTATTCATGAATAAATTTTTTTTTACATTTTCTATGTTTTTACTACTGTCTCTTTTATAAGATGTTTTCTTTTCTACAGCTATTCATTATTAGTAGTTAAAATCACCATGTTTCAGGGAGTTAAAACCACAACTCTGTCCAACAGGACCATAACAAATAAAATACAAAATCAAAGTAATACATACAACATTTTAAATAGGATTGTGATTTAAAATTATATTAAGCTATATTGCTGAAAAATAAGAACATGCTTTTAAAACATCTTGAACATTACTTGTAACTACTGTTCTCCAGTTGGCTTCTATTGTAGAAACATGGGGACATCTGAAAGGAACAAGGTCTGTAGTCCTCTACGTACACTTTTCAACTCTTCCTCGTGCTACAAAGAGAGCAAAGCATTTCAGTTGGACAAGATTAAAAACTGTTTTTAACGAACAGAAATTCTGAAGCAATACTTCCACGCACCATCTGTCTGAATAAGTGGTCCTGAACACCTTTCATGTCTTTCTTCATCAAATGCATCTGAAATTACATTGAACAATGGAAGTCTTACTTTTAGGTTCTTAATGAGTAGTGTATTATTCCTCAAAGCATTAAACACTCACCTGTGTAAAAAAGATCTGCTCCTCATAGTCCAGGTTTCGGCATACGTTTGTTTCAATTGTGCTTTTTAAATGATGTAGCCTGAGGAAAATATCAGTGTGGCAAAATGAACAAAGGTAAAGTCTGTAGGTCTGGGGTTAATTAAACTAACTTCAAGCTAATTCATTGTTCTGCTGCCACATGATTGGCTGATTGGATAACTGCATGAATATGCAGGTGTACACGTGTTCCTAATGAAGTGGACATAAGTGTATATTACTAATATGTATTCAATTATATTGCAATTACTAAATAAAGGCACCTTATACAGGCCACCTAACATGTGGCTAACATTCGGAGCTGATGTTGCCAGAGTTATAAATGTGAAATAAGGAAATATCCCCCATCACTAGGGCCTATTCACACTTTGAAGCTGATACTCCCATCAGTGGCAGTCAACATAATTTGCTCTGTGGACCTTTCTGGCAAGCTTTCTATCTAATGTTTTTTTTTTTTTTTTTTTTTTTTTTAAATGTTTAAAAAATAATTTAATTATTTTTGCATGAGCTAAGGAGCCATGGCTGAAAACTAAAGGCACATTTCTTTTGTGAATTTCAGGCTAGTCTGTACAGAAATATGACAGAAATGAGTTTTTATTTTTGGAGTAATGCAGTAGTTAGGTAAGGTAACTGGAGCAAACCACTCGTGACAGACCAATAAATAAATAAATAAAATTGTGCACCCCCTATTCAGAATGTAATGTCCTTGTCCTTTGAGCATGAATTATGAATGAAAAATCTCTCATTTGTTTGACCATCACTGAATACTAAAGCAAATATTAAAATTAAAGTACATTTTTAAGTGAATTATATGAAAGCCGGCGGCGCTGTGACACAGCAGGTAGTGGTGCCACCTCACAGCTCCAGGGTCCCTGGTTCTATCATGAGCTCTTTTTGCTGTCGGTGGGCAGTTCCTGTGCTTGTTCTCCCCATGTCCGTGTGGGGTCGCTCAGGGTTGTCTGGTTTCCTCTCACCATGCAAAAACATGCCAGTAGGTGGCCTGGCTAAGATAAGTTGCCCCTAAGTGTGAATGAGTGTGTGAATGTGTGTGCAAGCTGCTCTATGATGGACTGATGTCCCATTGAGAGTGTATTCCCTCGTCACACCCAGTATTCCTGGGAAAGGCATTATTACGTGAATATTTTACGCTGTTTTAACATATGTCTCACCTTTGTGTTCCTCTTTCCTGGTAAGCATGGAAAGCCAGGGCTTGCTTCTTCCAGTAAGCCTTTAAAATAGTCAAACAGAAATATATTAGATGGAAGTCTGAACTGAATGAAACTGCTATTTATAAATACTACTGTTAGACAGAAATCTGGCTAAATATTATATTTAATATATTATTCTTTTATACTATACTGTGTGTGTGTTTGTGTGTGTGGTTGTGTACAGTCAGCTCCGCTTCCATGTTCCGCAGAGATGTGTCATCTTGTTCCAAGTTTTTAATTTCATCCATTAGAACTTGTTTAACTGTCTCCAGCCTCTGAGACCTACATGAAAGTTTACAGGGAAAACAAGTTAGGAAGACTCAGCCCCTGAAAATAAGGTATTTGTGACCTTGGTGCTCTAAAGTCTGACCTGTACTGTTGCACTTTCATGGTTATAGTGGAAACATGTTGCTTGCAGGCCTTTAGTGACTGCTTGGTGAAGAGATCCATTCTCCTTGAGTGGTTCTAAGGTACAGCCAATATTACAACACACCATCAGTGCATGTATTTACTGGCTCTATTAAATACTTGTCATATGATAATAATGGTAATTATGAAAGTAAACTGATGTTTGGAAAGTTAAAATCTAATAAAACAAAACATATGAAATATTTTCAAGTGACATTTTACAGATTTGCCATGTGAATGGCTGATTCATCATGATGTTCAAGATGTAGATATCAGAAATATCAGCTATGCTTTTTTTAAAGCTGGTTATGAATGTAACTGGATCTACCACAGTTGCCAGGGGCCGTGTTTAACACCTGGATATGTTCTCATTGCTACATGCTGAGACCTCCCGCAAAGTCACGAAATGGCAGTGACTTTGTATTTGCTATAATTATCTACTGCAATGTCCCTTCTTTTCTTGGAACCTACTTGCTGAGTGCCTACTTGGTCAGCAGTGGCTCCAAATTACATCTGAATACCATCCTCTGTGTGGACAGAGACTTGCCGTGATCCAGCAGTCCACTAAAAAAAAACAGCTACTTTACAGTCATCTGATGTGATGTCTCATCTGATGACCCATCAGGGCCTGACAAATTAGCCAAGGGTGCTGAAATTCTGCCACATAATTGTCCATGTAATCTTTAGACTGAGGTACATAGAACTCATGGAGAGGGAAAGAGAATGTTCTGTGTTGTGTTGAACTGCTATGTCCAACTCTAAACGAGCCATTTTAAGGGTGGTCATCAGAGCTGATTTGGAGCTGCTGGAGGTTGACCCGGGTCCCTTTGTGGTCGCTACCAGAGCTGGGTTTGAGTAGTGAGGCTTGGCTGTAGGTTTGTTTTCGGCTGAAAAAAAATCTCCTGAACCCAGTCACAGACATACCATCCTTGTGCATACTGGTCAGGCTATCGGAAGGGATTTACTGTGGGACCTAAGCAATTGTGTGTGGCTTTTGGCTCCAAAATCAGCCATTTTAACTGAGGTATGTCTACTTAACATCTGTACACACTTGGAGAGAGCCTTGAAACGTTTGCTGGGTGTTGACAAGCACCAAAGCCAAGCATTTACAATTCATAGCCTGCCCAGGTTGGATATGGTTGACCTTCAAATCGAGGTCTAGGCCTGCTTAGTTGCTCTTATCAAGTTAGCATAAGTCTAGCTTCGCATTCAGTGTAGGGAACCTCCAAGCCAAAGTCTACATCTCGCAGAAGGCCAATAGCAAGACAGTGGACCCAGAGCTAATGGCCGTTCTCTGGTTCCAGGAGATTTGGGCACTGGCTGCACAAGCGTAGATCCATTGTGCTGGAATCGATAGGGTTTTGGCTTGGTGAAGATGCAGCTGGCACCCTGCAGCCTATTAGCCCCATCGTGTGAGGGATATATCACTCCTATCCTGTACACTTGCATGGCTGAGTGGGTGTCTCAATAGGTGCAGTACCAATTTTAGCTAGCAGTTCACAGCCAATGCTCTAACAGAGAGAGAGCAATGGTTTACACTCACAGCTAAGTCTATCACAACTCCGCTCCGACTGGAGTTACAAGCTGAACACAATAGCTTTTCATGCAGAAAAGAACTTTTCATGCAGTCCTGGTGAGCAGAGAAAAGGAAAAGAAGTGATGGTGCAGTAGGTACATATAGAAATATTCTTTGTGGGAAATCTTCGCCTGGTGCGCACAGGAACATATCCCAGTGTTAAACACTGCCCCTGCTGGTTAGGAGAGGTGAAATAGAACTTAATTTGTTGAGTAAGATGTATTAAAGTACTTAGTTATCTTGTTACGATATATGATGTATGAGTTAAGCTATTACATAGTTCTGCTCAGATCTGTCAATGTCATATCATATATGTTCATATTACTCATGATTTGAATTCTATGTTTAAGCTGTTCCCCATTTACTCGATAATACTTTGATCTTCATCTACCTCAAATTTTCTCTTAAGTTCAGAGCTGAACTGGTGGCAGACATAGCCCATCTCCTGAGAGGTGCTCACTTCAGACTGTACCAGATCCATATCTGCCTCAACACTTGCTTCCCAACAGCTTGACACCACAGTGGACCGCATTTCCATATCTTCGGTAACTAATAATATGCCCAACCCCGATAAACACATAACACATGAGAAATACATTTAAGCACTTGTATATCTAATTAACAACCATGTAATGTAAGGCCTGTGAGAAAATTAGGACACCCCATGAAAGCCTGTGTTTTTTTTTTTTAACATAGTTAAACATAAGGACATTTTAACAATATTGGGAGATTCAAGTAATGTAACTGTTTTTGTTGAAAAAACATAATTCTTTATGCTTATGAATGCACACCTTTTGTTAATATTTATAAGTACAAAGTAATTTCTAAATACTGTATATTTATAAGTAAATGTGTGTAAATCTGAAGTGGATATATGCACTGGAAGTATATTAAATAACAAAAACAAAGTGTTCAAATGCACTGTACGTTGTTATATGCTTTAAAGCACCCCTAAGCATTAGCAGTCATTTTTAAACAACTAAACATAATCTATATGGAACAATACATTCTTAATATTTTATAATGGCCAATAAATGGCACGGGAATGTAATTACACCCTTACCTTCATTACAAATGTCTTTGAATTATACAGACGAGTGACAAATTAAAGGATGGGGGTTGTGTTATGCTATGGAGGGCATATTAATGGGGGTCGATGCAAATTAATGCAAAATTATTCTGACTGATCCCCTTCATACTATAATGAAACATTTCTATCTTGATGGGGGAGTGTGATGAGTATGAAAATAATGTAAACCATATGCTATGGAACAGATCTCAACCCAACTGAATTCCTGTATGAACCGTCATGTCCAAATTTCATCACCATCTAAATACCAAATAATATCTTTAGGAAAAATGGCGTTCATCCCTCCAGTACTGTTCCAGAGAATTGTAGAATCTGTGCCAAGGCACACTGAAACTGTTCTGGTCGTCCACAACCCATTTATGCATTTTTTTTTCATTAATTTGTCACCTATTTGTACATTACTATTTAAACTGGAAAGCCATCATATTCGCTTGCCATTTCAAATATCTAGCTGCATCTGTACCTGAGCAAAATATCAATTGCACATAGGCTTCTACTTTCTAGTTCCACTCACTCATACTTCTAGGTCCCTTTACCTGATCCCTTCTCTTTCTCCCCTTCCTCAGCACTGCTGTCATCTTGCATGAGTTGTTTAGAGCCTGTACCCCAAAAGACGTTTCCATTATATGTCTTTTACTTTCTCATTAGTTACAATTCCTTTACGCTCTCATTAATTACAAAGACGATTGAGAGATTATCACACCAGAGTTTCTCTGCCATATGTTGTACCTACAAAAGGAAAAGCAGTACGAAATTCGCAATATTAACCTTTTTTCTTAGACTGTTGCTTGACACTAGGTTTGAACAGTTTTCTTGGCTTCATTCTAACAGCGAGTTCACTGGGTCCAGCTTTAGTCCCCTTGTCTTCGTCTTCACTGTCATCTTGCTCAGGCAGACATGTGGAATTGCACGTGCTGGGTCGAGTGCGACTGGTTGCTGGACCTGATGACACAGTGGGTTAGACATGACTATTTGGAAACAAGGGAAAAGTAAAAGACTGGTATTACCTGATTCTGCCTTTCCAACACTGCTTCCCTGAACAGATGCAGGTGTTTTCTGCACAAAGTGATTTATTATTAGAGAGACCATTTCCAGATGCCTAAGCATAATCAAACATATAACCAAGTCTGGCACAAGACAAGAAGCCTCTCTACCTCAAGTTCAGTGCAGATCATAGCTATATTGTTCATAGATGTGCGTGATGATTGGCTTAGAGTCACTAAAGAGATGACAGACTCTTTGTCAAAGCATGCCTGCACAACTCTTTGGCTGGTGCTGTTTAGAAAGCCCCTAAGATCTTCTTCTATGTCTGGAGAGTTGAGCAGGGAAGAACATTTTTCCCTACCAGTGGAGGCAATGAGGGGGTGGACCAATGGCTGCCCAGGACTCAGCTCAGCATTCTGAAACAGAACAGTGGGATAAGGGACAGGTTACACTATACAAGAACATTTCAACAATTTACTAAGTATATTATGCCTAACTAGCTCCGACAATCCAGATTCATGTCTAGTACAGGTAAGAATCAGAAGAACTGCTAAACTGGCAATTAATATCATTTGACATTAATACATATACTGCAAAAACTAATTTTTTTTTTTGAAATAATAACATGTAAGTAAACAATAAACATAATTTTGATTAATATGAATATTCTATTAATGTAATTAGGTAGTCCTGTTTCTACAATCAACAGAAGCAAAAATGTAAGCAGCATAACTGGGCGATATGGACAAAAATCACTACATGGATAATTTCATATATTGAAATGATATATTATTATTATTATTATTATTATTATTATGATTATTATTATTATTATTATTATATATATATTATGATGTACACCAATCAGCCATAACATTAAAACCACTGGCAGGCGAAGTGATTATCTCATTACTATGACACCTGTGATGGGGTGGGATATATTAGGCAGCAAGTGAACAGTCAGTTCTCGAAGCCAATGTGTCTGAAGCAGGGAAAAATGGACAAGTGTTAGGATCTGAGCGACTTTGACAAGGGCCAAACTGTGATGGCTAGGTGACTGGGTCAGAGACTGGGTGTTCTCGGAATGCAGTGGTTAGTACCTACCAAAAAATGGTCTAAGGAAGGACAACCTCTTTTCTTTTACATCATGTGGACGGCCAGGTGCACGTGCGTCGCATACCTGGGGAAGAGATGGCACCAGGATGCACTATGGGAAGAAGGAAAGCCGGCAGAGTCGGTGTGGTGCTCTGGGCAATGTTCTGCTGGGAAACCTTGGGTCCTGGCATTCATGTGGATGTTACTTTGACACATACCACCTACCTAAACATTGTTGCAGACCAAGTACACCCCTTCATGGCAACGGTATTCCCTAATGGCAGTTACCTCTTTCGGCAGGATAATGCATCCTGCTGCACTGTAAAAACTGTTCAGGAATGGTTTGAGGAACATGACAAAGTGTTCAAGGTGTTGACTTGGCATCCAAATTCCCCAGATCTCAAGCAGATTGAGCATCTGTGGGCTGTGCTGGACAAACAAGTCCGATCCATGGAGGCCCCACCTCTTACAGGACTTAAAGAATCTGCTGCTAATGTCTTAATGCCAGAAACCACAGCACGACTTCAGAGGCCTTGTGGAGTCCATGCCTTGACGAGTTAGAGCCGTTTTGGCACACAGTGGGGACCTACACAATATTGGGCAGGTGGTTTTAATGTTATGGCTGAACGGTGTACATTACAGTTTCTCTAAAATTGATGAAAAAATTATTTACATGAAATAACTGCATGTATTCATGTCTGTTCTGTGACATACCTTATCAATGACAGTTTTAAAGTCAGTGCCTGATTTTTTTTATACCCAAACCACATCCAAACGACAGAAGTCCCTCCTTTTTTAGGTACAGGTTCTTCATCTTTTAGGTGGGCTGATGCCTGTTCTGAGTGTCCCGGGCAGTTTTGCTCTGTGCCATGCTCCTACATGTTACTTTTTCTTGTTTTTTTGGTACAGCACACCACTAGTAGCTCGTAGCTCTAACCTTAGTGATGTAAATCGGCTCCCGAGAAGTGTTTTTTGTGACATTGGCGATATAAATGATATGGGAAAATATCTAATCAATAAACATTTTTCTATCGTCTCATGATATGTACGCCATATTGCACAGCCCTATTACGCAGTGTATTTTACCCAAAAGTAGACACTTATGCACTCTTACATTATTAGGCGCTTTTGCTGTTGGTTAAGTAAACAATGTTTTAACTATAAAATCCCTATGGATGGATTTTCATTACTGACCTACTTGATTTTGGTGCAGTCCAGACATACCTCTTGAACACCTTGCCTCTGAGCAGCAGGGGTTACAATAGGGTGACGAAGACATGCGGCACTATCCCGTCCTCCTGATGTCTTATAGAAGGAGGATGCTTGGATCCCTCGGAGATGGCTAGGCAACTCCAGGGGAGGAGAAATAGCACCAACAGGAGAGATGCACAAAGGTTGGAGCGGTGTCGGAGGAGATCTGGGTAAGGATGCATTTTTCTCTGCAGCTAAAGGAAATAACTCACATACTTTAAACATCAAACAACAGAAAAAAAAATTTTAGGATATAAAGTAAATAAGTAGCTATTTTCTTACATCTCATCTTCTCAATGGAGAATGGTGAAATGCGAGAAGAGGTGTGTTTGGAGGCCCAAGATTCTTTTGTTGCTGCTGGAGAAAGCAAATTCTTCCTGCTTTTCGACTGTTCAGAACCCAATATTTCGCTGACCTCTTTCTCCTCCATAAACTTGCCGCCTGTCACTGAATGTGTAGTGGCTTTTCCTGGTTGTTCATTCTCTTTCTCAGCCTGTTCAATTATACCATCTATCTTTCTTTCCTGTACTGTGGCTTGGACTGAAGAAGTCTGAAGCACCTGAGACTTCTATGGTTGTTTAACCATTAAATTCCATTAAGTGAGAGTTGAACAAACGAGTTAAAAAAAATCTTTTAATTGAAGACAACATAGGAAAACATATTATGTTCAGATTTTTGAATGAAGGCAACATTCGGTACCTTAGACATAGGATCCACTGGTGCAAGAGCAGATCTCAGTGTGGCTGTGCTCTCCTCTGCCGCTAATTCCAGACACACACACAAATAAATTTAACAGTACCAAAAAGGTAAGGCTTGTATGGGCACAGCTTTTACAGCAGAAAAAACATTATCTTACATTTAATTATGTTAGAGGGGAGAGGAGAAGCACAGAAAGAAGCGATTTTAGAGGCCAAAACATTTTCCTGTCCTTTGATGGACCCCAGAACAGCTGCAATCGTCTTCTTTTGCTTGGATTTTACAGGATTAGATAATTCTTTTTTCTGTTTCTCCTTCACACCCTTATGAACTGTCTTTGACCTGAACTGATGGGTTTTTTGGACAGGTGGTTCGACTACAGCAGCCCTATTCTGAATTGAAGCAGTCCTCTGAGGCTTTTCTGGCTGTCTGATGATAAACCTCTGTTTAATGAGAGATGAGTTTAACATGTCACAGAGTAGTAAACACAAAAAGGATTAGAGCCCAGATTATTTTTAGAGGCAAAAGAATCCTGCCTTTGCTGGAGGTGGTCCGTCGGTTTCTGACTCACTCTCGGAGTCAGACAACTCTCTGTAGGATTTGGTCAGAACTGAGCTTCTTTGGGGCCTGTCTGTGGGCTTTCTGCTGCCAACATCCTTGCTTTTCTCATGCTTTTCTTCTACTACCTTCTTCTGCCTTTTCTGAAATTTAGTTAAGCCCAGCATAGTCCAGCAAAAAAAAAAAAAAGACATGTCAATAAGAGAAACAAAACATTTAATAAGACAACGTTAAAGAGAAAATCATGACACCATTCTTTTTCAGTAGTATATTTTCACATACCCTCTTTGGTTTAGGCAATGCTTTTGCAGCCTTTGGTGAGGGAATGGGTTTGTTTGGAGTTTCAACTAAAAGAGAGTAAGAATTTTATTTACAGCTTCTTTCCCCCATTCATACGACAAGGCAATACTGAGGAAACAGAAAGTATTATACCAAAGAAAAAAAGCAAACATAGGGTCTCATTTATAAAGGCTGGTGTCAAATAGAATTTAAATCATAATAAAAAAGACTTGTCGCAGTAAATGATTAAGAAGTATTACAATTTCTTCTTGGTGGGGTGAAAAATAAATATAAATAAGGAATTCCTCTCCATTGTCAAATACTTGTATTTGTATATTATGGTTTAGGACTTTGCCCCAGAACAAGGAAGAATAGCATGGCTGTGCAAAAGGCATACATGTGATGTTCGCAGGAGGATGAATGGGCTTAACTGGCTGTCTCGTGTAGTCTGCCACTTTAGGTTTAGGTTTCCTGCTGGCTGATTGTAGCCAGCTAATTTCCGTCATATTTTCGGTATCAGTGTCACTGAACAGATGCTTCTTCACATTACGACCAGCAGGCTATACATTCACACAGACATATACATACAAAAAAAGCACAAACATATACATTTGAAGTAGGGCTGCACTGTAAAGACAAAAACAACAACACAGTCCCCTCCTTCCAGAAAATACTGGAATGCCAAGGGCACTTCTTTATTTTTGCTATACACTGAAGACATTTGGGTTCGAGGTCAAAAGATGAACATGATGAGATGATGGACCATAATTTCAGCTTTCATGTCCTGATATTTACATCTAGAATAAGTAACTTGTTATACAACTCAGAATAAGGCTCCTTGTGTTTAAACCCATCTCTTCTTCAATTGATCAAAAATATTGCAACATGTGACTGAAAGGTGTTTCTTGTTGCCCAGGTGTGCCCTGTTATACTGGTTGTTTAAACAATTAATAGACAATTAATAAAGTCTAACCCAGGGTTTTTGCCTGTAAAGACTGCATTTGTTGTTAAAAAGGATAAACCAACATGAAGTCCATTTTTGAAGCTGAGAAAAGGACATAGCCAACACAGCAATTTGGAATGTCCAGAAAAAGAAAGAACCCACTGGTGTACTAACAACCAGACATCGAACAGGTCGGCCAAGGAAAACAACAGCAGTTGATGACAAACATTGTTGTATTTGTTTTTTTCTTCACAGCTCTCATCGTCAGTGACATCAGGGATAAAGGTATCACAATTCACCGTTTGAAGAAGACCTCGAAAGCAGAAATATAGAGGCTATATTACAAGATGCGAACCAGTCAGCAGTGAGAATCGGAAGACCAGATTGCAATTACAGAAATGCAGAAATGAGCCACAAAAGTTCTGGAACCAAGATTAACCTCTAGCAAAGTGATGGAAAGGCCAAAGTGTGGAGAAAGAAAGGATCTGTTCATGATCCGAAACATATGAGTTCCTGGGCTCACTAATCTTTATTGATGATATAACTCATGATGGTAGCAGCAGAATGAATTCAGAAGTCTACAGAAACATTCTGCCTGCCAGAATGGGAGGAACTTCATCATGCAGCAAGACCAAAAGCACACTGGCAATACAACAAAGGACCTCGTCAGGAAAAAAAGGAGAAGGTTTTTGACTGGCCAAGTCAATCCCTAGACCTAGATCCCTAGATCCCTGGAGCATGCATTCCACTTGGTGGGAGAACCCCCTCCCCCACTTAAAAAAAAAAAAAAAAAACACTGAAAGAAGCTGTGGTACAAGTCTGGAAAAGCATCGCAAAAGAAGAATGCAACGTTTTGGTGGTGTCAGTGGGTAGCCAGCTTGATGCAGTTACTGCAAGCGAGGGATATGCAACAAAATAGTAACTGTTATTCAATTTACTTTAAGTCTATCTGTTCCTATACTTTTGCTCACCTAAAAATCTGTCACCAAAGGTGCCATGTACAAAGTTGTTTAACACATCTAAATGTAAATATCAGGAAATGAAAGCTGAAATTTTCATCTTTTGATCTCAAAACCAAATGTCTTCAATGTATAGAAAAAAACAGACAATAGAATTGGCCGTGCCCTTTCTAGCAAGTGGTCTTACTAATTCTCTGACCTTCATAGGAGGACACTTCTTAGAGGTGCTGGCAAGAATCAGGGAACTGCTGAGTACACTGAAGGAACAAGAAATGCAAATTAATCAATTGTGTGAGTGTGAATATTAAATCACATTCACCTTTAGAAAACTACGTTCACAACAAAGCTTGATTCAGACACCAGGGGGTTAATTACCTGCTTTCCATTCCAGATGTTTCAGAAGACCTTCTTTTTTTTTTCTAGGAAGCAATAGACTGAATCAGGACTACATGAACAACACAAAACAATGCTACAGAATATATTACATAATACATACGTAACTAAAAAGAACAAAGCTTTTACCTCACTGAACTGTGGCACATCCACACTGAATGCATAAATGTCCCTGGCAACAACAGTCACACATCAATACAACAATACAGAAATACCTATAGATAATGATTCCTATTAGTATTTCAAAATATTTCAAATTCCTATCTAATTTCCCAAGACTGAAATTTTAAAATAGTACTTATTCTGATTTGAAGGCTTCATAGATTGATGCGAAGATGACTTCAGAAGGCCAGGTGTATTAGCAGAGATCTTGGTCTGGAACAAGACAAAAATATCTGGAGTGATAAGTATGTAAAAAAAAATATTTAAAAAAAACATAAAAAAGGAAACTTTTTCTTGTTTGGTCAATATTCTAATCAAGATAAACCAGTACAATTTAGAGAAAACTTACAACTGAATTTGGACACCAACTCTTGTTGAAAATATATCTGTCGAAGAAAGCAGAAACAGATTAAATAAGTAATAGAGTAAAGTGAAAAAAAATAATATAACGTCTATTTTACCTGTTAGTGGGTGCAAAGTTAAACCGGGAGTCATGTTCCTGTGCTGCTGTACTAAAGGCAGTGTGATTATAATGGCTATTTATCTGCTTCACCATGCTCTCGGCTGCTTTCTTTGTCTTCTTTTAAAAAAAAAAAAAAAAGGAAAAAAAATTCAATATAGTTATCGCTATCAAATCTCATTCATGCAGACCCAGTAAACCCCTTTACATTCTGGAGGATTATTTCACTGTACATAATCATATTAGCCACCTATTTAAAATGATTTGTTACATTTTTATGATTTTTTTAAAAAATATTCACAGAAAAATTAGGCCTATTTTTTGTGCTGATGATGTTTTTATTACCACAAAATACTGCGAGGTTCTCACCGTATTGTTGCTCTTGTCAGCCCCATTGCCCTTAGCCCATCCACTCTGTTCAGTTGTACCGAGTTTAGTTTGGGTTGGTCTCAGTGGCTTTTTCACAACTCCAGCATCTTTTCCAGCAACCCTAAGCTCCGGTGGGTTTTGCTCCTGCTGCTCACGCTCTCTCAGCACCTGCTGCAGTCTTTGAGTGAGCTGAGCATGAAGCTGTTTGTGGCTCAGTCCTCCACAGCTGCTCTGGGCTGACAATGGCTGCTGTGGAGGCTCTGGAGAAGAGACAGATGCAGAGCAAGAAAGGATGTGCTGTATGATTACTGAATGGTCTCTGACACTGTAACCCCACTAAGACTGCTCTGGTACTGCTACCTGAGGACTGATGCAACTGAACTAAAGAGGATTTGAGCTAAGCTTTTCTGTCTCAAGACATCGCTGTCACCTGATTTGGACTGATGTGAAGGTTCATGACATGGGAATAATGACCCAGACACAGAAATTCTCTTTTTGTTAAGGCAGTTGGGACTTGGCAATCTGGCAGTGGAATAAAACATAAAATCAATATTTCACATGTACTAGTGCCTACTACACTGACAGAGAACACTGAAATGTGAATGCAACAAAGTCATACAGTACTGAATGCACGTGCACAAGAATATTACATTTCTCAAATCAAAAAGGCTGGTATATTTTAATATTACAAATATAATGCACATTGTATACACTGATCAAATGTTCCTGTTATTTTGTGATCATCATTATTTTGCAAAAGAATAATAAAAAAAAAAATCATAGTCACTTACATGGAGGTTTCTCTCCACACAGCCGGCTGGGAGTCTAGTACTATACTGTTATCTTTTATAAAACAAATAAATTAAATTAAAATAGTCTACAGATTAATAGACATAATAAATCCTTAACAGTGAACAGACAGCATAACTATACCCAAAGGCTCTTCCTGCAGCTCTTGGTCAGTTTGCACCATTTCCACTACTTTCTCTATAGGAATGTGCTACAAAAACAGTACATTATGTTAATATAAGGGATGAAAAGTGATACAACAGATAGACAGAGAGAAACAACAGAAGAGTTCTGTTCTGAAAATGCAGTCAGGTTCATTGACAAAGTTATTGTTATTTAAGCTGTCTATCGCATTATATACGAGTTGAACTGATGACTGGCGGCGACTGACGGCGACTTCACCAACTTGGAGGAATACGCGACATCAGTGGCCAGGACAACATCACCTGCCTGTGACAGTGATGCCTCCCTCCCAGATGCTCTGAATGACTTCTACGCTCGGTTTGAGGCCCAGAATGATGTGACAGTGAGGAAGACCACCCCTCCTCCCAATGACCAGGTGCTGTGTCTAACCACGGCTGATGTGAGGAAGACTCTACACAGAGTTAACCCGCGGAAGGCTGCCGGACCAGACAACATTCCTGGCAGGGTGCTCAGAGGATGTGCAGACCAGCTGGCGGATGTTTTCAGACATTTTCAACACCTCCCTGAGCAGCGCCATCGTTCTGACGTGCTTCAAGGCCACCACCATTGTTTCCATGCCAAAGTGTCCTGCCTCAACGACTACCATCCCGTTGCATCATGAAGTGCTTTTAGAGGCTCGTCATGAGGCACATCAAGACCCTGCTGGCCCCCTCACTGGACCCCCTGCAATTCGCTTACCGTCCCAACCACTCAACAGAGGACGCCATCACCACCACCCTCCATCTGCCCTCACCCACCTGGATAAAAAAAGACACATATGTTTGAATGCTGTTCATAGACTTCAGTTCAGCATTCAGTACAATCATTCCTCAGCACCTGATTGGTAAGCTGAACCTGCTGGGCCTGAATATCTCCCTCTGTACCTGGATCCTGGACTTCCTGACTGGGAGACTTCAGTCAGTACGGAAGGGGAACAGCATCTCCAACACCATTACACTGAGCACTGGGGCCCCCCAGGGCTGTGTGCGGAGTCCACTGCTGTTCACTTTGCTGACTCACGACTGTGTAGCAATGCACAGCTCGAATTACATCATCAAGTTCGCCGATGACACGACCGTTGCAGGTCTCATCAGCAAGAACAACGAGTCAGCATACAGAGAGGAGGTGCTGCGGCTAACGGACTGGTGCAGAGCCAACAACCTGTCTCTAAATGTGGACAAAACTAAAGAGATGGTTGTTGACTTCAGAAGAGCACAGAATGACCACTCTCCGATGAACATCAGCAAGCCATGGAGATCGTCAAGAGCACCAAATTTCTTGATGTTAACCTGGAACCTCACCTGGTCGCTAAAAACCAGTTCGATAACTAAGAAAGCCCAGCAGCGCCTGTACTTTCTGAGAAGACTGAGGAAAGCACATAACTCTGATGATAAGCTCCTGTTTACATAATCGCACTTTTTGAATATATAGTATACAGTTACACAGTCCCCTCCAAAACTATTGGAACGGCAAGGCCAATTTATTTGTTTGTGCTATACACCAAAGACATCTGGGTTTGAGATCAAGATGGATAGGAGACAAGAGTTTAGGATTTCGGCTTTTATTTCCAGATGTTTTAAACAACATAAAACACAGAACCATTTGTATCAGACCACCCAATTTTTAGGCAAGCACAAGTATATGAACAGATAAATCCTGAAGTAAATTAAATAGCACTTAATATTTGGTTGCATATCCCTTGTCAAAAACCTTTCACTGTCCCCCCCCCGATAAAGTCGTTTGCGGAGTTTGCTGTGTGTTTTGGATCATTGTATTGCTGCATGGTAAAGGTTTGTATCTTGTAGTATGGCCTCTATATTTCTGCTCTTGGAGTCTTCTTTGAATGGAGGATTGTGACACCTTCACCCCTGTCCTGTGGAGGTTGAGGTCAGTGACTTGTTTTTGGGTTTTTCTTCACAGCTCTCACAATGTTTCTGTCATCAACTGTTGTTGTTTTCCTTGGCAGACCCATTTGGTGTCTGTTTCTCAGTACACCAGTGGTTGCTTTCTTTTTTCAGGACATTCTAAATTGTTGTATTGGCTATGCCCAATGTTTGTGCTATGTCTCGGATCGATTTTGCCTCTTTTCTCAGCTTCAAAATGGCTTGCTTTTTGGCTTATACTTATTAATATTAGTATGTTGGCTTTTTAACAACATATGCAGTTGTGAAGTTCACTTCACAGGTGAAAGTGAAGGCTAAAACCAAGAGTAGATTTTCAGAGCTATTTATTATTTAAACACTCAATCTAACAAGACAAACCTGGGTAACAAGAAACACCAGTCACGTTTCAATATTTCTGCTTGCCTACAAATTGGGTGGTCTGATACAAGATGTGCCGTTTAACATGGAAATAAAAGCTGAAATTTTAAACTCTCTTCTCATATTCATCTTTTGATCTCAAACCCAAATGTCTTCAGTCTACAGCAAAAACAAATTAATTGGCCTTGCCATTCCAATAGTTTTGGTGGGGACTGCAGAAGAGAAATGATTTATAATCACACTATCTGATGTCACCCAAATGAAGATGCGTTCCCTTTTGAGTTGGTTTCCTCTCAAGGTTTCTTCCTCATGTCTTCTAAGTCCATTTTTCCTTGCCACCGTCACCTCTCGCTTGCTCATTAGGGATAAATGTATACATTTTAAATTTATTCCTGGAATTTATACATTTCTGTAAAGCTGCTTTGTGACAATGTCCATTGTTAAAAACACTATACAAATAAAATTTACTCGAGTTGAACTCCAATATACAGTGGTAGACAGCTAAAATAACAATAACTTTGTCAATGCCCAAATATGAACCTGACTGTACTGTAACTTACCCGGCGGTATTTTTCCATTACTTGTTGACCTTCCTGGCCCTGAGGTATATCCAGGTTCTGTAGACACACAGACACACAAGTCGTAAGTACTAAAGAAGTTTGGCCTTTTAGGGGACTGTACATTGTTAATTACTACAGACCTGTTTTCTTGCGCTTTCCTTTTCAACACTAACTGACTGCACACCGTGAGGTAATGTGGCAGTTAAGAGCTCTTTCAATTCAAATGCTTTCCTCTTCTCTGAGGATGCTACCATTTCTAGAGCTGGTTTCACCTTTGCCTTCCCTGGGGCAGCTATGGTGAAACACCACAGGACAGGGAGCAAAAAAGTAAAAACTTTTACTTTAACATGCTTTCTACACTGTTTGCTGCAAAATGGTGAAACTATGATGACAAGACACGAAAGAGAGAAATACTTTATGACTGCTTTATCTGCACTAAAACAATATACAAGCGTACAGTTTGGCTTACATGCAGTCAACACGCAGCTGAAGGGGCTTCTGCCGAGTTTACGGCCTGCGCTGCCAGAGACATACATACATGACTCCGACACCTTACTCCTTAACGGGGTTATCATCTGAAAAAATTAATAGCAATAAAAAAAAGACCAATCATCTGTAATAAGTATGAGCATTATAAACACTTTTTTGAATGAAAACAGTCAGTAAAATCATTTACACTAACAAAAATCTCAATCTATATTATTAAAATGACTAAAATAGTATAGGAATATGCATACAACCATTCTCTGTACTGCTTATCCTACACAGAGTCACGCGGAGCCTGAAGCCTATCCTAGGGGACTCATGGCACAAGGTGGGGGACACCCTGGACGAGGTGCCATTCCATCGCAGGGCACAATTGCATACGCACGCATTCACGTACAATTTAGTGATGCCAATTTCTTTGGCAGGTCTTTGGACTGGGGAGGAATCTGAAGTACCCGGATGGATCCTCCGAAGCTCGGAGAGAACATTCAAATTCTGTGCACACAGGGCGGAGGCAGGTTTCAAACCCCCAACCCTGGAGGTGCTAGGCAACAGTGCTAACCATTAAACATCACCTGGCTTTTTTCCAGTCTTCAACTGTCCAGTTTCGGTGAGTCTGTTCTTGTTGAATCTTGTTCTAAGTGGTCTTCTGCTGTTGTAGCCCATCCACCTCAAGGTCTGATGTGTTGTGCACTCTGAGATGCTTTTCTGCTCACCACAGTTGTAAAGAGTGTGTATTTGAGTTACTATATCCTTCCTGTCAGCTCATACCAGTCTGGTCATTCTCCTCTGATCTCTCTCTCATCAACAACGTGTTTTTGCCTGCTGACCTTCTGCTCACAGGATGTTTTTTATTTTTTTTGCACTATACTGTGTAAACTCTAGAGACTGTTGTGTGAAATTCCCAGGAGGTCAGCCCATCTGGCAGCAACAACCATGCCACGGTTCAAGTCACAGAGATCACACTTTTTCCCTATTCTGATGTTTGATTTCACCATTTACTGAAGCTCTTGGCCTGTATATGCATGATTTTATACATTGTGGTGCTGCCACATGAATGGCTGACTGAATATCTGCATGAATGGGTGTTCCTTTTAAAATGGATGGTGAGTGTGTGTGCACACATATATATATATATATATATATATATACACACACTATATTACCAAAAGTATTCGGTCACCCATCCAAATGATCAGAATCAGGTGT
>CM074931.1:13517945-13528846 GCA_037576815.1 Pangasius larnaudii
TGCATGCCTAAGTGCTTGATTTTATACACCTGTGGCCAGGCCAAGTGATTAGGACACCTGATTCTGATCATTTGGATTTGGTGACCGAATACTTTTGATAATATAGTGTATGTGCCACCATACATGTGATAATAAATGATGCTTTCTAAGGATGTGCTTCTGAAATTTAAAAAAAAAAAAAAAAAAACCTTTCCAACAACTTTAGGACTTTAGCAAACACACCTCACACACACCTCACACACACCCCACACACACCCCACACATACACACACCACCCACACCCCACACACACCACCCACACACACACACACCACACACACACACACACCACCCACACACACACACACACACACCACACACACACTCCACGTTGTGGTACTGCAGTGAATAAAATGTAAAACATTTAGACTCAAGTGATGAGATGCAAATCCTAACGCATCACTCAGAGAAACTGAGACCACGTGATAATGGTGAGATTCGGTCCCCACACACGGATGAGAGTAGAGAACGCACGCAGATTGAAATTCTCCTCACGTTTAGCTGAGGTTCTCTTATATGCACTACTGAGCACAAATGTAGCACATCATTAGCTCAATGTTTACCAGGCTTTCTTTAATCCCGTTCTACATTAGTGGTCTGTCTGTGACTCGGAGTGCTACACTGTGATCATAGTGAGCAACACTTCTTTATGGATCTTGATGCATGTTGATTTTTGATTTCTAAAACCTCTATTATAACGTTTTTTTCCCCCAGTAAGGCCACACATTACTTTTAAAGCATAATACTTTATCCATCATAAAAATTAATGTTTCCCACCACATAACCTTTGTTAAATACTGTAAAAAAAATTTAAAAAAAATTCTTCTTCAGAAATTTTTATGTATTATGTTTGTATACATTTTCTATTAAATATAATAAAATTTATGAAGCACATCTATTAAAAATCCATCCATTCTCTGTATTGCTTGGAGCCTGGAGCCTATCCCAGGGGACTCGGAGCACAAGGCAGGGGACACCCTGGACTGGGTGCCAACCCATCGCAGGGTGCAATCCCACACGCACACACACACGCACGCACGCACACACACACACACACACACACACAATCTGCTTACCTACTTAGATCTGTAGATAAATTAAATATTTGTACAATAACAAACAAATATACAAAGGAGTGCCATGATAGTTTTCTTAATATGAGCAATATAAACTAATACAGTAGAGAACAAACATTAAAACAATGATACATTTTATACCAAGGTTGTAAAAAAGTTGTACATTCTGCATGGCATGACAGTGATAAGAATTTAAATATTATTGCCTGCTGGGTGTTGTGCTGGGCATCTCTCTCATTGGATGTCAGCGAGTGACAGTGGGTGTCACTCCTCACTGAAGAAAGCACTTTTTTCCCCATGCGCTGAGAGGAGCCCTGACTCTCAGGAAAAAGAACCTGCTTACATGACATAAATCCAGCAGTCAATAAAACTCCCCCATTTAACATCTTCATTAACTGTGTTTGGATGCAAAATGTGGTTTTATTTAGAAAGAATTATTGCCTAAGAGTGGTTTATCGTAGTCTGGAAGGTCAACTGTTTCCAACTCTGGGTTCATACAGACATCATTTCGTTAAAATCAAGGACTTTGAAGGACTTTTTTTAAGCACAAAAATTTGATCTTCAAGGAGTGCATGACGCGATATGACGCCCTATTGCACCCTAGAGTGTACATTTTAGGACAGGGGTGTCAAACTCAAAATATGCCCAAGCCATATCAACATTTTTGTGAGCCTCTGAAGGGCCATGAACTATGGCTATGAATTTTTTGTAATGTATTATTATCTATTCTACCAATTAACACCAAAGACCACCTATAAAAGTACAACAGGACGTTTCTAGGAAAAAAAGACGAACTAACAGAAACTGTATGCAGCATTAGGTGATAACATTTATTATACGGTTTAATTATTCTTAAATATACTTGTTTTCCAAATATCAAACATGTGTACATGTCCTTATCTCCCATTTTGCTTGTCTTTGCACTCCACCAACATATATTTTTTGTAGGTGTCTACACTGGGTGATACATTTTGTGATTTGGAATTAATCACACTAAAGACTAACACCTGACACATTTCTGAATAATTTTTACACCTGGGTCTCACTTGCATCAAACACAGCAGGTAGGTGTACCTACAGTACATTTCAACACTGTGAGATGCAAAAAAAAAAAAAACAAAACAAAACAAAAAAAAAACACGCTGTCCAGTGTCACGTGCAAAAACATTTCAGGTTGCTATGCTACGAGTCTGCTGACATTTCTAAATATTACTGATCTAGTGTGAGAATATTGAGTAGTATATTGTATTTGGTAATATTATTTCAAATATTGCAAGTGCTGAATGAGATGAGACAGTGGGCCATATTTGGTCTATGGGGTTTGAGTTTGACATCTGCTTTTCAGGACATCCGTATCACAGCTCCACTTCCCAGACTTCTCAGGCTAAACAACTCCATGTTAAAAGCTGTAGTCTGAAGCACAGTGACATTTTGCCTGGAAACCCTAAATCAGCCAGCCATACAAGGATTGTGCTGGTTTGACCATGACTGTTGCTAGGCTGTTGTTTGTGCTGCTGTGTAGCTAGTTCAGATTTCAGTTGGCTTAAACGTTGCTGTCAGAACAGACAGAAATAGGTTGTGTTGTCATTAAAGTTTATTGAGTATTAAGAGTTGCACACAGCTAAAATGATCTAAAATGAGAATTCATATTTGCTTTTCATTTCAAGCACTTTTGAACAAAAATGCTGCTTTTCCCCTGCCAACCATTACATAATCTAAATTTCTACATATTTAAATGTTGGAAAAAATAATTGTATAATACAGTGAATAAAAAATAATGTCAGAACCACTCAATCTTGCATAAAACAGTCATACTTTGTACCTTATGGAATAATCACAGTATTTGTAGTATTTGGCATGCTCAGCCAAGTTATTATTTAAAGAAATCATTTTAGCACACTCCTATTTTAGCCAGATTTCCTCACCTGTGAACCTCCTTCATCCAGAATTATCTGAACAGTGGTTTTTACCACAGATGTGGTGGTCTTTCCAATAAACTTCTGAAATGCAACAAATTGAAAAACTTGTTTAAATCAGTAAACATTTCACAGTGATACAATTACAAAAAAAAGTCTGCGATATCAACAACTTTATAGTTAAATCCTGATGGTTTTCAATTAAATTATTTATATTTTTTGTTTTCCTTTCGCATGAGTTAACCAGAATGTTAAATGTACACACTGCTCTGGTTCAGCCATTGTTTGTACTCAAAAGCACCAAATCAACTGGTAAGTATTAAAACAAACAGCAAATGCACAACTCACTTTATTCTTGTTTTCTCCATAGACCTTCTTGGTGGCCGTGAGGATGTCTAAGGAGGAACTGAAGTGGATGGTGAGTCTGGTGCCCTCAATACTGCTCAGACACACTGGCTCAGTTAGAACCAGCTGCAGCACCTTTACACCTTTCTCCTCTGGGAATGCAAAGACAGACACAGTAGTATTCACTCTCTCTACTGGACAGGCCCATAGCCTTTAAGCACATCGGGTTCAAATCAACTATGAGAGCAACTTCATTAAAAATATGCAAGGTCAATCTGAAGTATGTTTACCCAGAACATGAGGTTGACTAGACTTGTATAATTCGTGTCATTTATTTTACCTTCCACTGTGTAACTGTGGACTTCATTTTCTGTTATGCATAAAGTGTCCCACTGGCTCTCCTGTGGGGAAATAAGTGATGAGAAGAATAACAAACTCTTCTAGGTTCTAGGTTTAGAAATCAATGTGAAATGATTGAAAAGTCCCAGAACAAGAATGAATCCTAGAACAAATACCTTTGCCTCATCATCAGCAAGACAGAAATAGAAGGAGATGCTCTGGCTTCCTAGATTGAAGTCAATCCAGAACTCATGAAGGTTCTCATCCACAGGCATGAGTAACTGCAAGAACAATACAATGTTTTTAAAAACCTCGGTGGGAAATTTTTAGAACCAGCATAGATTTGTGCCTATGAAAAGTTTTAATATGAATCTTTTAAAGACATGTTCCTGGCCCTTTTAAAAAACATAATTTATTATAAAGCTCTAAGACACAAAGTTGCTTTACATTTGGTATAAAACAGACAAATACTTTCAGATTATGTTTATTCTGTGAAATCCCCTGCACAATCTACACTATATTTGCTCTCTGTATCACCTGATTGCTACAGTATCTTGGCAGCACTGTATGCAGACTGATGTGACATGTAATACAGCGCCATCTAGGGGGTCTTCCTGATATGACACTGTCTGTGTGCTTTCAATAGTATAAGTGTACATCTATGCTATAGATTTACGGATGCGATGCAGCCAGTATTTATAATTTGAAAATTACCAATAAAAAAATTATATTGTCTAACAGATTTTCACTGCCAGAAAGCTGAAATGTCATTTTATACATCCCATGACTAAGTGTACCCTGCATGGATTAAGGGTACTGGGTCTCACCCCTGGAACAAGGCCTAGGGGTGGCGTCCGCATCGTCATCCATGTAACGCAGTCGGGCTCACTTTGAAATAGCAACATGGAGCCATCTTGTGGTTACACCACCTGACCCTTACAAGTTAAACTGGTTTGGGAGCGTGTATGTCACTTCGCTGGCACGCCATCTGTTAATAGCAGATGATGATGATCTCTTGGCACCATATGCAGTGGATCTCCAACATGTACTCAAATGTTCTGCCGCTGAGTGTGATTAAGCTAGGATGAAAATCAGCACCTCGAATTCAATGCCATGGTCCTCTACCGAAAGACTGAGTTGCTCAGAAGGGTAAGACCTTCCCCATGGTGGAGAAATCAGAATCTTACTCATAAGTAAAGGAACAAGAGAGTGTGACTCTGACAAACAGATTGGGTCAGCAGCAGTGTTACAGTTGCTGTGGTGTTACCAGTCCTTGATGGTGATGGAGCTCAGAGTTTGGACAGAGCTCTCCGTTTACCAGCCAACCTATGTCCCTATGGTCACACGCTGTGGTCAGTGGCATAAAGACTCCTCTCCAGGCTTGTAGGACTTACGCTCAGTGATGGGGTGAGGAGCTTGGCGATCTGGAAGAGACTCCTAGAAGAGACGCTGCTCCTCTGAATTAAGAGGATCCAGCTGAGGTTATTCGGCTACCTTAAAGGGATGCACCCTGGTCGGATCCTGCTAGACCTGTATCAGACGCTTCCTAACGGACAGTAGCTCGCTCACTCACTTTCAGCTGGCAGAAGATTATTCACAAGGGGGAGCTACTTACACATAACTTGTGTGTGTGCATGACTGAAAGGGAGGAATGTGGAGAGGAACATAATTTAAGCTTTGATTGTGGATATGATCACATGCCAAAAAAAAAAAAAAACACTGCATGACCTTGCATGACATTTTAATACTTGGGAGTACTGGATTATTTGTAGTGGCACACATGCACACCTTGACTTTTCCTGGATCTTGAGGTGAGTTTTAGATTTGACATGGTCACCGCTAATGTCTTTTCATGTCCAGTCTATAGTATGTGCAGAAAAGCTGTTGTCCGGATTCATAAAAATCATTGAAATATTGTTTTTCTTTAAATTTTGCAGTCAAGACTGTGTTTCTTAGTTTTTTTTATTATATGTTGTCTGTGCACCTGATGCTATGCCATCATTTATATAGATGCAGCTCGCTGAACCCATGTGCCTTTACTCATATGTTAAGAAATGTAATAATCTGCCCCAGATCTCTAAATTCCGCAAATTTCTGTGTACATATTTGAAATAAGTTTTTATGTCTCAATTTCGTCCACGTTCCCACATCATGGAAATAATAGGGTCCTAATTACTCCTTAAAGGGTTAATGAATACCTACCACATACTTGTCCAGATACACCTCCAGACAAGGATAGGAGTACACACTGTAAAAAGAAAAACATTCCAGTATTAATAAGTCCATTGGTATGATACAATTAAGGAAATAGAAACTGTCACAAAAAAAGAAGGTAAAAAAAAAATAAAAAATAAAAATACCTTCGATCATCACCTTGCATTCCATTTACTAGATTTAAAAATTTTCGGCAATCCTGGGAAAAAAGAGCAGTCAATTAGGTATGCTTTGATCCCACTCAGTTGATTTTGCTTTTTTAATTGCACAAAATGAAACCAAATAGCAAAAATGCTGACTGAGGGGTGTGTAGGGTTGAAAACACAGGCAGAAAAACTCTTTCATTCATTGGTCAGAAATAGGAGGATGGAAAAAAGTAAACAAACCTTTGCCAACTGTGTGTAGAAATCGTAAAACTCACCTGAGCCCCGAACATAGAGCACTACTTAATATATTGCTAGATAATTATAGAAATGATTAGTTTAAAACAGTTTGTGTATCACATCCATCATTTATTTTCTCTTTTTGTCGCCTGCAACCCAAAATACACACCATGTTTGGTTACTTCCTGTATTTGGGTCCAGTCAGGATCGAATTGCTTTCTCACTGCAATCAAACTGCAAACCAAGTTTGTGTGGAACAGTACTGAGAACATCTGGCTCAGACGGTCTTGGACCGTTTATTTTGGATCGTGCTGTTATGCAAAAATAATCTTTGGGCTGGCAACAGTATCACACCTTCATTCACTTATTCATTTACTTGTGGCATTAATATATTCCTATAATTTATATTATACCTGGAACTACTGTCAGAGCCTGTCAGCACACTGGTGGCCAGAAGTTTACATACACAAAGACTAAAGACACTGCACACATTTGATATTACCATATATTTCTTTTGGCAAGTCAATTAGGCTGTTAAAGGGGCTTTAGAGCCTGTGGTGCCTTTGATGGGAAAATCTAAGCAACTCAGTCAAAACTTCAGGGAAAAAAAAAAAAAAAAAAAGCTGTGGATCTCCAGAAGTCTGGTTCCTCCTTAGGAACAAACCACAACCATCTGTACAGACAATTGTAGGAAGGAAGGAGGTGCAAATTAACTCACAAGGACAAACAAACGCTGTTCCGAAAGGTTTAACTGAACCCCCAAGACAACAAACAAAGGAACTGGTGAAGGAGTTGGAGGCATCAGGTAGCAAATATGTAGATCCACCATTAAGAGAGTCCTACATTACCATGGCCTGAAAGGCTGTCATGCAAGGAAGAAGCCCCAACTCCAAGAAGGGCATAAAAAAAGCCAGACAGACGTTCGCAGGTGATCACCAGGATGACAACATAGACTTTTGGAGGACAAAAACTGAACAGAACCATGACGATCAGCACTATGTATGTTAGTGTTGTTTTAATCTGAACAACACTATCCCAATGTGAAATAAATAAAAGCTGAAATAAACCTTAGATATTATTTCGAAATTACCTCTTAAGGAAATAAAGTAGATACCCCTTAATTGACTTAACACAGGAACTGTTTGGTAAGATAAATTGTGCGGAGTTGTGAAAACCTGAGTTTGAATGATTTTAGTCTAGGTGTATGTAAACTTTCGGGCTCAACTGTACATCCCAACTATCATATGAGTTTATCTGGGGTGTCTGTAGCTAGAGTTAATTAAGTAAGTTTATTTATTTATTTGATTAATACATTTAAGAAGCTCAGATATCAGACGTTCCCATTTAAACAATTATACTGGCTTGTAGATCATATACAGTAGGCAGCACTGATGAATGAAATGATGATGAATGAATGAATGAATGAATGAATCTGATAATTGCAGTTCATTTTAGTTTTATGTCAACAGTTAGATCAGTATCTCACTATCCATGTCCTTCCTTGTAAATGTTTAAAAAAACAACAACAACAACAATAATAATAATAAGAAGAAGAGTTTCATTAGCACATGATCACTCACTGTCTCAAACTCGGAGTCCTGAATCTTGGTGAATGCAGAGGCAACAAATTCCATGCTGAACCACTGATCAGCCAGCTCCCTCCGCTGCGCACGGGAAGTCATTCTACACAGAGCCTCCATCAAAGCCACCTGGAGATCATAATCTACACAGTACCAGACATGCCCATTACAACATTTTAATTTTATAAACATTAATTAATAAACATTTATTGTAACATTTCATGAGCATATAGGTATGTATATTTCATGTATAAATTTCATTTGTGTGTTCCCTATGCCTCCCCATGTTGAGGAATGACTAATGAAATTTGGAGTCTGTGTCACCACATATCTCGACCCCAGTGAACAGCAAACACCTGAGGTAAAAACAATTTTAAGGTGGTATAATACTGCAAAACTAAATCTATGCCAAAACGTTCAAAACTACCTTAAGCTTCCAGAGTACATTAATGTACATTCCCAGTTCGCTCCTAATTATGACAACTGGCCAATCAGAAGCTTCTAAAGGTCGTTACATCAATGTCTGGAATCCTCCAGACTGTTTAAAGAGGCAGCCAAGTTGGTGTATGTAAACTTATAACCAGCTCCATTTCTGATACAGTGAATTGAAGCTGAAATAAATCTGTCTTTAATCAACTGTTTTAAATTTACGTCTTATCTAAACAAAGTACATGTCCTAATTAACTTACTAAAGAAATGTATGGTAACATGAAATGTGTGGAGTTGTGAAAAACTGAGACTGAATATCTTTAGCCTAGGTCTATGTAAACCTTTGGCCTCAGTGGTATATTAATAATGCATTTATCGGTAATCACTGACCTCCTCCTTTGAGGATTCGACTAGCCAAATCATTCCTGTAAAAGAAATATGTATTTATTAACACATGTAAAATGTGATTTTAGAATCAGACTATATTTAAATGTTAAACACTTCTGTACATGACACACGATGCCTCTTGTGATGACAAGATCTTTTTCTCTTTCTTCAGCTCTAACGGGATCATTCCTAATATCATATTCAGTTTCCTCACCGCCTGCCATCAAAATAAATAAATAAATAAATAAATGAATATCCTCTTTGTAAGAACTGATTGAATTATTCTTAGACAGAGCATCAGGGTATAAAATCTGCAGTTTATCTCTGGTGACAAGCGTTGAAGGGCTACCACATTTTACAGTGTGACAGTGTACAGTATGCAACGTTGTAAAATAATGAATTGTAAGACTTGCCTCTTTTTGGATTAGAATGTTAATCTGGGGATCAGAGGCCAACTTGCCAATGTGATGGAGCAGGGATTCTGTTACTTGGTAAGTACCTTGCAAAACACAATAAACAACATTAGTCTTCAACTCATATTTTAATGTGGGTTTTCTTCAATATACGTAAAAGAAACAAACTCACCCTCTTTACAACTTTCATGAACGACCTAAAGCAGCACACAAGAAATTGGGAAGGATAGTCATTCTGTCTAGTTTAAGCACTGCTGTTATGTCGGAAGTAATTACTTCAGCAGTAGCAGCACTTTAGCTCACCATCAATGCGTCAAAGAAGTCTTCAGCCAAGTTTACAAGCAGCTCGTTCCTCGTCGGTCCAGCTTCAACCCATGACTTTCTGGCTTTCTCAAACCACTGGACCATGTAAACATAAAGCGTTTCAAGTCATATTTAAACCGCTCTCAACTTTGAACTGATATCACGATTCTCATAATGCTTCAACACGCCAATTTTGTTGGGAACACTATTTACGTTAATTGTTATATACACTCCTTACACTGCGCCAGTACCGCTGTAGTAGACTGTGAGAACTACACTTTCCTAATGATTGCAATTTAAGTTACTGAAATGTTGGCATATTTATTCTGCAGCAGTTTATATCACCCAAATGAGTGCTATTTAGTTTAAAACTTTAATCATATTAGGCGGTCATGAGTCCAGTGCGACCTTTCAAAGTTAAGAGGACTCTAGAAAGCAGTATTAATGGCTGGCTAAACAGTGACGGCAGTGTTTCTCTAGCAATTCTTGATAAACCTATTCTAGGTCACACAGAACCAATGACAGCCATGACTCCTCACCCCATTCATTCATCAATGTCATTCAGTCAATTTGTTTAATAACTGGGACTTTTATATTCAGTACATAATATTAAATATTTGTTAGCTGGACTGCACAAATTTGTCTGTTTAATTTGACTGCAAACGGACATTTGGTTCATGTTGACTAACAGCTTAGCTTTCCAAACTTTTCCCCCCTTCTCTTTTCAGTTCCACCAGATACAAGTCTAGCGTGCTTGAGATGTGTGCAGAAGGTCAAGTGGTAGAATATCAATGACCATCGGTCACAACAAATAAGGGGCAATGGTGGCTCTGTGCCCAAACGCAAAGACTGCAGAATTGATGTTGTTCTTAAATCGAATTGCAGTCAAATGCAAGTCTTTTATGTGCAGCCCAAATATGACATAGCAATAATGTATACTTATCTTTTTCACAAGTCCTTGTGACACCATCATTGATATACCTCCACCCCCTGGAAACACCAGCGTGTTCCCCAATTTGTGAAGGATGGTAAATACCACAGAAGCATTCTTCACATTCTGCTGGTCCAGTTCCTACATAGAGCATAAATCTTTAATATGAAATGGAATATTTTGTAATAAAACATATAAACAGAATAGCTGAAACTCAGTTACCCACCCTGTTAATTAGTTTGTCCAGTTTTGAGATGAACTGTTTGGAGCATTTTGAAGGAACCCCTTCTCTGCTCTCATTTAGTAAAAACTCCTCCAAAGCCCTGAAGTTGTGTTTCAAAGCCTGGTCTACCAGTTCCTCCACCTGAATGCACATGCGTATAAAGTTCATTCATAAGTACAAAAATTATGAGTTGAAAATGATGGAGAAGTGAGTGAGTGAAGTGACTTGTGGCCAAGTACAGTGACTCATACTCAGAATTTGTGCTCTGCATTTAACCCATCCAAGTGCACACACACAGTAGTGAACACACACACCCGTGAACA
>CM074931.1:13535347-13547148 GCA_037576815.1 Pangasius larnaudii
TGAATGTGTATCAGCTGTGTGAATGAGTCTCAGCTGTGTGTGTGTGCATGAGTCTTGGCTGTGTGTATGACTGTCAGTTGTGAGTATGAGTCTCAGCCGTGTGTGAGAGTCTTAGCTGTGTGTGTGTATGAGTGTCAGCTGTGTGAGAGTCTCAGCTGTGTGTATGAGGGTCAGCTGTGTGTATGAGTCTCAGTTGTGTGTGAGTCTCAGCAGTGTGTATGAGTCTCAGCTGTGTGTGTGAGAGAGTCTCAGCTGTGTCTGTTTATGAGTCTCAGCTGTGTGTATGAGTCTCAGTTGTGTGTGTATGAGTGTCAGCTGTGTGTGAGAGTCTCAGCTGTATGTGAGTGTCAACTGTGTGTGTATGAGTCTTAGCTGTGTGTGAGTCTCAGCTGTGTGTGTGAGTTTCAGCTGTGTGAATGAGTCTCAGCTGTGTGTATGAGTCTCAGCTGTGTGTATGAGTCTCAGCTGTATGTGAGTGTCAACTGTGTGTGTATGAGTCTTAGCTGTGTATAAGTCTTAGCTGTGTGTATGAGTCTCAGCTGTGTGTATGAGTCTCAGCTGTGTGTGTGTGAGTCTTAGCTGTGTGTATGAGTCTCAGCTGTGTGTATGAGTCTCAGCTGTGTGTGGGGGTCTCAGCTGTGAGTGTGAGTGTCAGCTGTGTGTATGAGTGTCAGCTGTGTGTATGAGTGTCAGCTGTGTGTGTGAGTCTCAGCTGTGTGTGTGAGTCTTAGCTGTGTGTATGAGTCTCAGCTGTGTGTGTGAGTGTCAGCTGTGTGTATGAGTCTTAGCTGAATGTATGAGTGTCAGCTGTGTGTGTGAGTCTTAGCTGTGTGTATGAGTCTCAGCTGTCTGTGTGAGTGTCAGCTGTGTGTATGAGTCTCAGTTTTGTCTATGAGTCTTGGCTGTGTGTGTGAGTGTCCGCTTAGTGTATGAATGTCAGCTGTCTGTATGAGTGTCAGCTGTGTGTATGAGTCTTAGCCGTGAGTATGAGTCTCAGCTGTGTGTGAGTGTCAGCTGTGTGTGAATGTGTATCAGCTGTGTGAATGAGTCTCAGCTGTGTGTGTGTGCATGAGTCTTGGCTGTGTGTATGACTGTCAGCTGTGAGTATGAGTGTCAGCTGTGTGTGCATGAGTCTCAGCCGTGTGTGAGAGTCTCAGCTGTGTCTGTGTATGAGTCTCAGCTGTGTGTATGAGTCTCAGTTGTGTGTGTATGAGTGTCAGCTGTGTGTGAGAGTCTCAGCTGTGTGTGTATGAGTGTCAGCTGTATGTGAGTGTCAACTGTGTGTGTATGAGTCTTAGCTGTGTGTGAGTCTCAGCTGTGTGTGTGAGTTTCAGCTGTGTGAATGAGTCTTAGCTGTGTGTATGAGTCTCAGCTGTGTGTATGAGTGTCAGCTGTGTGTATGAGTGTCAGCTGTGTGTGTGTGTATGAGTCTTAGCTGTGTGTGAGTTTCAGCTGTGTGTATGAGTCTCAGCTGTGTGTGTGAGTGTCAGCTGAGTGTATGAATGTCAGCTGTGTGTACGAGTGTCAGCTGTGTGTGTGAGTGTCAGCTGTGTGTGTGAGTCTCAGTTGTGTGTGTGTATGATTGTCAGCTGTGTGTGTGAGTGTCAGCTGTGTGTATGAGTCTTAGCTGTGTGTGTGAGTGTCAGCTGTGTGTGTGAGTATCAGCTGTGTGTGTGAGTCTCAGTTTTGTGTGTGTGTGTGTGTGTGTGTGTGTGTGAGTCTCAGTTGTGTGTGTGTATGAGTGTCAGCTGTGTGTATGAGTCTTAGCTGTGTGTGAGTGTCAGCTGTGTGTGTGTATGAGTGTCTGCTGTATGTATGAGTGTCAACTGTGTGTATGAGTCTCAGCTGTGTGTGTCTGTGAACGTCAGCTGTGTGTGTGTGTGTGTGTGTGTGTGTGAGTGTCAGCTGTGTGTATGATGCTGCCTTCATCATTGTTTGGGCGATTCCATTAATGTGTCATTGATCATTCACTGTAGTAGTACTAAATATCATATACAGGATTTGGCATTAAGAGGACAGAAATGAGCGTTAAGTAGGCCCTGCATCCTCTAAGTACAATAGTACATAACTGAATATGAGCAAAACAGCAAGTGCTAACAATTAGCTGCATTTAGAAAAATGGAAGAAGAAAAAAGCTGTCATTTAGTACAGAAACTCTCCTCTGTCATGTTGAACGTTTAGGACTGCTTCCATCTCGGAAACTGGGGTATCAAAATTACCTCCAAGTTTCCTAGTGGGAATTACGACCTGAGGGGTCATTTGTGTGAAACTATCTAGTGGAAAACTCGTATTTACAGTCATTCCGATAGCACGTGAAGGCAGCATGGCTCTCAGTATGCCAGCTGCTTGATAAGGATGCATTTAGCCTAGCTAATGGTAATTAGTCACCTGGATTAGGGTAGGTGATCGGTTACAGTTATGTCAAATATATATTTTATAAAATGCAGTATACATTAATGTGTTTTTGTTTATCAAATGTTAGCGTAAGATTCCTTAAACAATTTCAGCCATAAGAAGAACAGTCACTGGTCCAATTTTGTTCGAGTTAGGAAAAAAAAAAGCCAATGAGCCGTTTGGGAGCCGGAAGAGTCGACTCTTATTGGTGAGCTGATAAAATGATCCGACTCACCTCGCGCACACAGGGAGGAGGCGTGACGGCTGCACCACTCCTTTATGGGTCATGAAGTTACTTACACAAAAAGCAGTAAGTAACGTTTGTGAACACTATCTGGAACCCATATTTGTAGCTAAACCATGAGAGTATAAAGATTTTCTGCTTGTATTGACTGTACGAACAGGTGTCATGGTCTGCGGCAAAATATCCAACCAGTTGATTTCATTTCCGGGCGCACTTCATTTCCCGTCATGCAAAGCGTCAGAGCGGCACTGAACGTACATGGAGAAGGTAAACAAGGCTGAAAAGCCTTCCGTGATAGCTGACAGTTTAATAAATGGACGGAATGTGTGATATGTAGCATGCTGTTTGCTGCACTTAAGCTCGCCTGTGGGTATCAGGATGTCGTCTAGGAGGAGGTAGATTTACTAACAGACGCCACCGAAAGGTGTTTACAGCAATATGTGCGAATTGTTCAGATCATTAGTAACCTGCTGTTATTGCTGTGTGCTGTTTCCAGGCGTGCAGCGCAGTGCAATGGAGAGAGCGAGCGGAGTTCACTGGTGTAAATGGGACATTTCTTGGCAACATTAGCACTGCGGATTTGTTGCAATGGGACCCATTCTGCAAGAACGGACAACATCGTCGATCTTGAAGAGGGTGTCAATTAAAGACAAGGTTAGAGTGAAAAATTCAGAGAATACTGCGATCGTTACCAGGTACGAGTCTGGGGGTGGGGGGCAAAATATTAAGCTTTTAATGGTCTTAACAACAAATCACTGGTCAGGAAATGAGCAAGAATAAAAACAAATAGATAAAGGAAGTTAGTATGGGATAGCTTTTCCTTTGAATGTTTAAGCCTTGTGGCCCTTGATGGACTGCATGGCAGATCACTAAATAATAGCTAATCTTTTAAGAAAAGAAAAAAAAAACATCCCAGAACATATTTTTGGAAAATATTCTACATGCAACAATAGAATGTTGTTGTTGTTGTTCTTCTTCTTCTTCTTTCGACTGCTCCCGTTAGGGGTCGCCACAGCGGATCATTGGTCCACATATTTCATTTGGCACAGTTTTTACACCAGATGCCCTTTCTGATGCAACCCTCCCCAATTTTATCTGGGATGAGACTGGCACTGTCTTGTGCAACCCCAGTGGCTGGGGTCGGTTCCCTGGCCAGACCCGGGCCACGGCGATGAAAGCGCAGAGGCCTAACCACTAGTCCTCCAGGGATCCATGTTTAAGAAGACTGTATAAGTGAACTTCCCTGTTTCTAGCTTTTCCCCGAAACAGTTCACTGCAGCAAAAGTAAACGAGCAATTGGTGGCAGAGGAGATCTCAGGAGTGCATTTCTTGCAAATATTCTGACTAATGATTTGTTGTTAAGACCATTAAAATCTTAATATTTGCCATTTGGGCTTGGCTCATTTTTTTGCCCAGGAGTGTAGACTCTATTCTCACCAATGTTTTGTTTGTATTTTCAGCAACAGTAAAACAGGAGGCAAAGTCAGCCAGAACCAGAAACCTCTGAATAAAACAAGCACGTTGCATAAGAATGTCATTTCAGGACAGGACAGTGAGCCCTTGCCCAGAGCTGACATCGTAAGTTTGTCTTTTTGTATACATAGAAAACATGTAAATATAACATATAATTATTTTACCTTTACTGTGATTTGTCAGAAGGGCCAACACAGGAACCGAACAAAACACGTCAAGAGTCCTAACACTGGCACATACAAGATGCTACGGTGAGTCTGTCTCTTTAAAGTGCCAGTGTGTTTAGGTATATTGTAAATGTTTTCCCCAAACCTCTGATGTGCTTTGTATGTTTACAGCACACAGTTTGAAACTGATGTAAGGCATCCAAGGTCCAAGCCATCTCCATCAGAATGGGAAGAGAAGAGGCAGAAGGTGCAGCACCAGTCCCCATGCTGCGTTGAGGTTGAGCAGAACTATGCAGCCCAAGAAAAGAGCCGGCGTGCTTTGTCACTTCCGCTGGCTCCTCATCAGATCCGCTTGCCTGAAAATGTCCGAGACCTTGAGTCCTTGCACCTTCTGGAGCACAAAGAGGATGACACAGACAGTGCCAGTGACCTGTCAGATTCAGAGAGGCTCCCTGTGCTGCCTTCTCCCTGCACCCCGCCTCAGCTCAATCTCAGAGCAGAAATTGTTGACTCAGTGGACCTGCATCCACACATCCCAGGCCCCAGGACAATACAAACAGAAAATGATAGCTACAATTATCCTGATTTCCTACCTCCACCTTTCAACACCTGGAGTCTGAGGCAGCTTGCCGTCTTCTTGAACACGGAGGGGAAACGTGCACCACGTCCCAAACCGGTTGGCCAGCTTGAGATGTTCCTGGAACGTCTGCTGCAGCTAGAGTGGCACCAGATCCAGACTATTCAGAGTGAGAGCAGCCAACCCACGGCAGCCAGTGTACGTTCTAGAGGTCGTGCCCCTAATGGTCCACAAATAGCCAGCATTTGTCGGCCCCACACAGCACCTCCTACTCGCCTCAGCTCCCCCAAAAGCATGCGGCAGAGTCAGCGCCCTTTCCCTTTATCTCTTCTATCATCCCTGGGCAGCCCATCATCATGCCAGCTCTCTCGCTGCCTCTACTGCCATGTACGCTACCCGCTGTGCAACGGCAGCTGTTCTTCATATACCTACCAGCGCCATTCCCGCCTCAGCCCACTGCTGGAGCGCAAAACTTCACCCAGCATCACGCACAAAAGAAGCAGTAGTGAAAGTAGGGCTTCAGCCTTGGAGAACAAAGCCATGGGTAGACCTCACTGTCCTGTAAGCCCAAAAAGCCACCAAAAACAAATAGAGGCTGCTGGAAATCTGCAAAAAGTTTCTCAGGAACTGAGTATGAAGAGCAAAAGACAACCTTCAGCCTGGAAAGGGTGCAGTGGGAGGGTTGCTGAAGCAGAGAGTCACAAAGATCCGCCTGTGGGAGCGAGAAGTGCACTTGACAAGCGCGCCATTGCTGCTAATAAACGAGACTTCCGTCTTTCAGGAAAGAGGGAAGAAAAAGAAGGGCAGCACACAGAGATTGGGGGCAGTGGTGCAATGGCTGGGGTTAAAAGAGTGGTCAGTGAAAATTATAGCATTAAAGGGAGCCGGGCAGATAGAAAGCTGAAAAATGCCCACTTGTCCAAGTAAAACGATTACAATAATCCTGCATTAATCATCAAAAAATGTACTTAACAGCCTGAGTGCACAGTATTGTCACAATAAGTATTATTAATTATTATTAAATAATTATTATTTATTATTATTATTTATCTGCAAAATAATATTTTGCCTTGCATTGTATTTACTAATTTACTTTAGTAGGTTTTTGGATAACAGCTGACTTTGAGTTATGAAAGATGTAATATTTCAATTTTATTAGTTTATCTTTTGTTTTGCAAATGAAGGTTAATAATAAGGTTATTTAATATGTGAAGTTTAATAAACTATTCGTACATATGTCCTGGAAAAAGACAGTTATTGTAAATGCTTACCTAAAATCCTAATTTACATTTCAGGCCTATACATTACAAATTTGGTTAAGATGTGAACATTAGTGTTTTTGAAGTGGTTTCTGCTGTCTTGTTTCCAGCAACTTGTAATTTAAGGTTTGTTTGGACCTAACATAGTACTAATATACATTAAAGAATGTATATTTTTGAAATGAATAATGAATGTTTTGTAGTGGATATAGGTATTTTTGTATATAAGGGCTTTTCTCTGTTGAATTTCGGCAATCATTTGCTATTTTGTCTATATTTGTCTTATTTATTTCCCTTTGGTATTTGTTAAACAACATACTATATTGCTTGTACATGTATATTTTGGGCACTGTATTCTCTATTTTGAGCAATATCTCGTATTAGCTAGCTATAGTTTTCATATCATATTGTGTATGTTAAGGAGTTGCAGTTGTTAATGTATGTTCTAGATCTTCAGTTTACAGTTTGTTAGGTAATATCAAAAATGTATCATTAGGAGCATGTCTATTATTTCAGTATCCTTGTCTCTGTTTTTCCCCCATTTTATTTCTTGGAAAAAAGTGCATACAGTTGTTCATTGTCTTTTGGTGCTGCATGTGTTAATTTTATTGGAAAAGTAATGGTAGTGACTGAACTGGCCTTAAGATTTGTAGATGAGCACCTTACTTGAATAATTTTGGATGGTGCCTGATTGAGGTAGAAGGCTACTTGGTACTGTGCATTTGTGCACTTCAACTTATAGTATTTTATTTTTAATGTGTGTGTGTGTGTGTGTGTGTCAAAGGCATTCAACAGGGAAAAAACATGTTCATGTACCATCGTGCTTTTTTTTTTGCTGAGACAAAATGTCAATAGAACTGAATGCACTATTTTATGAGAAATGTCATAAAATTATTCATGACCTCATCAGATTGTATCTTTTATCTCTCCTTTGCATATCATTCACAAAATACACAATTTCATACACAAATGAAATTAGTAGAATACGTACAGTGCCTTGTATAAGTATTTCCCCCCTTGAAGGTTTCCACATTTTTTAATGTTACAACCTGGAATGGATTGAAGTGAGTAGAAATATCTATATAGTTACAAATCTATAAAATCCTTTACATTATTATTTATTATAAAATAATCTATAAAATTATTTACAAACATAAAATGTGACAGCTGTGGTTGCATAAATCTTCACCCCATTGGTATGAAACCTAAATTAGTTCTAGTGCAACCAATTGCTATCAAAAGTCAAATAATTATTGGAAGTTGACCTGTGAGTCATTGAAGTGTCACATGATCTCAAAATAAATATACCTGTTCCTGGAAGGCCCTAGATTTGTTTAGGCAACATACTTGGACAAACTAGTAGTAGATAGCTACTAGAAAGTAGCTATCAAACCAAGCCCATGACAATGTTCTGGAACAGTATCAATCAGGGATTGCTTATAAAAAATATATATCTAACATCATTTATCTACAAACACTGACCATCCCACAGAGCACCATTAAATCCATTATTAAGAGATCGAAAGAATATGGCACAATCGTGACACTGCCTAGAAGAGGCTGTTTACCAAAAGTCAGTGGGTAAGGAGGGACGTTAGTCAGAGAAGCAACTATTTCAGTTCCACATCGTAACACTACAAAATATGGGAAAGATGGAAACTGCTTTCTACCATTTGTGAGGCCACTAGTTTCTCTACTGGCAGTACTGATTTCAGTCTTAGTGTTTCCACATCTGCCACTGCATTGCAACCATTATGCCTTCTCTTATATCAGGCTTCAGATTCCTTTGCACTCTGAAATGCATATAAGAGCTCCTTTATTGAACTGGTACACTGTGGAATAGCTCAGAAACCCACTTGGGCTGATAGGCCATAAACTAGTTCAGGCATTCGATACATTGCATTAGGTGGAGGATTGAGTTTTAACCTGGCCAATGTGGCCGTTATGCTGTTTTACTGAGGCGAGCTTGGTGAATAGGCAATAGTTCTTTCTTAGTCTACGAGGCAAGTTTTCTGCTGGCATAATGCTCCAATTAGCGCATGGCAGAATAAGTACTTGTTAAGATGCTTCAGTCCCAAGCAATTTGAGCCATCAGGATTAACAGAAGCAACTCACCATATAGGAGTCTAAGAAATTGTAAAAGTGTTTTTTTTTAAAAGTTATGATATTATTCACTTTGCATTTGCAGCACCACACACAAACAGCAACAAAAAAATGCCAACACAAACAGTTGTATCGTAACAATGTGTCGTACCATAACAATTTTGTGGTACAGAGGTCAGGGTTGCTGTCTCACACTTCCAGGGTCCCCGGGTCAATCCCGAGCCATGAACTGGCTAAGATAAATAGCCCATAGGTGTGAAAGAGTGTGTGAACTAGAACTAGTGTCAGATAGCCAGGCCCCTGAGGTCATGGTCATGAGGTGATGACTTTGCTATCAGTATTTGGCTAGAAAATGAGCACAAAGGGAAACTCTACTAATTCTGGAAGTAGTCTGGAACATAATGAAGTAGAACACTATTACAGTGCATAGGTTTTTGTTCATACACTCTTCTGTCCTGGAAGTGGCTTCAACAGCTGTTGCAGCTGTTTCTTCCGATCATTCACACAGCCTGTTACAACAGAGACAGCAAAATACAGATTAACACAACTCACGTCAGTAATATATGAAACATCGGATACTGAGAATTACAAGAGAAATACAAGAAGATATTTGCCAGCGATTAATTGCAGATTTTCAATAGCTCACAGAGCTAAATGTACAATTACTAGCATGTAACATATTGATGATATTTCTTAAACTACTGTTTAAATACTATTAAAATAATCACCAAGATGTGTGTTAGCTATTTGGTAGGTGCTTCCCAGAGCCTCCAAGCTCACATCTTCCCTGTAGACTGGGCCATCATTCCACATGAGGTCAAATCCACCAACCTGCTTTTCTCTGCCACTGAGACTGAGAGTAAAAGCACAGTTCTGAATGACACTGCATATTGTACACATTTTAGGTGATAAAGGTGGTTGATTTAACACTGTATAAGTAGACTGCTCAAACTTCCAATATAAAACCGAGGTAAACCCGCAACACGTTTGCAAGTGATAACACCACCAGTTTAGATATTTTGGCACATCATACCAGCCTTCCATGTCCACAATGTGCAAAGTGTCCTCCAGCAGTCTATACTTCAGCTCATAATCCTCTTGACTGCTGGCAGTGAGAGAGGGAGAGGCATTCACCTCAATCAACCACCTGCAACGAGACAAGCAGAATATAAAACATCTGTAAGTGAGTTTGCTGTTGTGGGTGAACTTGCAAATTATTATGTTTTAAAGGGACTGGGTGAAATAGAAGTAAAATATAAAAGATCTTTCATAGGGAACTTCATATAACAATTAGTATTAATATTATGAACTCTTTAAATTCTCCCAGTCTCACACACTCACCATATAAATTATACACTATCTACTATTAAGTTAAGAAGTAGAACATTAGAAATGCTCCACAAAATGTGCAAATAACAACGATAACTGACAACCTCGTTATTTATTTCACTTTTCATAGTATAACAAGAAATGGGCTGAGGGATTAATAAAGGACCTTAAAAAAGTTACACCAAACACAGGTATAAATCAGGTATAAATGACAGTCCTTGATAAATTTAAGTTGAATGTTGAATTCATGGAAATTTGCTTTTTTTTTTTTTCAACTTGCAAAATATGATTTCTTATACAATATATGGGTTCATGAAAACATCCAAAACTACAGCGTTCACTAAAGCTTTTCTAAAGTCAAATTCAAGTATTTTTTCAGCATTATCCATGTATATATATTTTTAGTATCATATATTTTAACATTTAAAAGCAATATACAAGGCAGTAGCTAAGGCGGTACCTAAATGAGATGTCATGGTAGCACGGGAGGACACTACCCATCAGTCACAAGAGCATGTCACATGCCTCACTAATCATCCTCACCTCTGTCTCGTTATGCCTTGTTATGTTATGTCTCGTTAGGCACCGATTTAAGTTTTGTCGGCTGTGTGTTTCTTTGTCTAGCTTTTGTTGTGTTCAATTAACCAAAACAAGACTGTAAGCATGAACATGGACTCCAGACAGCAGACAAGAAACAAACCATAACATCATCCATGTTATGGTTTGTTTCTTGTTTTGGTTATTTGTGTATCACTTTTTAGTTTAATAAAAAGCCTGCACTTGGATCTGCCTCAGCTACCCGTTCCTGACCGAGATGTGGCTTTGATTCTGAACTCCTTGTACAATGCTAGTTAACGGCACGCTAACAATTTTATTTTAATTTATTGGAATACTCAAAAGTGTCAGTATGTCAAATTTATGTTGGCCATAAATTTGGCATAAATTATGAATCTAAAGAAAGATTTATCTTTCTGAACTTGCACTATGCTTACAGAAAGTAGGTGACCCTTGTACGGTATGTAACTTTCATTTGCTAGTTGATTTAAGTTGAAATGGCATTATAGTGTTATAATATTAGCAAGCAGGTACTCACTGGATACTTGTAAAAGGCACCTGCCATCTACTGATACGCCTTCTGTAAAGTGTTAACTACTATCATGTAACTCCACAGAGAGAAAAATTTCAGCACTGCAGGCTCAGTGGGCACAGAAAGCACACAATGCAGACAATACACACCAGGAATTTGTTGCAACATTATGAAACTATGGAATGTTTTAATTTAATCTACAGAATGTTATTTAGTCCACTTTATTACATTTTGTTCATGTCTTTATCCAACCTTGAGTACATTCCAAATTAAGGCATTCAAACATCTGCATGAAAGCTGAAAATAAATTTACACTCGATGAGACACAAAACTAAATTAAAGTAGAGTTAATGATCTTTTTCTTAAATAACAGATGAGAAACAATCAATGACCTGACAACCAACTAACACTTTTGAGAATTATTATGTAGATGCATAATAGTTATAAATGGGATAATAAGTGTTATAAATGCAAGTAAGAGTGAAATTGGTACAGTAAACAGAGTACTCACGGCTTAAGATCCTGGTCCAGCAGAATGTCATATCCATACAACTCAAAACAATGCTTGTCGTTAATGATGACCTTCTGCACACTCAGTAAGCTGCGGATAAAGATGTTGTCGATGTCTTTAAAAAGAGCCTCCACTGCCTCTCTGCCATGCTTTGCGGTCAAGTAACGTCGCAACTGTTGCATCTGCCATTTGCAACCCTGTAAACAAAGTTAGACTTATTTATATTATTTATAGTCAGTAGTGCACAATTTAATTTATATTCTCCTTTGAAAGAAATACTCTACAAATAAGGAATATTAAGATGATTAAGATGATTTAAAATGTGTGGTCTTCATCTACACTGTGTGCAAAATTATTAGGGAAGTCAGTATTATGATCTGATCATTATTTCTATGCATATTATCCAACTATTAACCATATAAACCTGAATGCCAACTGGGTATAATTATTTTCAAGTGAAGTTTAATTGTTTAATGAGGGAGGGTGTGGCTTAAAGTGATCAACATCCTATATAAGGTGTGCACAATTATTAGGCAGCTTCTCTAACTTAGGAAAATGGGACAAAAAGAGATTTAACTGAGACTGAAAAGTCAAAAATTGCAAAATACCTATCGGAAGGATGCAGCACACTGCAGACTGCAAAACTATTGAGGCATG
>CM074931.1:13550217-13552717 GCA_037576815.1 Pangasius larnaudii
ATATATATATATATATATACACACACATTTCCTGCATAGTCTCACATAACATGCAGTTGACTGTACATCTTTAAAAACCTTCAATATTTATAATAAATATTATCAACTAATAGTGCATGCATGTATAATTTCTTTAAGCTCCTATTCTACTTTCTAGTGTTAACAGATAGAATAAATGACAACACCTAAAAAAAATGTATTTCTTTAGTCTATGGCCCTTTTTGACACCCCTGCTCAAGTGAACCCAAATCATGCCAGCAAAATACCTCCCAAAGCATAACAGAGCCACCATTTTTCCCTTTAACTTGTCACCCATCTGTATGTAAATAACTCCAATGAAACCAGATATTAAATCAGTTTACCGTGATAGACAGTGCTTCATTCAAAAATCCAGTGTGGAGAAACAACAAGAATTCTGTGACTCAATGTGAATTCTACAGTCAGTGTAAAATATATCTGTGTATACGTGTAAGGGCTTTTTACTTACCGGCTTCATAATCCAGATGTTGCCTGGACTTCTCTTAAACTCCTCAACAAAGAGATGGTACTCACTAGGTAGTTCAAACGTACGTGGAAAGAAATCACATTTAGCTGCTTCCAGGCGGCCAGCTTCACGTTCAAGTGTTTTTCTATAGCGCTTTAAGTTCTTCACCATCAGGTTCTTGCGTGTCAACTGCAAAGAACAATCTCCACTAGTATTAGAACTATGTTCGACAAATTCATTCAAATGCATTTCCACTCTTAAATACTCTGGCAAACTGACAAATTATTCTACATTTCAATGAACACATATAACCAGTGGTCATTAATAGCTTTGCTGCTCTTGCTAACCTCATAGTGGTTTCGGAAATGACAAATTCTAACATGCTCCTCCATGTAAGTGTGGTCAAAGTTCTCTCTGAGCCACCCCACATCACACCAGTTGAAGTCCCATTCTCCATCCCTATACAGTAGAGACAAAAATGAACTGCGTTAGATAAAGACTGAAGGGATATGACTCAGACTGCACAGCACACGAGAGTGTAGCATTCTCAAGGAGCAGGTTTGTAAAGGAGCTGCTTTGTAAGACTCACTCCTTGACCTCGACCCAGCCTGGTCTCTGACGAAGAACATCCAGGATTGTGTTGGTCAGGCTACATCTGAAACGCACACAACTCCTCGCTTCCCTGTGATGAGAAGCCGAAGTTTAGTAAAGTGTTCCTTAAGAAAAGTACGCAGAGAGAGAGAGAGAGAGAGAGCGAGAGAGAGAGGGAGAAATAGATAGATAAACAGAGCCAGCAAAGTGCACCAAATACACATCAATTAGAAATGCATTCTGTGAGAAAACATCAGCATCATGCCAGAATTTGACGACTACACTGACACTGATAAACTCCCACATATGCTGGGAGAGAAAAGTGAAATCATTAAATCATTCTACCCGCAGCCAAATTTGTGGTATCCTGGCATCATCTTAGGGACAAGCAGTGACGCAAGTCTTACAAATATTTATATTTTTAGAGGACTATTCCTGTTTTCTTCTGTGTCGAGTTCTGCATGTTCTCCCTGTATTCACATGGGCTTCCTCCAGGTTCACTGGTTTCCTCCTACATGCCAAAGCAGACAGGCTACGCTAAATTACCCCAAGGTGTAAATGAGTGTGTGAATGTGTGTGCGATGGACTGGCGTCCCGTCCTCGGGCCCAGAGTTCTCAGGACGGGCTGCGTATCCATCACAAGCCTGACCAGAATAAAGTGGCTACTGAAGAACAGCGAACAAATGAATATTCCCATTTCCAGCCACCACTTTTCATAACTTGTGATTTCTTTTCAATTAACCTTATGGTAACCAGTTACTAACCTTACGATTTCCTGCTTTGGCAATATTGTAATGTGACATTTGTGCCATTAAGGCATTATTTAACTTAAACTTGAGAAACTGATAGAAAGACAGAGACAATATAATGCTGTCCAATAAGTAAGCATGAACAGACTCACCCATCTCTTCTCTTCTGGTAACTGTAAGCACCCCTGGACCCGGCTGCCTGCAGGAAATCACAAGTTTGCTTTAGTAACTTTAGAAGCTACAGGTTTTTGGGGAAAAAAAGCTAATAAAAACTAACTGTTAGTTATCAAGTAAAAAGCAACCTAACTAATAACAAACACAGCAAAGTCACTGATATATCACCAGCTAGCCTGCTCTGAATGTTCACACGTTCTTCTACCATCAGTCATGTAGTTGATAAAGTTATTTGCGTTCCTCATTCGCTTTTATTTCCCTACCTTGCTTTTCGACATAGGACAAGTTTTTCTGCACAAGCTGTTTAACATAAACAACTCTATGCGCTCTTCGCCTTCTTAATGGAGCTCTGCTCGTTGTCACAGCAACCACAGACCGCGGCTTAGGGAGGCGTGTCGGGAAGAATTAACCACGCCCATGGGCGTGTCTGATAAGCGGGAGGGGCGGGGGAGGAATCTGAGTGCTTCTGAGGTGCCTTCATCTAGCTGAACTCAGCACACAG
>CM074931.1:13557717-13568042 GCA_037576815.1 Pangasius larnaudii
TATATCGTAGACCCTAAATAAGGCCGTGGTGCACCATGGATTACATCATTTCTCTTACAGCAGTGCCAAGGTTTCACATTGGGGTTTAAGTGTTCTGGACAGGAACAGCATGGGCAAGAAATCCGTCAGGAAATAATCTTGCAGGCTGTCTCAGAGGCTTCAATTCAAAGGAAAAAAAACATATCTTGTCTATTTATATCTGTTTAAAAAGTGGTGTGTGGATGTGCATGTTTGTTCATGCTGTTCCATGTATTCATGCTTGTACAGTGGTCTCCAGAATTCATAAAAGTGTGCTAAAATTATATAAATGGTATACAGTAAACGTCATGAGCCCAGCCTGGTAACACTGGGTATGCACATTGCACATAATAATTTATAATTTCACTCAACCAATAAGAGAAAATCTTCATATTATACTTTATATTATACTTTTATTTTTTATCTAATATTATTTTCAAATCTTTGTGTGCCAAAATTTTCATTTTAAATAAATGGAAACTGACATTCTTGAAAAATTAAAAAAAATCTTCTATTTGCTCTCAGTCCCCAGGAACTGCTGTTGCCCGTAAGCAGTTCCTGTTTTGCTGGGGTATGCATACGGGGTTGTACGCATGTAAAATCCCTTTGTCGTCAAGTACCATGGTGAAACAATAGAACATTCAGCATAAAACATGCTGATAAAAACAGACAGATGGTTGTTGACCTACACAAATGGATTAAAAAGTCATAAGCAGTTAAAAATATAATTAAGTACAATCAGGGCCATAAACATTTCATGTTTTAACAGTTATAAGTTTGTCAGGAATTCGACTCATTCGATTCACTGTCCCCGCACAAAGCGAGGAGAATGGCGAAGGACGAGAGAAAGCCCGGTTTTAGAATTACTGTTTAAATGATTCTTGTGGTTTCATAAGAGCAAGTTGGATGGATCTCTGCAAGAAAGCTCTTCCTAAGAGCATCTCACAAAAGGCAGTGCCTGAACTTCACCATGTGTCATTAGAACTACAGCGGTGCATTGTGGTCAGATGAGACCAAAATCAAAAGGGGGCTGCATACACAGAAATGTGCCTGATACCTATTGAAAAAATATGCTGGTGGATCAGTGATGCTTTAGGGCTGTGTTGTGGTTGCTGGTTCAATAAGGACAAAAGGGCATTTCTCTCAATAGTCAGGTTGGACAATTCCAGAAATATTAAAAGCAGCTGCAGGACTTCTGCAGGAGCAATTTTCAGTTACATTTTACAGTTTAACTGTCTGTAAAATAGTGTATCAAGAGAATATACTATTCCACCTATGCCAAGAAGCAAGTAATTGAGAGGCGTTTGCTTGAGCAAATGCACAAGTAAGACATAATACAATGATGAACTGAGTGGCATTTTACACAACAAATCTTATTGTAATAGTTAGACTGCTACTACACATAACTAAAGGAAAATATTACCCAATAACACATACAGATGAATTACACAGACAAATTAAAGGGGAAAACATGATGGCTTTGTTATGCAGTGGTGGCATTCGCTGTGGTCACTGCAAATCAATACAAAGTTAATCTGACTGATCACCTTTATCCTATGATGATACATTTCTATCCTGATGGGAGTGGTCTTTATGAAAAAAGTATGAAAATCATGTCAATCGTATGCTATAGCCTTCAGAGTCACCAGCTCTCAACCCAATTGAACACCTATGGGAGATTTTGTTAGACAATGCTCTGAACCATCATCAATATTGAGGAAATATCTTTTGGAAGAATGGTGTTTGTCACTCCAGTACAGTTCCAGAGACTTCCAGAATTTATGCCAAGACACACTGAAGCTATTATGGCCAAAATATGCGCTTACAGCTTGTGGCCATAACATGCTAAGTTCATCAGCATTACTCTCTTTGTATGCCGTTATCAGATTTCTTTCTAAAGCTTAGATGCATTTTTGATGTCTTCCGGTTCTTCCACTTAACAAACATATCTGTAAAAACGATACATATTAAAGGCATACAACTATATTTTAGTACCTTTGGTTCACCCAATGCACAAGGTGGTTTTGTTGCTGCCCATACCAGTTGCCACCCACTTTTCCCTAATGTGTGCTAGTAAAAGCAAAGCTATTTGGACTGACCTTGGATTACAACCCTTCATCTGGTATGCAATGTGTTTAAGTAACAGATAAATGTATAGCTAATGCTGTTTATTCTCATTATATATTCTGTTCACCTGGGTTTCCAGCAGGTTCTCTGGTTTGTTGTTTAACAGGTTGTTTAACACTGAATTGCCCCGGGGTGTGAATATGTAGCATTGTTGCCTTACAGCTCCAGAGCCCCCAGTTCAAGAGCTCAGGTTACTGTCTATGTGGAGTTTCTCTGCATGTTCTCCATGCGTCAGTGTGGACTTCTTCTGGGTTCTCCAGTTTTCTCCTACCTCCTAAACACATGCCAATAGATGGATTGTGTACACTCAATTGCCCCTAGATGTGAGTGAGTGTGTGCGGTCCACCATGAACAGCATAACAGCATAAAACAATTACTGAAAGTGAGTCAGTGAGTACATTAGCGTGGCAGAAGAAAAGAAAGAAAACAGATTTTTCAATGGACCATCCAAAAAACAACAAAAAAAAAACCTTACCAAATTAAGTAACAGACCATATTTCTGCTAAAAGCATCACCGTGGCTTTCTGGGATTTTACCTGCTGAAACACAAGAACTGTACCAAATTTTCCAAGAAGCCTGAAACACCCTACCAGCCAATTTCCTTAGAAAACTGCATGGCAGCATACCTAATAGAATTTATTTAGTGTTTCACTGCCACAGCAAATTATGATTTGGTTTAAGTTTGCGTTTAAAAAAAAAACTCAACATAGTAATTATTTTTATACTTTTGTTTCATTTTTTAAGGTACTGTCACCGTACAGAAGTACAGGAGTGCTATATGAACTATATGTAGTAATGTCCAGTTAACAATATGATCTTTATGGCCTGCTTGATAATATTTTGTTCAAATGCAACAGTTTCATATAATAGCTTACTGTCATTCACAATCAGTGTTAAAAATAATCACCCCCAAATACACCTTCATGAATCATGGCAGGTGGAGAAATTTTCTTTAAGAAAATGAGCATTCAAGTTACTTGAACAACTCAATTATACACTTTCAAAGGTTTCTGAGTATTCGTATATCTTCACTGAAATAAGTGTTGGTGCTCCAATATAAAAAAAAAAACCCAACAACAACAGAAACAAAAAACAAATCATAAAATGGTGGATTTTGGGGTCACATCCTTGCCTGGAACACTTCAGCCCAAGTAAAATAGTGACAGTCCATTACATTAGTCCAGGACTCATTTGAGAACTGACAGCCTTCATAAAGTTTTACTTCATACTTCTGCTGAAAGAAAGGTAAACTGAGTCGTGTAGGCCAGTCAGTAAAGTGATTTCAGAGGCAGTGGGGTCCCAAAGCTAAGAATGATCAAGAGCTTCACTGTCTGGCTCCGACCGAGGTTCTATTTTAAAAGAAAACATATTTAAAATACATCATAAGCAATGTATTACATCAAATATATAGTCTCTTAATATACTAATGTATCTTCATATCATGTACCTGAAAAACTCTTCACATATTCACAGAAGACATGACATTGTGCGTCATTCCTGACTGTGCAGCTACAGCGCCGAACCTCTGCCCCTGCGGTGCCACTGGAGCGTCTGATGCGCCAAGAGCTTGGCATGCCATATTGAACTGTGTGCCTACAAACAGAGGAGCGAACCAGAAAGACAATCACAAAATAAGGCATTGTTTTTGTTTAATTCAAATTAACGTGTGAACATATTTACTCCACTGATCACCGTCACTGTACAGCCACGTAATACTCACGTAAAGCATGTGTTTCCATGCCATTAATAATTATTAAGTAACTATAATTAAGAAATTGGCAAAAATGAAGGTACTGTGGAAAAAATCCCCTGGCAATATACTCATTTGCCATTTTTTCTTAATGGTATCTTTAATTGTGCATGCATCTGTCACTTTTGTCTTAAAAGCCCTTTGTTTTTCTAAGTTGACTGATGACAAAATAATTTTAGATTTTACATGCAACCTCATATTTATCCCCCAGGAAATCCGAAAATGGTCAAGCGTACCAATAGAGTTCCTGGAGACTAAGTGCAATTTTTCAATTCGGAATTTGTTCAGGGATGAAAGTTTGTTTGCATTTTTTAAAAAAATGGGTGATACCAATTTTGTCACAGTACAATGTCTAAAGTACAATTATTTAAAAAATATATTATTACAGGATAATTAACAGCACTGTCCAACAGTTAAATAACTCCACTTAACCACTTTAGCTTGTTGCTTCTGCTTTTTAAAAGTAAAAAAATGAAAGCCAAATAAATCTACTTCATGGTTAAACTTTACTCATGCATTACATACTTTTTCCTTATGAAATATTGCATTATTGTGTGCTAATGTTGTGGTATTTGAAAGGTAATCCTTGGTTGTCTCAGTTTTGCCAAGGTCCTGGAGGTCTGGAAAACATTCATTTTATAGTACTGTGCAAAAGTCTTAGGCACAATGCTGTAGAGCAAAGATGTCTTCAGAAATAATTAAATGAAATGTTTCTACATTAAGAAAATACTACAAAGAGCAGGAAACAGTAATAAATGAAACAAAGTCAATATTTGGTGTGAAAATCCTTCACTTAAAAAAAAAAACTAGTAGTCTCAGATATACTGTGTGCAGTTTTATAAGGAAATGAGCTGTAAGTGTTACTGAGCAGCAAAACCCAGCAGCCTTCAGTATGTTTTTTATCTGAAAAGTGGTCTCTTATGTAATATGCTGCTTTCTGTACTGACATTTTTTCTGTAATTTAATTCTGTCATTTAATTTTGTGCTGGAAAACTAATGTTTGGAAATCTAAAAAGTTTTTGTACTAAATCAATAATGTAGAAGTCATAAATATCTATAATGAAGTTTGTACAAAAAAATAGGGTGCCTAAGATTTTTGCACAGTACTGTATGTATAAAACAATATCTAATTTCAGTTCATATGTGTGTTTTTGGGAGGTAGAAGGAAACCAGAGGACACCCACACAAACACAGGGAGTACATGCGAAAATTCACATAGACAGCAGCCCAAGTTCAGGATGGAACCAGGGACCTTGGAGCTGTTAGCTAGCAATGCTGCTCACTCCACCTCTGTGCCACCTGTCCAATCCCAAACAGTAGCTTTGCTTTATAAAGTTATTTTGTTTCTAAGAGTGCAACAACCCACCAGCTTACTTGGTAAAAGTACCAGATAAACATAAACATGGAGACCAAACTAATCATTACTAGGGTAGCAAAGCCTGATGGTCTGGAACCTTTAGTGTACCTACTAATTAGCTAACAGCTGCAAATAAAATGATCTCTTTTATTGCAGTATGTTTAAATGCCACTATTTGCTGAAGGGAAAGCCTGTCAAATGGCCAGGTACTATAACTGGCTTTGCTGTTATTTACATTTATAGCATTTGGCAGACATTTATCTTATTTATACAACTGAGCAGTAGAGGGTTAAGGGCTTTGCTCAAGGGCCCACCAGTGGCAGCCTGGCGGTGCTGGGGATTGAACTCATGACCTTCCGATTAGTAGCCCAACAGCCTAACCACTGAGCTGTTATCATGGCCACCACACCAATATTTGCATATAGTGCTATGATTGAAATAAAGCAACAGTGCTACAGCAGTGCAGTGGGTGCAAATGCCATTTTGTGTCTGTGTGAATGATTTGTTGTTTAGTACCCATGTCCCTGGGTCATGTTAAGCAGGTGTAGACAGCACTACTGGCCATAACAGGTCTACCAGATTACAGACTGTTATGGAAATATTAAGGATGCAGAAGTCTGCACATGCAAATACTTTAGAAAGGCAATGTGTGTCGTGCCAAAATGTTATACATTTAACATGTTAATCATTACAGTTACTTTTACTCACAGCTACTATTATTACTAGTAAGAGATGTTTTCTTTCCTGGCTTCCACCATTGGATTGTGCAGCCTAATTCTAAGCTTTACTGTGATCAAGCCTGAGCATAATATGGATTTATGAGGTGTTCGATTACAGGAACGCACTCAGTGGGTTTAGATTAAGAAATGTATGTACACTTGAAGAACTGTACACTTGAACTGTAGGCATGCAGTGTTATACTGAGGTTAGAAAAAGAAAGCATTAAATAATTGATAATTCATTGATTGTTTTCTTGGCTTCTACTTCTTGGCCAGCAGTTTATTATTCATTCTTTGGCCTTTGGGAAAAGCTGGAGACAAAATGATGGACAGAAACACTGGATATATAACGAATTACCAGTTCACAAGACAGATCTCAACAACTGTAAACAACAAAGGGCTTTGAAATGCCTTCCAGATTATGACACAAATCCAGCTGCCTAGGCATACTGCTATAAGATATTCAGACATTTGGAGATCTCCATTGGGCCAGTTTGAATCTCAGTGTGATATATAAAAAAAACATATGTGTGCAATATACATTGCTCTGTCCAATACTCTTGATGAGCTGGACATTACTCTGCATTATATCTGCCTGCATTATTATACAAAACAAACAAAACCAGCAGAGAAAATCACAGCAAGTTTAGTTGTAAATCTGACTTGCCCATAGTTGCTTGAGGTCAGGAGATTTTGTGAGGCAAGACAGCTGTGACATGGCTGTTCTGAAGAATGATCTAAGAATGATCTCAAAGTCACAAAATACGCAAAACAGCAAAATGTAAGCAGATGGGCAAAAGTGTGGGGATACAAGTATCCAAGTACTCTGTTTTTTTAAAAAAAAAAGAATAAATAGGGCAGAAAGGGCATTAGAGCCTCTGTGAACTCGTGAATGGAAATGAGGAAAAAGAAACTGCTTTCCAAGTGAATTCACATGCCCTATGACCAACCACGAGAGGTGGCACGAAACCCGACAGTTCCAATCCGGTGACCGAGTATGGTTAGCGATCAAAGATTGCACTGTAGGAAGCTCAGTCCAGGGCCGCCGGAGCAACAGGGGCGAGCTGTCATTAGACCCGGCAGTTTTAAATCTACTGGGGTGGTCACCCGGCACTTCTGGCAATAACAGACAGGTCTGGCTCGGTTTAAAAACCAATCAAAACTTTCAGTTCAGCTGAGGGTGAGACATTTCTCCTAAAGGGGATCTCCTATGTATGGTAAAGGGTTAAACGCACACTGGCTCTCGCTGGTGCTTAATAATCATGTGTTGAATCAGTACTGCTAATGTTTCAATATTTATGTGTCATATGCACATATTCTGTAGTCTGAATCAATTGCAGAAACATTCTTCAAATAAAGTAAGTAAAGCTTATTAGAAAAATGTTGAAAAATGCCTATTGCAGAATGTGAACATGTCTTTACTTTTTTAATAAACATATTTTAGAATTAGTGCTATTTAATTTTGTGAACTAATTTGTTTTTGCTGTTATTAGCTGCCTGAGGAGTGAAAGGAGTGTTATGCCCTGTTATTGTATTATAATCAGACCCTGGCTCCAAATACAAAGCAAAATACATAGTTAGTCTATATGTTTAACAGCCAAATGACAGATGAACCTCTTTTCTCAGACAAAAGATGACGACAGACCAGTCTTTAGTCAGTTAGATCACAGTGTCCATCTTATTTGTTTTTTTAAATTCATAATAGAAAAAAATAGATGATGACAGACCAGCATCCCAAGATTTAAGTTCCCAGGAAACAGACAGGTATGCATGTAGCATCAGTTTAAGCACCAGCTAGCAATCTGTTTACATTTGCCTATGTGCTTTGCTTGAAATTATATAAATGTGAATAGTACAATAGTACAATAGTGCAAGTCAGTTAAATCACAAATTTTGCCCCAACACTTTTAGAGTACTGGTGCCACCCCTGGCCAAATCTGTCATGTCAGTGCCAGAATCAGTGAGAAACTTCACATCCCAGAACACACTGCGCCCTATACACATGGCCTATACACATCACATCAAGTCAGGTCAAGTCAAGTTGAGTTTATTGTCATTTCAGCCATATACAAGTACATAGTGAAACGAAATAACGTTTCTCCAGGACCAAGGTGCTACATAAGACAAACACAGAACACAAAACTACAGGGATTACATAAATTAAACATAAAGTGCACAAGTGCAAACATGATGCACACCTGATCCCAAACACACACACACAGACTTGCAACAAAGTCTCTTGCACAGTAACACTCCTTGTGCCTCTAACTGAAATTATCAAGCCTTACTCAGTCTTTAGAAATTCTGTTTTTTTTTATATCTTGCCTTGATCTCTGGTTTTTGGCTTTTTGGATTTGCCCTTATATTGTTGTTTGCTGATCGCCTGACTTCTGCCCTGTTTCTGTTTATGGTTTTTGCTTCATGTTTTGGATCTGTTTACCAGTGTCTTCAATAAAAACTCTAAACTGCATCTGCATCCGTCTCTGACTCTATGCACGACACTCTGTAAATTGGCAGACAAAATGTTTCTGTAAACTTCTGAATTCATTCTGCTGCCACCATCATGAGTTACATCATCAATAAAGATTAGTGAGCCTGTTCCAGAAGCAGCCATGCACTACCTCCACCGTGCTTGTCCAATGAGCTTGTTCTGCATCACAAGCAGATCCTTTCTTTCTCCACACTTTGACTTTTCCGTCACTTTGGTAGAGGTTATTCTTGGTTCCAAAACTTTTGTGGCTCATCTCTGTATTTCTTTGTGAATTCCAATCCTGCCTTCTGATTCTTACTGCTGTGGTTTGCATTTTGTGCCATAATCTCTATACTGAAGTCTTATTTGAATTGTGATACCTTCACTCCTGTGGAGATTATTGGTGATGTCACTGACTGTCGTTTTTTTGGGTTTTTCTTCATAGCCCTCACAATGATTCTGTCATTAATTGCTGTTGTTTTCCTTTGCCGACCTGCTCCATGTCTGGTTCTTACTACACTAGTAGTTTCTTTCTTTTTCAGGACATTCCAAATTGTTGGAGTGGCTATGCCCAATGCTTGTGAAATGGCTCTTATCGATTAATCCTTTTTAACACAAATGCAGTCTTCACAGGCAAAACCTAGGACTCAAACCAAGAGTAGACATTCAGAGCTAATAATCGTTTAAACAATCAATCAAACAGGGCACACGTGGGCAAAGAAACACCTGTCAGTCACATGTTCCAATATTTTTGATCACTTGAAAAATGGGTGGGTTTAAACAAAAGATGCATCACTCCCCCTTCCCCGCACCAACTGAGCGTCCAACTCTCACACTGCCAGGTGAACAGATTTCTGTCTGATGGTGTTCCGGGTTTGAAACACCCGTACCATATAGTGTATAACAATGCTGTTACATTTGCTCTGTTCTACCCGTTCAGTGCTCGGTGCTGGTCTGCTATTTCTGGCACATTTGCATATCTAAACTATATGCAAGCTACAAATAATACATTTCTGCCTCATTATATGATCAAAATCCACCTTAGATTGCAGATGAAAGTTATTACAAACACTCAGTAGTGTCAAAGTGGGTTTTGAACAAAAAACATAGTATTAATCTCATAAATTGTCATGTGTAGCTTGATGCTAATTATAACTATTAATAACAGTCTGAGTAATTCTGAGCCTTCACAGTAAACTCTCAAGTGTCAGCTTTCTAAAGATAAACTGGTTATGTGTGTAATCAGAAGGACTCATTCGCAGCAACCTTTAAATTTTGCAATTGTGTCAAGCGTCAACTGTGCGAGAGACTCCACAATGAACAGGGCAAGGACAGATTTCCATGGCAATATGACTGAAGTTGCCGAAATGTGTGCCAAACATTTAACCCCACTGCACTTACATGATAAACTGCATATTCTTCTTAACTAAAAGAAGAGTACAGTGTGCTCCAAATGCACCTTCTATTTTCATTCATTTGGCTAATTGTAGTCAGCTTAATTTTCAGGTCAAATCAGACCTTCATAACAGGCTGCAAGGAGAGCCCCTGGCTGCCTGCCTGAGGAATTCAGCTCTATTTCTAGAAATATTTAAATTGAATTGTTTGGTTCTGGATTTCAGTTGATGTAAAATATCCTTGATGGTGTTTTAGTGGCACTGGAAGCCAAAGCATATTACTTCCAACAAAGTAAACCTACAGAAAACTATAAAGATAAAACAAAACAAAATGGCTTGAAACTTTTAAGTATACAGTCAGGTCCAGAAGTATTTGGACAATAAGAGAGTTTTTGTGATTTTGCCTTTATAAGCCACCACAATGGATTTGAAATAAAACAATCAAGATGTGATTGAAGTGTAGACTTTCAGCTTTATTTTAAGAGATTCC
>CM074931.1:13571966-13587871 GCA_037576815.1 Pangasius larnaudii
AATATAAAAAAAAAAAAAAAAAAAAAAAAAATATATATATATATATATATATATATATATATATATATATATATATATATGCAAAAAATTTATACATTCTAGATGATCCAGTTAAGTGGGCTTATTTGTTTTTTTGTTTTTTTTAACCAAATCCAATAAAGAAATCTAGAACAATTTTCAAAATTCTAAAACTTTCTGAACAGACAAGTCCAGGGCAGTGCAGCAGGTAACCCTGCTGTCTCACAGGTTCAATCCTGAGTTTGCCAAGAACCCTGAGGTGCCCAGCTCATTTGATTTTGTGTAAAATGCATAGAAATAGGACTAAGTAAGAATCATTTGGTTACATACAATCTAAGTTACATTCTAGCTTGCTAAACAAGCCTCTTGTCCTATCTTTTCATATGAGGTTCAGGTGCATATGAGCTCATGAGTCATGAATCATGAATGATGTCAACTCTATTGGAATTCATACTAGAGAAGTCAAAACAAAACTAGGCCTACCCTTAACTGTTGTACATATTCTTACAAAGTGTAGGTTCAGCAGTGTTGTGGTTAAATTGTATCTGAGATATGCACACCAACATAGAGGTAGAACTCATCACTGTACAGTTTGAATAAGACAAAAATGAGACAAAAAAGCTTTTGAGTCCAAACTCTTGTAACTTTAATTAAGATTTAGTAATAAGGACATATTGCTCTAAATGATGTAATGTAAACAAATTTACATTTTTAAATGCCATGCATGTTGGCAGAGGATATAAGATACTGCAGAATGTCACTCATAAATGAATCTGATCTGTCAACACTAGTGAGTATTGTGATGTTTCCTCCTACAGAGTTAGATCATGGGCCATAATTCAATGAAAATGAGTGCTTAGCCTAATATTATGTGTCATACACATTTTAAAAACATGTAGCTCCAAAATCAGTTCTCCTCCAACCTCCCTGTCCAAGTGCAAATACATTACACTCAAGTTAAGGACTCTTGAGAAAAGAAGCTGAAAACAAAGAAAATCTTTTAGAGATCATAATTTAGATGTTTGCAAAAGTCCACATACACACACACACACACACACACACACACACACACACACACACACACACACACACACACAATAAGCCACTGGTCCTATACTTTTGCGCAAGACAAAGAGTTAGAGAGTTTGGGGGTGGGTAGGGGAGGTGTACCGGGTGTAGGTTTTCTTACAGCTAGAACTAACAACAATTAATTTCGCATGAGATCAGGTTGGTTGAGTCCCTCAGCATTTGGTCATTATTCAATACATTCTGGACACCAAAGGCACCTGATATATTCCCGTGATAAGTGCTGGAGACAAATCTCTTGCTAAAGCCTAATGTTTAGATTAAAGATATGCCTCTCAGACCTACAGTGGGATCCATAAGTCTGAGACCACTAGTGAAAATGCTTTTTGTTTGCCATGCCTTTTCAATTTAACACAAAGGTTTTCATTACAAATGATTTAATAGTTTGAATAGTAGAATCTTAGAAATATTTACATGAATTTCAGAGTTTCTTAGTATTTGGTATATCCCCTTTTTGCTTTAATGATAGTGTGCACTCGAGCTGACACAAGTTTGGGTAAAACCTGATGATCCTTGTTAGATCAAATCCATCGATGTGTCATCTGACCATGTGCTTCAGTGAAAAATGTTTCAAAATTCTAAAATTTTCTGTTTATTTCTAGTTTTAAATGGAAAAAAATCCAAGATTTTCAGTGTGTTCCCAGACTTTTGGACCCCACTGGACATATTAGTTAGACATGTTCTCATTTCTAGTGAATATGTAATAACTTCACAACTGGAGATTCAAAAGCCATCTGAATGGATTTCAGGGTCTGTAGGTGACTTTTCCCGAGTGTGGTTTTCACAGGGAGCCACATATATTTTGACAGAAAATATTCTGGAGACGAAATCTGGACGGTTGAACCCCTGGGGGTTTGATGGTAGAGGCCATAGGTTGGGGCCGGCCGATGTTCGATGGTTAAAATTCATTTTCAAGGGACATTTACATTTCTAGCATTTGGTAGACGCCCTTATCCAGAGCGACTTACATTTATCTTATTTATACAACTGAGCAGTTGAGGGTTAAGGGCCTTGCTCAAGGGCCCAGCAGTGGCAGCTTGGCGGTGCTGGGGATCGCACTCATGACCTTCCGATCAGTAGCCCAACGTCCTAACCACTGAGCTACCACTGCCAGGGACAATGCACTGACTCACCCTAACTGTGCAAGAAAACCACAGATTCAAAATTTCCATAATGATCCTTTACTGTATTTTAGTAACAACAAAATCTCCTATTGCATTTGGAAATAGGTGTTACTAGCAATGACATAAACAAATATGTAAACATATATAAACAAAGTGAGTTAGGCATACAGCATAGTTTGAAAATGTAGCTTCTGTATATCTAGTTTGTTCTTTAAAAAATCTGTAGTGGCCACTTACAAACAAATAAAACAACCTCCTCATAAATTCATTCATAAAATTGTAAAATAGCTTTGGTATTTCAAAATGGTACATGGTATCGCTAGGCAAGCCAACAAAACTGCTGCTGCTGAGAGCAGCAATCAACTCTGAATGTACTACCACAAACCAGAAAACCCCAACAACATGCTAGTATGTCATTTGGCTTTAGACTCTGTGACCACACCTATGCTTTGGTAATAATAATAATAATAATAATAATAATAATAATAATAATACCCCTATGAGGCCTCAAACGGGCAGTGCATAAGTGCTTACACAAAAGAAATATTATGCTTATTATGTGTAAAATGTATTTTTATTTATAGAATTATTTCTAAATTTTTTATCTTAAAATGTTTAGAGATAATTTATTATAGCAAGCACACAATCCACATCTCTCTCTCTCTCTCTCTCTCTCTCTCTCTCTCTCTCTCTCTCTGCATGTCTCTAGAAATGAATGCATCAAACTCTCAGTTGACCTTCAAGGAAAACTCATGAATCATGTAAGCTTATCTAGGGAATGGCCTTACATTTCTATTAATTTTTTTCCCATCTAGACACAAAAACAAGCAACATTGCACAGGTTAAGCTTTAAAAGCGATGGCCCATGATGCCTGTGTTGTTTAGGTTGTTTATCTCACATTGTTAAAGTGAGTCCTCATGCTCTCCATAATTAATCTCAGAATGGTCACACCTGCATGAATACACCTAATCCAATTCACCAGCACATTTTTTCTGACGATACCTCACGCAAATTTCCCATAATGATATTGTATTAATAATATTTAAACATACTGTAGGGCAGATCATTATGCACATACATTATGCAAAAAATACAGTTAAAATCCATGATTTCGGTTTGCACCATTTAACAATTTTTTTTTTTTTAAATACTCCAGTATTTTAGTCTCAGTCTTTCCTAAGGATGAGTAGGAGAAAAGAATATACATTTTAAACTTGAAACTACGCACAAACACTACGTCCCTTCACTTCTTATCCAGCCAGTGGTTTTAGAGGTCTTGTAGATCACTCCGTCATGCTGTCTTGATGATTCTGGACTCCTGAGTTATAGCATGCCTTGTGAACTGACGTTTCGTCCTTGTTTGCTTTGTAAGGAACTCCTCTTAGTCCCTGCCCTAAGTGCAGACCTTAGACCAGTCACTCTGACCTTCCACTCTGCTGCTAATTAGGCACATTGCTTCGTCAGGCCCAGACTGAACAGTGGTTGCATTTGTTGCACAATGATATTTTGATTAAGGATAAAACACACACTTGCCATCTTACCATAAACACTTCATGCTTTTGCTTTTCAGACAAGAAACGGACAAACAGATGAACTAATATTAGATTGTTATCTGGAGGTTTAAAAGCTAAAATACAGAAGATTAATACAGTTAATTAACTCAGTTAATGGTTTAATTTTTAAATAATTATTGATAATGCTATTTATATTCAGTATTTGTACATGCCCTTATATTTTCATTCTGCAAATTGTACAAATTTTGGTAGCATCATCAGTACTACCGGCAACCCCTAGTTACAAAGAAAATAGTAATTTTCAGAGTAAATTACTTGGAAAACAAAATAACAAAAAGTTTATTTATAATAACTGCTATATTTTAAAGTGGATGCTCACACTGTTGTAGACCTATTCACACACCTCATGTGTTGTCCACTGCTATAGAGAATGGTAGTCTACACTGGCTGGTGAACTGTATTCTTTAAATATTCCCCCATAAAATCATGATAAATGAACATAAAGGCATATTACTGTCAAGTCTCGGAATGCTATAAAATGCCTGCTGTACTTCATAGCATTATCAGACCATGCAAAAATAACTGATCAAAGCAGTAAACTAAAGAAGGCTTTAGTCATTAATGATGTTTTAAAAAGAAGGCTTTAGTGATTCAGGGATGTTCTACACAAAACAGCATCATCTTTATTCACACATTCGATATATGCATTTCCAGCAATAGCAATCAACAAACACTTAATGCCTCACTCTTAAATGGTTATTTGGAAAATTAGTGGCTACCTAGATGTGTTCTGATTGGAACCTTTTCTGATATGGAAACACTTCAGTTGTAGGACTCTAGAGAGAACCTTTTATGGCTTTCCCCAGAAGGACAACCTAAAAACACTGAAGGACTCTAGAGTTAAAAGCTGTACTATAATGGTTTAACCAATGACAGCACATGGAATAGAAGAAACTTCAGCATTTCATTTTATTTAAGTGAGTTGCATGTTATGGAAAAATTTTCAGTTTTCAAAATTAAATGAGAGGGAGAGCCAGTTTGTTTATGGCTCCATTAGCTAGCTAACCTCTGATGCCTTCTAATGCATTCCTAGAAAGTCTACACATATAGCTAATGTACAATAAACATGTAAACAATATAGAAAACAGTTATACACTCATGCAGCTGTTACATGAATACTGTGCACAGTGGATGATGTTAACTGCATGATTTCACTGGACGTCCATACCCCTGGACCCATAAATTACTAAATTTTTAACTAAATAGTAAATTAATAGTAAATGTAATTTACACCCTTTCTCCTTGCTAACCTGCCTGGTCTAAGCTCAAGCTGCTGTAAGTGTTGATTTTGCCTTCAAATGAGATCAAATTCATTTATTCTTGTATGGGTGCTTGAGAAATATTTTACAGTTCAAAAATAGGTTAAACACTAAATTAAATTATTCTTAAGTGGGATGTATATTATTCTCCATCAGGGATGCCAATATTTCCCTTCTAATGGAAGCATCTGTCCTTTGACATATTAAGTGTGTCTTATAAGATAAAGTGTGTGGTATATTGGTGCCACTTTGTGGATAAAAGATGAACAGCCACCATGCATGGTGATTAGCCCAGCACTTTAAAAAAAAAAAAAAAAAAAAAAACTTTCTAGGGGATATAACAGTATACAAAAGCTGAGTTATTTTTTTTCTACCCAAATGTTGAGGTTTTTTATTGGGTTAATTGCACAGTGTTGGGTAGTTTTTGTGTAACCCACCCACTGGGCTAGTGAATGGGTCACACAGTGCAAATCCATTCGCCCATCGCCCTCTACATCAGTATTATCATGAGTAGCTACTATATAGAGTGCATGGAGTTTCTTATAGAGAAGATTCCATGCCCTGTCACAAATGAAAAGCAATATTGTTTGTGTTATTTCACCAGGATGATTGCATGTACAATACCCTCCGAAAGTACTGGAGCGGCAAGGCCAATTCTTTCGTTTTTGCTATACACTGAAGACATTTGGGTTTGAGATTAAAAAAAAAATGAATATGAGACAATAGAACAGAATTTCAGCTGCAGATGTAAATAGCAGGAAATGAAAGCTGAAATTATGCCCTATTGTCTCACATCCATCTTTTGATGTCAAATTCAAATGTCTTTGGTGTATAGCAAAAACAAAAGAATTGGCCTTGCCGTTCCAATACTTTCAGAGGAGACTGTAATCTTCTACATAGTTACTACAGCTGCGGGCCAATCTATAAACCAGTTGCTAGGTGATTTAATGATTTGAGTGCCATTTATGTCCCACTGATATCATATATCTGAATATGTATATAAAGGTAAAATACATTTTACACATAGGTAAAGTGTCCTACACACCCACCTACAGTATGTGCACATTTTCAGATAAATAATTTAAAATACTGAGCATTAAAGGTTTAAAAACATTAAATCTTGTGCTAGAAACATAATAGAATCATCCATTATAGGTATTGATAGTTGTAGATTTTAGCTTTGTGTCCCGTAACATTTACTCAACCCTGAACACACTCGCAAACTATGAAATATTTGTAATATTCCAAATGACACTTTCAACAGGAATTTGCATCATCCGAAATTCCTGAAGATCCTGTGAAGAAGAAAAGTAACGTCTGTCATTCTTTGTTCTTTATTTTTGAAAGTAAAACCCTGTTATCTGAATTATGGATTGAAATTGAGTTATTAATTTAAAAAATAATTTTAAGTAAATAATTCTAATGTCCATAATGACCTCATGCCATTGTCATGGATGTTAGTTAACCGCATTTTTGCATTTGCTACTTCTATGCCAACTTCTCAACCTTGTTACTTTCAAACATGTTACTAATTTAAGAGAAAATAGTGAGGATCTGCATTCATCCCAAAGGCATTCAGTTGGGGCTCTGTGCAGGCCACTTGACTTCTTCTACACCTACCTGGCAGACCATGGCTTTATGGACCTCATTTTGTGCACAGGGGCATTGTCATGCTGGAACAGGTTTGAGGCCCCTTTAGTTCCTATGAAGGGAAACTGTAATGTTACAGCATACAAAGACATTCTAGACAACTGTTATGTTTCTAACTTTGTGGCATCAGTGTGGGGAAGAACCACATATCGGTGTGATGGTCAGGTTTCCACATACTTACATCCATATATTGTAGATCTTTCATTAAAATAGAAATCCTATATGCTAAATTATGACAAAAGAAAAAAGCACTTTATGTGAAACTATGTGAAACTGTGATTAATGGTGTGCAAAGTGGAAAATGTGTATGTTCGTTAAAGACTTACATTACTGAGCTGTTTTTTAATATAGATTTATTTTGCAAAGCGAGTTATTTGAATGAGGCCCTTTCAAATAACGAAGTAACAAGTAGAACTTGACACCAGCAGCCAAGACAGGGAGGTTTAGTCCTTCTTGTTACTAATTTCATATACCTAAAGTTGTTGAAGAAAAACTATTTCAGACATTTGACCCTGTTTAGATCAGTTCCAAAATCTATTCAGTTCATCTGCTGATAATTCCTTATAAATTCTACAAATATTCAACCATTCATTCTTGAGATACCTCACTAGGAATAATCTCGGACGGACAGATAAATAGATGTACAGACAAGCCAAAAACATAAATGTTAAGAACAGTAAAGAAAGTAATAAAAATTATGAAGTAATTGCATTCTGAATACTAAATCTTTAACAAAATCCATTGTGGACTGAATGCAAAATCTTCATTTTTGTATTTTGGACAAGATCCTAATGTGTGTCCATTACTTACACTTAATGCATGGGTACAAGAGTATTAAGTTCGGCCACAGCCTAATAAGACGTGATGGAATGAGAGAATTTTTAAAATATTACTTATAAGTAAATATTTGTAACAATAATTCACCAAATGTTTAATATTTTACATTTATTGTTACTAGATTTTTTCATTTAAACTAATAGAATAAATAATAATCAGTATCTTGCTATGTTTATACTTGTTTTTGTACAGGTTATGTTCTGTCCTCTGCTTATTTCAGGATTCATATACACAATATCCTCATACTGAACATCCTTTCAACACACATACTACTAATCAACTTTACGGTATACAGCTGCAAAAGAGTAATGATTTATAGTCCCATTATCCATCACCCAGAAGAGTTCCTTTTTTGGGCCTGATTTCTGCTCAAGCTTTCTTTCTCATGTCATCTCTGGGAGTTTTTCCTCGGAAATTGATTTCCAAACTTATCTGCATGGATTGACAGTAGTAAACAAGAACACATGCACAGTAAAAAGATTTAAATGTGTGGCAATTTTCTATCATACCCGTGTAAATGTACCCATTTTATCACATATCACATCTATCTAGAAGAATGTCCTAGCAGAGATCCTTAAGTAATTTTTCTGAGTCCTCCTGCCTAGTAAAAAAAATCCAGACTAGAAAACAAATGACTGGCTGAATGAAGTTCCTTGGCTGGAGGCTAATTCTGAATGCACTGAAATGTGGAGCAAATGTTGCCATTCATATCCCCATCTTGCTGAAAGAATAAATGTGTGCTACACAGGAGAACCTATGGAAAGAGGAAACTCTAGTGAAATGAAGAGAAAAAAAAATTCTAAAAAGTTCTAAAATGTCTTCCACGCTAGCTTTCTGTAGAGTTAAACATGCATGACCCCTCCATGACTTGCACATGCACAAGATATTGTTCTGTTGAAGCAGCTTAGTATTAATATTGGGCCTGCTTATCATATGAATGTGGGTGGTAGACAAATCATGCATACCATCATTGCTGCAAATCAGCTCATCTGTAGTTCAGAATGGGATGTTCGGGGATGTTCTTTTCGGATCAGAGTACATTAATAGACGTGAACAGGAAACAACAAAGGAGAATATTTACCTGATTGTCTTGGTTTAACTCATTTAGTTCGTGCTCACACTGCACAGGATAGAGTGGATGGGCTCGACAATTTTATTTCATGTCAATGGACTAGGTGATAAATTGAAGTCCAAGCTAGTGTTTGTGTGTTCAGATGGAGTCGCTGTTACTGTTAGTGTGTACGATGAGTTATGACAAATTGCCATCTGAGAGGCACTTTTACACATATTTTGCACTGTTCCCACTTGGGAACTGCTCCCTGTCAGCTGATTCCTCAGCTCCATACTGTGACGCATTTAATTATAGTGTTGTCAAAGTCCTTCGTTTTTATTTGTAGAAGGGAGCCGTGAAAAAAAGGATGTGTTAAAGGGACTTTGTGAGGACAAAGAAATTCGGTTTATTAAATTAGGCATGTTTCATAATATCAAGTGGCATACACAGAGTCACGAAACCTTGTTAAAAAAACTTTTACCAGCAGAGAGCAAGTGTCCTCAGTTTCAGACACGAAAGATGAAAGAAATCAGGACAGATTGTTTTCACTGTTTTGATCTAACTTTCTCGATAGTGCTAGTATTTCCCAACAGACATCTGTTGCATTTCATTGCAAGCAGCTCACAAATGGATAATTCAAAAATGAGATCATGGTGGCCGTGGGACAGTCCACTCTTTTGCTTGACAGCAGTGGTCATCACAGCACCTCATCATGCCCATGCTGATTCTATCATCCATCTACCTGGCTTGAGGAGGGGCAAGGCATTCACATTTTTAGAAGCAAAATTCCCAGTGAAATAATTCTGCTTTAAGGGAACTTGAAGCAAGCTGGGAAATGTCTCACAGCCTCCTCTGTGTATGCTCTTGTCAGTGTTATTAATACCAGCAGGCCAGACTGCTACTCCTGTATTCAGAAAATAGTACTGTTGTCTCGCCTTACTGCCTTTAATCAGTTCTGCTCATAAGAGGGGATTTTCACAGGTTAATATTATCAGAAACAAAGAGAGAAGCCACTTGTCAGACAAGAGCTTGTCTGCTTTGATGCACATTGATATGTGCAAGCTGACCACATAGATATTTGAGCCCAGGCCTGCAGGTGAAGTGTGGTTGCAGAGAGCACAATGCACGGTCAATCAGAGGGAAAGGTGCTCATGCCAGATTGAAAGTGGAAGTGAAGAAGTGATGGAGAGTGACTTGGATGAATTTTTAATTTGTGTGAGTACCACACCATTCATGCAGGCACTTATTAGAGTACCAGTATGAAAAACCTTTCAACCCCTGCCTATCTGCATTGTTATCTGCAAGAATCTGCTAGAAGTTTGAATCCTATGGTGGAGGATCTGTGATGTTGAGGGCCTGTTTTACCTCCAATGTTCCTGGGAGTCTTGTTAGGATACATGGCATTATGAACTCTATACAGCCATTTTTTCCTGGCACCTTCTTGGACAAAGTCACCTTGGTCCTTTCAGAAAGATTGTAATGAGTTTATAAGCCCCAGGGAGATGCCATCCATAGTGCTGTGGTGCACTGCATACACATTTAGACAATGAGGCTGGCCATGGAGGGAGAACCACAGTGAATAATAAGTTGATGTGGCATTAGGGAGTGCCTTGCCAAACCTTACACAGATCTGGGACATTGCTTCTGGGTGCAGACACCACTCTTCTGGGTGTATGCTCTGCTTTGCCAGGGCGTGCATTGCAGCATTATGGTGAGTTGCTCTCGTACAACGCATGGTGAGTGATGTATTTGACTTCCACAACGTTGCCCAGACAGATCCACATGTGGCATTCTCTAAGAACAGGTAAAAGGAACTTGTGGGCCAAAAAGACGAGCCTCAGTTCTAGCTGGTTGCTGCTCCCTGTGTCCATATGAGCTCATGAAGCCAAGCACTGTAATCTGTGTGAAAATATGGATGTATCAAAAATAGCCTACTTCATGGTACATAGGTGCCTCTACAATTATGGCAGTGTTCTGCCTCTGACCAGCAGTGACGACAGCCTCACACGAGTACATCTCAAGAGCGCCTGTGGCACTAGAAAGAAGCTGAAATATAGAACTTTGAATTTGGTTGCCTGTCCATAGAAGGCAAACCTTGAAAGTATCTGTGCTCTGGGGTGGTGGGAATGTGAAATATGCATTGTTCTGATTCACTGCCATGAACCATTCTCATGGCTTTATGGCATGAATAACATATGACAACTTTAGCGTGTGCAAGGGAAGAACTTTCAGGAGCCAGTTCAGAATCAGCAGGAGATCACTGTCCTCCTTGTACACAAGAAAGTTAGTGCTATACAGGGTTACAGACTGTTTAATCTAAGAAGAAAGAAATGTTTTGCAGGCATGTCTAAAAGAAAAACAGACATTCCAGGATTTTTGCTCACTGAAGCAGGTTTGCAGGTCAGCTGAGAACTTGTCCGAATAGCTCAGATGCCAGTACTGCAGCAATGGCCTGAAACACATAACCTATTATACAATAAAGAAGTGAAAAATAGGTAATATTTTGCTGTGGACCAGTAGGCCAAAATAAATGAAGGTTAAAAAAAAAAGGCTTTGACATTGCACTCGGAAGCAAGAACTTTCTTTCCAGCAATTCATTCCAGTAATGGTCACTCTTTCTGAATTTTATACTTCCTAGTATAGGCCTAGAGCATGTGTCTATTTTCAGCTTTAGTGATCACCCTATTTGGTACCCCCTTGCAGCATGCCGCCTCCATCTCTGCACTTAACTGTGCATGCCATCAGGAGGGTCCTGACTGTGATTAGTTCCCTAAGTGTCGTTTATATTGTGAATAACTCAGATGATGGAGATGAGTATATATAATTAATTGCTATAAAATAGAGAAGAGACCGTCCAGGGCAACATGACATACAGTACTTTGCTACATCTAGAGAAGGGCACGTGAAAGTTAAGGTGTAAACTAGTGAGTTACGATACTGGGATTCTTGTATTGTACTTGTAGTGAGCTTTTATCCTCACCGTCTGTCTGATTAATGGACAAACAGAAACTAGCGCCAGTCAAAGCTCCCTCTATAGGTGTTTCCGCTACTGGCGCGCGCACCCGCCCCTTCAGCGCCTCTCCTCATCCGTCTCACCGGCTATTCTTCCCTTTCTCGCCCTCTCCCCTATTCTCTCGCTCTTTCTCTCTCTCTGTCTTGGACCGCTTTGTCTCACCAAAGCGAACGGAAGGACGGTGTCTGTCTGAGCACATTTGCTGTCCCGAAACCTCCATGCTCGTCTTCTGGACGAAAATCCGAGCGTCATCCCTGGAAATAGAGGTAGTTCTATTGTGTGTGTGTCCGCGCGCTGCCGTGATTCGTGTGTGCTCGTGATGTTCAGTGCTGCTTAATGTATGATCTGCATGCTAGCACGTCGGCAGCTGATAAACCAGTGTAATGTCCTTGCGTCCCAAATTTCTGCATGTGTGCTATGCTTTTTATTCTTACACTAGTCGGACGCTGACATTTGCAGCACCAGGCCGGTGCAGCACAGCAAGGATTTACTGCTGTGACCGGTCTGTTTTTGCTTCTCCTTTCTTTCCCTTCGTTCTTTTCTTCTTTTACAACTGACAGAGTTTGATAGAGTACTATATTTAACGTAAGAAATATATGCAATAGCTGTTTTTCTTGTGACTCCTTATTTCTGACAATAATCTAACAAATTTGAGGCAACCCTCTCCCCCCCTAACACACACACACACACACACACACACACACACACACACACACACACACACACACACACACAACCTATTAAACTACCTTGGACAGCAGTACCCACTCTGAATGTTAAAAAGAAGAATGCAGAAGAGAGCCTTTCTCTTCTATATAACACACAATTGCCTACCTGTTCTCTTTCTTGATTCGTTTCTATGCACATCTCTGATTGGTCACTTTTACTCTAAAGGGGAGCTTAAAACGTCTGTCCAGATTGATACACCTTAATTTAGAAATATGTGAGCCTAAATGTAGATGTACAAGCCTACTGTTTAATGTCTGGTCGCTTTTAAGGTGGTAATTATAAGTTGTCTCAGGCTTGCTGTTTTAATGAAAGAGAGGGCGTGGCACTGAGGGCAGTCACGCTCTGAGAGAAGCCAAATAATAGATGATGTAGAGGCTTCAGGAAACAACACAAGCGTAAACTGCATAGGCTACGTGGCACTGACAGAACGACACATAAGGAGATACTACGCACCAATTTAACGCACCAATTACGAAGGGAGGCTATTAAAGCAATGTACAGGCGAGAAGCAGGCAATTTAAATAATAATGTAGCCTGCAATGAACAGTCTGGCACTGTAACTAGATTAATAAGTACTATACCTAATGAATTGCCATTGCATTCATTGCAATTGTTCTATTTACATCTTTAATTTAACTGTTGTTTTAGTGGTTGCCATACTGAAATAATAGATTTAAAAAAAACAACAACAACAAAAAAACAACAACAGACAGTTGGGCACGTGCTCAGGGGCCCTGACCACTACAGGGCCATTGATGGGTATAGTTTTAAACTGAGTAGTTGGAGTGATTTAGCCGTTATGCTAAGTCATACCCAACACCTAACAACATGAGCGACAGAAGAACACGAGCCAATGAATGTCGCAGAAGTCACCGAATCTAAAATAAATTCCGAAATATTATTGTGTGCAGGTCTGAATTTGTAAACAATAAACATTCAAATAGGTGATAACTGTCTTTTTTTTTTACTCGAGCTAGATAATAATGAATGATAAATGAAAAAATTAACTCAGATCTAAAATGAGTCTTGCCCTATCATCAGGAGATTGTGAGTTCGAATCCTGACGATGCCAAGGCCTTCTGTAGCCGGGAGCCGTTGGAGCAAAGTTCGGCATGCTCTCTGGGTAACATGGCATTATTCTGTCTCCCCTGTTAATCACAGTGACACTAGACATGCACGGCAAAGAGGGCAGAGAATGCTTTCCTCCGAAGGTGTTACACTGCCCCATGATTCAGCATAAGCATCAGTTCTAAAAGAGGAGATTGTCTGGTTTCATGGGTCTTAGAAACAGCATGTGTTAACTAACCTTCACTCTCCCTGCGTGGTAGCTGACATATGATAGGGGGCAAAAAGAACTAAAGTGGACCAAAGGTATTGTCACTGTCAGTCGAACCTTTCTAAACAGCTGGAACCTTGTTAAAGGTTAAGGGAATTTTATTCACTGTATTCTTGGATGGTTAGTGGTTCTGTCTTTGAAACCTTATGTGAAAGTGAAATCTGTTCGCATAAGGATTTAGGATGTTTATTGCAGATGGTTCATTGCTGTAGGATCCTACATTGCTGTGGGATCTTATTTCCCCAGAAGGACAAATTGAAAATACCATAAATGTGCAAGACTATTATTATTATTTTTTTAAACTAAGAGTGTAGGACTCTACAGCTGCTGTTGTAACAAATGAAGGACACTAATAATCAAGCACAGGAGACCTACACAAGTCTTGACATTATTGATTATAGGAGGAGCCCAAACAGGCACACGGGAAAGTGTTTTACATTGGGGGTGCTGGAATTTTAAGCAGCATAAATGTGGTGTGCGCTGTCATGTCACACCTGAATGATCATCAAATCACTTTTCTTTTAACAGAGAATGTGTGCTGATTACAGTAATTTTACCACACCATGGCTGAATTCTCTGAAATCAAAAGGTGTTGATTAACAGTTCAATAGTTACATCTATAACTATAACTGTGTTTCTGTAGTAACAGCTCATTCACAGGGACTTGCATGGTGGACACTTTATCATAATTTAAACCTAATAGTAAACTGATTAAAAACATGTTATTTAACAAAGAAAACAGTTTTCTGCTACGAGATGTTTATTTAACACATGTGGAAGGTGTCTTGATTGCCAGTGTGTTGTAAGAGTCAGGAAGTTTCCTGACACGGGAGTTAGTTCCTGTTATCACTTACATTATAGCACCTATATATAGTCATTACCTCGCCTGCCTGTCTTTTTGCTCTCTCTCTCTCTCTCTCTCTCTCTCTCTCTCTCTCTCTCTCTCTCTCTAAGTTAACAAGACAAAAAAAATGCTGCTTGTTGTGTTACTGAGAAACTGGAAAGTGCAAACTCCTCTGTCCTATAAACCATCACGGATGTTCCATGACATGAAATGTAAACAGTTAAAAAGCACAATGTGTTGTTTGTTAATACATTTTAAAAAATTGTAATCGTTGGCAAATCTCTCTGGTGTAAGAGGAATACTATCTCCTTCCTATAATCTTAAAAACTACTTAAATCCCTCTGACTAAAGCAATGTTTCATTTATTCCATTTATTTAAATGTATTCAATATTCAGTAAAATGCAGAAACAATGTTTAAATTATAATAAATGTGGCTGATATTGTTTATTTATCATTTACAGAAATTACTGATGAAGGAATTTTTTTTAAAAATGGAAAAAGAGCTTTTGATCTAAATGTCCAAAGCTTCTTCTGTTGTCTATTCCTTTAACTTCCTCTTCATTTGGGTGGCCCTCTAAGGACATAATAAGCAAGATCTGGGGTTCTGCTCCTTTCAGTGTGCATCTGCTCTACTCAGTGTGCCTACTAATGCCTCCAGGCCTGACACACATAGAAAACATTTCCTCTTAATTTTCCTTCTCTCTGGATTGCTGACTGAACATCATACCTTCCTGATTCTTAATGGTGGCCTGTATCTTGTGTGTGCTGACCCATGGGAGGGCAACTTGGAAGGGAGAATGTGTATGAATAAGATATGGGTCAGGGTTTGAGGTGTTTTATATGCATCTCTGCTAGATGGAAGGAGATCTCACATCATGGCTTTCACAGTGGTTGGTGATAGATATGTTACAAGTTTCCTGACTTGAGCCCATGCAGCATTCAAATGATAGTTCAGTTCTGACAGCATAATTTGACTTCAGTGCAATGAGTCAGTGTCAATTTCCTTTTTTGGAAAGAAAGGAAGCCTGTTCAAAGGCTATGCTAAAAAAAGAGGATAGAAAAAAAAATTCTAACATATTAGACAGGAAAGCTTTGAAGATTTGGACCAGAAGCTGGGCTGGTTTACTACTGATCTGATCCTTTAGTATCCATCTTTCTTGAAAGTGGGCACTTAACTCTGAATCTAAAGCGTTAATACCTCATATCCATTAGCATGTGGTTTAGAGTTTAGTGATAATGGATTGGTGGCGTCCAGTACTTTATAGCGATTAGCTTTTAAGTACTATAATTAATGATTAATCATTAAGTAAAAGCTTTGTATTAGAAACCGATAATCAGAGGTTTTCACCCCTCCCTTCCATTCACACCACATTTACCTTATT
>CM074931.1:13613417-13652406 GCA_037576815.1 Pangasius larnaudii
TGAATTGAATTGAAGTAAGTAAGTAAATAAATAAATTTGGTTACCCTTCTTACCGAGGAAGTCAAGCAGACATCTCTAGCTGGAATTGCTTCTCTACTGGCAAAAAAATCTTCATTAATGTGCTAGCGTAGTGTCTGCCAAAGTTTCTCATTCTTTTCAAAAGTCCTTTTTCGGGCTGATTTAAGAGAGCAGAAATGTAAAAAAATTTAAACATTTAAAGTTTCAATTAAAATTTCAAATTTCTATTTATTTACCCACAGTAATATTTCCTCATCACTATGTAGCTTGATCTTGCATTTTCTTCTTCATGATCTACCTTCTGCTAGCTTCTAGTTGGGGCATATCCCAAATGGCTTCTGTTTCACTTTCTTTCTGCCCTACATGGGATCTAACATTATAGAGCTGAATGCCCTACCTAGTGTAGAAAGCCATTTGAGATTCAGCCCCATAAAATGTATAATGGCTTGTGTGTGTGTGTGTGTGTGTGTGTGTGTGTGTATGTGTGTGTGTGTGTGTGTGTGTGTGTGTTTGTGTGTGTTTGCTCATGCACGTGTGCACATGTATGTGAGTGTTTTAACATGGTCTGGTATTATCTTTATGTTCACTTAACTTTAAAGTTTTGTTCCTGTAGGCAGATGTGGGCCACATTCCATACTCTGTCTTCATTCTGAAATCATTCATGAATTGTAATAACTGCAGTTTGAGAATCATTTTGGGGAAAAGGTTATCTTATTGCTTTAGAAAGTCGTAAACCTGTGGATAAGTGAGGCAAACATTTGTACATACTCTGCCTAAGCAAGAGAATGAGCCTATTTAGTCGATGTTTTACTACACCGTCTGGGATGGACACTCTGTAATCCCTGGTTTGTCTGTTCCACCTGTGAGTTGAGCTGTACCATTACTCCAGCTTATCGATGAATGGCCTCTACACTTTGTGGGTATACTGAGGCTACTGTGTTTCACAGAAGTCCACAATTGTGGTGGAAAAGCTCCTCAGCTACCTGGATAATGGTAGGACATGAGATTTGTGGTATTAAATGACAATCCTTCAATAATTTATATGCAATCTATGACAGTATTGTTCATAGCTCTATGTAGTAATTTGGTTATAGCACAGGTAGAACAAGTATATCTTAAATTACAGGAGCCATTTCCTTCTCATGCTTCTAGAAGAGAAGAGAATGTCTGAAGTTAAAGCTAGAGCATAAAGGGCCCATCTGGCTCGACTGACCCGAAACATTTGGTTGTACGAAAATGCATCAGATTAAGGTTTGTCAGCATGGTGTTCAGCTTCGCCAACAGTTTACATCACAGTTTCACTTAGCTAGGGACAAAGCAGGAAGACTAAGCACACGGAAAATATTTGCCTGAATAGCCGTGTTTCTAACAGAGTGCTGCTTTTCCTACCTATTTCAGAGGCACCCAGATGGAAGTGTCAACTCTGTATTTTTCAAAAGTGATGTTGACATGAAGCAAGTTTTTAAACTGGCAGAGACTTATACCACCTCTGCGCTAATTCTGCATCCAAGAAAGGAGATTATGATCTGATTTGACATATAAGAGGTTAACAAGTAAACCTCTCAGTAGTTAGTTAGCATGTGTAATGCACTCATGAAGAGTGGCACAATGGATTAATATGCCTTTGATTTAAGCAACAAATCGTTGAACAACATTGAGAAATTCCTGAAATTGCAAGGCACATAGCTAGACCATACATGACCATATAACATTGTTCAATGACCTGATAGATTTGCTGATCAGGCCTGTCTGCGAACTGTTTAGCCATGATTCTAATAAATTAATGAACATGCTTAATTGACATTCGTCTGTCCAAGTCTCCCAGCCTGCGATGCCTACAAATGCAAAATATTTTCTCACATATCCACAATACAAATAAAACAGGTCCCAGTAATCACAGAGGGGAAAAAACACAAAAGCCAGCTAACAGGTTATTGTAGGTAACCAGAACATATCACTTCAGTGAACAACTGACGGATTCACTTTCACTTGTTAAGTTGATATGTTGCTCAGATTTGAAAGGATCATCAAATTATGGCCAAAAGTTTGTGGACACCTGACTATTATACCCATATGTGCATGTTGAACATCCCTTTCCTGATTTAGACCCAACTTTGCTGTTATAATAATATCCACTCTTCTGGGTAGACTTTCCACTAGATTTGGGAACGTGGCTGTGGGGATTTGCCCATTCAGCCAGTAGAGCATTAGTGAAGTCAGTAATTAGTGAATGGGGTTGAGGTCAAGGCTCTGTTCAGGCCACTCAAATTCTTCCACACCAACCTTGGCAAACCATGTCTTTATGGCCTCGCTTGGTGCACAGGGGCATTGTCATGCTGGAACACATTTGGACCCCTTGGTTAGTGAAAGGAAATCTTAATGGTACCGCATATAATGACATTCTGTACAATTCTGTGCTTCCATCTTTATGGCAACAGTTTGAAGAAGAACCACTCATGGATGTGATGCTCAGGTGTCCACATACTTTTGGAACACATAAAGGTTTTCATAAAGGCTATGTGAAAGGGATAAATGACATCAGCCTTATCATTAGTTGGGGGTAAACCTCCTATAAGCTATTTTGTTACCTTGTGTTTGGTGAGGGGAAACTCCTGTGCAAGATTTACTCAAGAATAGAAACATACACGCACAGAAGTGTAAGAAGTGTAAGAAGACCAGCGTTACCTTAATTTGAAAGCAATCAATCTCCCTGGGGCCTTAATTACTGATGCTGGTTGTAAGACTAAATAACATTTTGAAGGATGTTTATTAGGCAACTAACAACAACACAATGGTAGAATATTCATTTTTTGCATTTTTATAACAGTTGTAAACATGAACTCCATGTTTTATTTGTCAGTTATGCATGTTACATGTTGTCACAACTATAGACAGATCAAGTCCTGGAATAAGTAACATTGTATACTGCTAATAGTGGCTACAAAGTCATTCAGTTGAATTAAATGTAGTTCAAACTCAATGACTTAATTAGTGATTTTTTTCATCACAGAACAGCTAGTGATCAGTTGAGTTAAGAGGGACGATAACACTGTTTGTTAGCTGCTCAGGTTTTGCATGTTCTCCCTGTGTCCATGTGGATTTCCCATGGGTTCTCCGATTTCCTTCCACTGTCCAAAAACATGCCAGTAGCGGTCACATAATGTTAACATGGCATTTAATTGGGTAATGCCTGAAAATAACCTTGCAGGCATTACCCAATTATAATAAAATGTTCAAAAATTAGTGTATTTTTGCAAAAGATATACCGTCACTGTTAAGACACAATGTTATTCACAATAGAACACTCGATAATGTTAGACTAGATATACTCTGTGGAGACAAACAGCGCATGTAAGCTCAGGGTTCATAGCTCATTTCTAGCTAAATTTGTGATGGCTTGTAAACACACCACCGCAGACTTGACTGCTGCTCGGTGCAGTCTCTATGCTGGATCTCCCTCAGTAAATCGAAAAACAAAAATTGTGAAAAATGATATATTGCAATTGTCAGATCTTAACTAAGCATCTAAGAATTTCTATAATATAGACCCTTGTTTCTATCACTGCTACTGCAGATAAGACTTCCCTCTGAAAGAAAAACTAAAATATGTTTTACACTAACCATTTTGCCATTGGTATATAATGATTTTAATGGATTTTGGCAACCACTAGGCCAGTACCCGATTTTTCAGCAGGTCATTACGTTTCTCTAGAATAGTGAATTTTTCATCCAAACAATCTGAATGATGTCTACTATTATGCAGAAATGTTATATTCATCACTTAAAATCATCACCTGAATGGTTTATGGCTTACTGCTCATAAATTAAGTTTTTCTTTTTTAACAACAACAACAACAACAAAAAAACTATCTATTTTATTATAGAAGTAAAACAGGGTAATAAACAAAATGTGACATGATTCTACAAGCCCAGTGAGTGGAGAGTAAGGGCTCTGCGTGAGGTAGTATGATGTTGTTGGCAGCAGCAATGTGGAGTGAGGATCTGACAGTTACTAGGATCAGAGTGGAAAGTGTTGTGTTTTGTGAGGTAGTAAGAGGCAGCAGGGTGCCACAAATATTGCAGGGCTGTTGTGCTGGTTGCTGTGTGGCCATGCTTTGAACCACAAACAGCTTGGGGCAAAACTGGGGCCAAACTCTCCTTATCGAACTAACATATTTAGTACTCTGTTACAGATTTTCAATATATCATTCATGGTACTTAATGTACAACAAAATAAATTTATGCAGTGTAATATACTGTAGAGTGGTTCAGTATATTAACGTTTATTCTATTCACAGCTGTACCAGAATATTGTCACCCATGACAGTGTGCAGTAGTTACAATGCTACAGATAAAATATATTATTGTTACTTTAGTTCAAACAATCGTGTGTGTGTGTGTGTGTGGGTGTGTGGGTGTGTGTTTTAAAGGTTAGAGAACTATTCTCTGTAGAGCATATTTTTCATATGTGACACGAAACATAGAGAAAATATAGAGAAAGACTCCACCTTTAATGAGACCTTACAATGAATCTGAGGTGACCTTAGCAATTCCCTAAACAGTTGCTGTTGAATATGAACACACTGATCATTTAGTGGAATATATTACGTAATTGTTCTTGACATGGCAGAGACACACTGTGTCACTATGATGAAAAGTTTGCTAGTCTCTGTATGATGTATGATGAAGTGCTCAGTAATCTCATGGGAGCCCCCCCCCCCCTTCCTTTCAGAACTGGCTGGACCCATCAAAAGAGATCAAAAAACAAATTCGGGGTAAGTTTAGAGAAAAAAAAAACTTTTTGTTCTCCCAAAGACATCATATACCCTTAAATATGTACTTCATAACACTTTCTATGAACCATGTATTCACTACTACTGCTACTACTACTACTACTACTAATTTCAGAATAAATGTGTCTTATTTTGTTAAATCTATAAAAATAATTAAATTCAAATAAATATATATATGCATGTTGTAAAATAAATGTGACCATAATACCTTGTACTATACTCAGCTTTTGTTGTGACTTCTTATTATAATGTGTACTGTTATAATGCACAGTTGGTATTTATCCAGAATTATGTGTAATTATGAACATTTAAATGTCATTGTAAAATTAAATGTCAAAAATGCTTACTAATCTGAAAGCACATTTCAAATTCTCATTAGATTGTAAATTGCACACGTTCTTGCTCATTATTAAAATCTTTAAACTCTCCTCTTATTATTCAATTATTTGTCATAAAGTTGTCAGTAACTAGTAGAAGAGGTACTTATGAGACATGTACATTTGAGAGTGAGGAATGTTAATCTGGACCTGCTTGATGGGTCCTTTTAAGATTAAGGGGATAAAATCCTGTACATCCTGGAACAAAATCCAATAATCATTTAGATATTTTTTTTGCTGAGGTTATAAAAAAGATTATGCTCACAAATAACAGCTTCCAAGTCAGAAAGAAGTATAAGCACATGAATCTGGGTTCATGAAAAGTGTTATGAAAAAGTTACATTCCCAGGCTCTATTTTAAAGTATAAAGACCTTGTCTTAACCAGTCGTTTTTTGCCTTTGGGCTTGCAGTAGGCTCCTGGCAGTTTTCATTTGCTGTCAAGTTCTATCCCCCTGACCCCTCACAGCTGATAGAAGACATCACTCGGTAAGTGCACTGCATTTGCACTTAAACTCTCAGCCCAGGTTTTCCACATCCAGCTGGTCCATCTGTGCTTTGCTATTTTTTCTTGTACTTATACAAAATACTCATGCAGTATTTTGCCCAACATTTCTAGACATGTCTATGTAACTAGCACCTCTTGTTACAGTTTTTACTAGGGGTGTAACGAAACATTGTGACACGATGCATCGCAATGCAAAAATGTGCATTGAGGAAATGTTCGATTCGTGGAAATCAGCACATTTTGAACACAAGACCTCCCAATCTAAATATATATAGTGCACACTGGGCACGTGGATCCGTGCTTTCACGGAGACTCTGCGAGATCTGCACTTGTGAAATCCGATAGCCCAGCTGACCAACACGCATTATATGTTATACAGTTACATGACCACTTTATAATGGCTAAAATGAGCTGTTCAACAAACCCAAAGGCCACGGAAAATGGGCATTTTAGACAACTTTGGAGCTCTTTTACTGCTACTGAGTCCCCACGTCAGACACTTTGTTTATTCACTCAAAATTTTTGGGAGAATTTATAAAATTATTTATTATTAAGATATGGTGAAACTGTGGTACATTTTGTTTACAATATTAAACCTCTGTTTGTAGCGATATTTTTTCCAAAAAATTGCTTTGCATTGTTTATGATTCAGATATAAAAAAGGAGTCTTTTCCATCATAATTTTTTTCCATTCAGATTTTGTTCAAAATATTCTTAGAATCGATTTAAATCCAAATTTTGAAGCCAGTCCCGTGAATCAGATCGAATCGTGACTGGAGTGTATCGTTACATCTCTAGTTTTTACCCCCAAATTCCTGACATGTTGTGTTCTTATTTAGCCTCTCAAATATGATTTGTGTCATTAGTGCGTCAGAAACCCAGTAAAAATAAAGGCAGACAACCTAGGCCCTGATTGTTTTCTGAATGGTTGTGGTGCCTTTGTATTTGTGTGTTTAGGTATTACCTGTGTCTTCAGTTAAGAGAGGACATGCTGTCGGGGCGCTTGCCATGTTCATTTGTCACACACGCTTTGCTAGGCTCATACGCTGTGCAGGCTGAACTGGGAGATTTTGACCCAGATGATCATGGACTTGACTACATCAGTGACTTCCGCTTCGCTCCCAACCAGACACGTGAGCTGGAAGAGAGGGTTATGGAACTCCACCGCACCTACAGGCAAGTGGGCAAAACACACACAACCATGACAACCACACACACCAGAACACACACATTCCCACCCACAAGCCCTGTTCAGAACAGACAGAACATTTAACCTTCCTAAACGTTAGATTTTTATTTTAGAAATACAGTATTATTGCAATAGTAAAATGTACTTTTAAATACAAGGTATATTTTGACTCCACCCCATGTCCTTGTTGGTTGCAAAAATATGGTGGTAAGTGGATTGGTGACTCTAAATTGCAGCTAGGTGTGTGTGTGTGTGTGTGTGTGTGTGTGTGTGTGTGTGTATGTGTGTGTGGTGTGTGTGTTTGTGTCTGTGTCTGTGTGCACATGTGGGTAGGTGTCCCTTTATTGGGTGTGTCCTAGGCCTTGCACCCAGTGTTCCTTGGAAAGGCTCTGGTTTTAACTACGACCCTGACCAGGATAAAGCATCTACTGAAGATGAATGAATGGATGAATGTTCACACCAGTTTCAGGCAATATAAACAATGTTTATGAAAATGGACACACAGAATCCCTTCATATGGTTTGTTCATATGGTCTCCTGAGGGCAGGTGTGTGAAAAATTGAAAGTGCAAGTAAAAGATGGAGGTCATGACACGACAAAAATATAAGCATTTTTATTTTCATAGTTACAACAAACAGACATGAATCAACACCTAGTTATTACTTTATTTCACCTTATTACTAGTAGGTTAAAGTGACGAACATAATCTCTAGTAAAATCTATTTTATTATTTCATTTTGTTAGTTTTCACCCATGCACAACACAGGGATTGCTGGAGACAGCAATATATAGAATAATATTGAATGATTCATTCTGGACTTAATCTAACATTTCAATAATCCAATAACACACAGTGCATGTGCTGGAAACAGTAAGACAGTGAAGCAGAACAGGATTTACAGGACATGCAAAGCATTTTTACAGTATTTACAATGACTGGGACAGAAGATGACTAAAATGATAATGGAATGTACCTTAACCATATTAATATCAGTAAATATGTTGATTAATTATCACCAAATATATCCATTCGGAATGTAGCTAGCAGTATTTTATAGCCCAAAAACACGGGGTTGAAACTGTTGAAATCAATGCCATCTGAAAAGGGGGATGTCAGACATATCCTTAATCGTCACACCTCTCAGATTTGACTTATTTATTTATTTTTTGTTCATTGAGATGTTCTTGTGGAATGATTAGGATTACGGTGATTAGAATGATGATGTTCATAATTGTGATACTATTTTTATGTCACTGATGGTAATGATTATAATGATTGTGCTCTGCTGCAGGGGCATGAGTCCTGCGGAAGCTGAGATGAACTTTCTGGAGAATGCTAAAAAGCTCTCAATGTACGGAGTTGATCTTCATCATGCTAAGGTGCATATCTGCGGCTAATTTTAATATATAAGGGCACATAAAGATATTAATAACCTTGTGTATACAGCACTTAACATATATTTTCAATTTCACTCAACCAAGAGCTCTTTAAAATGTTTTATTTGACACAGTTATTTGGATGATTCAGGAATATACAGACATTGGGATGCATTTATCAATGATTTAGTAAAATTGAGCATACATTGGCACATCACAGCTAATTTCACACAAAATTACATGGCAACATGTTTGCTGATTGCCTGAAATTGTGCCTGTTTTGGGCCTGACTTAGATTTTTGGATTGTGTTGGGATTGTTCAACTGATTCAATAAACCTCATCAGCCAGACCTAACTAAAAACCTCAGGAACTCTGATTTTCTTTGTATTAATGAACACAAAATTCGGGGGAAAAAAAAAGCACCTCCTAAGTGGTGAACGTACTAAATCTTCCAGTAATGCAGGTCAGCCATCGCAGCACATCGGCTACCACAGACACACACTAACTCCTTTTATAGGGTGCCATTTCTTTTGTCTTAATTAAGTGGCTAGTCTTATTTGTCTTAATTAATGGATTTGTTTTGGCTTGCCATCATTAATATGAAACGTGCGATTAAAATACTAAATAAGGGATTTGAAATTGTCATTGCAATTTGTATGTAAAGATGCAGTGACTCGTGAGTTATATGATTTGAAGCCAGTCAATCGAGGTTCACCTTAGTGAGTCTTCTTATACACAAATTTACACAAACTCAGGATCACTCACAGGATACAAGCAATTTTCCTAAAAAATTTCAACTAAAATGGTCCTGTGAATAATTTATGAATAAATTTGTTTGTGTCCAGCTTGATAACTGAAGCCCAGTGTGTTTTTTTTTTAAAACAATCTGTTTTTGTTTGATTCTTTTTGTGAAAAATTACCAAATTTTGTGTCATCTTCTCTGTGTGTGTGTGTGTGTGTGTGTGTGTGTGTATGTGGTATTTTACAGGACTCTGAGGGCATTGACATAATGTTAGGTGTGTGTTCAAGTGGCCTGTTAATCTACAGAGACCGTTTGCGCATTAACCGCTTTGCCTGGCCCAAGATTCTCAAAATCTCCTATAAGAGAAGCAACTTTTACATCAAAATCCGCCCTGGAGAGGTAGAGAAAAAGGTCTTTCGATTTTTCTTTCAATGTTTTCTTTTTAGACACTGTTTATAAATGCATGTGTACAGCATTTATAATTTGTATTTATAATATGTAGTGACAAAGGTCGGGAACTGTGAGTTTAAAAACTTTTGCAGAAATAGGTAGACCATTTGATACATAGACTGAGAACGATTAAAATAAGACAATGTTCTAAATGCGCTAGGGTTTAAGTTAAGTAAGTCAACCTGTTTTGATCCTCTTTGATTATAGAAGGTGCACTGGTCAAGTAAGCAGTAAAAGAAGATGAATTGTATGTGGGTATTTCAACCTCTATACCTAGAAGCTAAGAGAGATGTATGATGCCTTAATAAAGAGTCTGCTGTGGTTCTTTTGACCATCTTAAGAACAGTCAGACTCATTTTGGGCTCCTATGACTGTGAAAAGTGTTGTGATTTAAGGGAGAATCTTAGGCAGCATGCATATAAAGTGTGTTTGACGCTGAATGGTGGTGGTGGTGGTGTTTTGGCGTAGTCATCTGTGGGGTCTCCCATATCAGTCAGTATCACTTAGGATTAGGACTAATCTTATGTGAGCCAGTCCTAAATTACAAACCTCTTCCCCTTCTTAACACCTGGTTCAAAGATTATACAGTATATTCTTATGATTTCTGATGCATCTGAGCATATAGCAGGAAGTCATTAAAGTAATGGCCCATGATATCTACAGGTACAGTGTGTGTGTGTGTGTGTGTGTGTGTTAGAGAGAGAGAGAGAGAGAGAGAGAGAGGGGTAGAAAGAAAGAGAAACAAGTAGAAAAGGATCTGTAAAGTCTTCAGAAGTACCTAGATGGGACATCAGCAAATGCAGCTTATTCATTCTTTCACTTCCTCCCATGGAACCTGAATAATATATCAGAGCCTTTGTGCTTCTTGTTGTTGAGATGCATACTAAATTTATAATCATTTCAAATTATAGTCCCTTATCTTCATATGTAAATGTGCGCTCTGTAGCATACAGGAATGATTTACAAATCCATTGATTTTGATCTGTGTATTATTTTGTGCAAGGCATTGTTGTTTGCATGCTGTAGTCTTACTTTCACTGATTCCACTACCTCATTTGTAGTAACACACTGCCCCTTGTCCCCTCACCCCCTCCCACACAAACACACTCCCCTGCACCCCCAGTACGAACAGTTTGAGAGCACCATTGGCTTTAAGCTGCCCAACCATCGAGCTTCCAAACGCTTGTGGAAGGTCTGCATTGAACACCACACCTTTTTCAGGTAGGCTCTCCCCGCTTCACATCATGAATCACTTAGCAGTGTAAATTATTATTCAATGCAACATCCATGACCTGGCAGACAGACTTGTTACTGTAGGCTGTTTTGCATCTCACCCTAATAAGAGGTAAAACATGTAGGAGGTAAAACATTTCAGAGAGGTGAACAAGTTAGAAATATGTCCCTGTAGAAGACCCTCCTAAATTTGTTTGTGTGTTTTCTCTATTTAGAGGTTTGTATAAAGGCTTATACCTGTATGTCTACCAAAAATTAGACAGTGTAAAGAAATCTATCTGGACTGTCTGGCCATTCCCATAGGTTGGTCTCTCCAGAACCCCCACCCAAAGGTTTTTTGGTGATTGGCTCAAAGTTCCGCTATAGTGGGCGGACCCAGGCCCAGACTCGTCAGGCAAGTGCATTAATTGACAGGCCGGCCCCTCAGTTTGAGCGCTCGGCTAGCCGGAGGTACTTACTCTCACGCAGTCTCGAAGGAGGTATGTCTTATTGATTTCTGTCATAACAGTACAATTTTCAACCATGAGCACATTGATAAATGTACACTTTGACATTCTTACATGCTTGAGCACTTCTGAGCAAGCTTTACTCATTACAAGATGCACCCTAAAGAGGGACAGTTGAAAGTTTGCTTTAATATTTCATCATTGTTAATATGAAACATAGAAAGAATAGTCTGTGTGTCTCCAAATTGGAACAAGATATATTATATACTGTATCTTAGACAAAGTTATATTATAACTTAGTTATCTTATATATAACAATCAAATGTACCTGGTGTTCCGTTTTTCCTTTTCTTTTTTTATTTTACAGTTTAATTACTATTGTTGCCACAGACCAAACAAAATGGCACAGAATAGCAATTAAATAAGGAAAGCTTAATCTTTGCGAAAGTGCTCATTCTTAGCTCCTAATGGGACTCTAAATGAGTCTTTATTAGAGCCAAGTGCATTTGGAAGTTAATCTTGTTAAGCCTATAGATAAAAAAAATGCATAGACATTGCTAGTATTAGCTGTAAACATAAATACAGTGCATTTGCTTAAGTATTCACCCCCATGATCTTTTACTGGTGATGAATACTTATGCAATCAGAACTTAACTTTTTTTTATTTGTAATTAATGTGATTAATTTAATTAGTTTTGGAAGCTATATTAATCCCCCTATTGACGTGTATTTTGTGTAGATTCATGACATTCTATATAATCTCAGTTAAGTCCATTTCAGTTCCAGATTGTAACAGTAAAAAATGGAGAAAGGTTCGCAGTGGTGAATAACTAGGCAAGCCACTATATTTTCAGATAGTTTTTCTCATTTTAAGCATTTAATTATTTTCACTTTTTTTTTTTTTTTTTGCAGTGAATCATTTCTCAAATCACTAAACATTTAACAATAAAAAATTCTTAATTCACTTATCCTTATTTCTTGGTTAGATTTAAAAATTTTAGAGTATTTAAAAATTAGGTCATTTAAACAGAAATGCTAAACAAAATGTGTACATTCGAAATGTGCACTATTGTGTTCTTTTAGATCATAGTCCTGTGCAAAGTTTGAAGCTATGGATTCAAACGAAAGTCCATATAATAAGGAATTAATGGTGGCACAAAGATGACATGCATGAGTTTTATGACATTTTTTGGTTGTTTGTTGCTGTCAGCATCTGCTCTGGGCGATACAATGGACAGACTCTCCCAGCACACCGCCAGTGACCCTGCACATAGTCTCTCCAGAGACGATCTGGACCAGGACTACATGGAGCCTAGTCAGGAGCAGGATCTGGACCAGCAGCAGAAGCAAACTGTAGATAAGAGACCAGAGAGAGATGCTACTCCATCAAAGGCCATGGTACAGTAGTGTTATTGATAATAAGCAGATCTATAATCTCATTAAATTAAATAAAATTGAATTGTCAGAGGAATGTAATGAGTAATATGTAATACATGCAAAATTGACTACAATACTTCTCACCTGCTGGATCAGATGAACAACAAAACAACTAAAAAAAAGATCTATAACAGTATCATATATGAAATATTGCTAAAGAATTTCTGATGGGTATACAGTACCCGTAGTTTACGGCCAGTATTGTGTGCATTTTAAGTAGATATGAATATTCCCTTCAACCCTAGAAGACATATATTTACACTTAACACCAGGAGTCCAACCCCATTATGTTAACACCAGACTATGACTCATCTCTGGCCTTGTCTTATCTTCTAGTTAAAATGTAATCCATCTCCTCTTAAGCCTCCCATTCCGTTTCCTCCCTAGCTCCCTTTCTTCACCCTACTCTTTCGCTCTTGTTATATTGCTCCCTCTCTCTCCTGCTGCTCTGAATATGTATCTATATGCATCTCTATTTCTGAGTATAACTTCCCCTTGTCTTTTGCCAAATCTGACAATATATGTTCCTCTCTTTCCCCTCCTAAGATTCGCCCCTGCTTTCTACTAATAGCTTTTTCCTCTTTTCTTTTGCTGGCAGGGGGAGGAGCCAGGCTCTCCTCTAGACTCTAAGGCTGAGGTATTCTATGGTGTCTACCATTTGTCTGTCTAAGTATTTTTGTGTTAACATAGACCATGCAAAATAAGTCCATTATGAAGTTAGATTTTTTAGCAATGCCACAGAGCAAGATGTTCATACATATGTCTTTTCATGCCTCTCAAAGCAGTCCATATGTTTGTAGTGGAATCAGTGTTTATAATGTGTCTTGTCTTTTGTAATGTTTGCAACATTAGAATGGGTTCACCCTTAAAATATTGTCTTAATTAGAGTTGTCTTCATTTTTAATCCTACTTAATATACCAAGGCTCTTACAACCGCATCATTTTGATGCTTGTTACTTGGTGTCTTGGTGTGTGCTATGTGGTTTAATAGAAGAGAAGATCTACAGAAACAGCAGAGTGGTTTACACATATTGCTAAATTACATCATGCCATTTTGACTTAGATGGAACAAAATGTGTCAGACATATTGCTTACTACTTTAGTTCCATTTAACATATTTAAGGGTGACATTTTCAGCACCTATCCTTGCTTTTAGGAATGACAGTATAAAAATGATAGACTGCATCTCAAAAGAGAGCCCTTGTCATTTGTGTCATTGGTCTGGATACATTGCTTAGAAATTTGTGATCAATCCTCTTTCAAAAAAGTACATTTGGATCTGTGTATCTAGGAACAATGACACAACTCTGTACACTCTCTTCAGTTCCATGGCTGAATTTAGTGTATTTGTATAAGATTTGTTCTCTGTTTGGCTGCTTGCCTTCCCTGTAAATTCAACCATGCTCTGCCTACTTGTCTTCACACCTAAAACTGTTTCCCCTCCGCCTCTACCTTGCTGTGCCTCGCCTTGCCTCTCCTTGCACCATATCTCACTCACTCATCCCTTTGCCCAGTCGGACCAGGACTTGGCCCCTCGCCCGAAACAGGAGGTACTACTTCTGGCACATCCATTGCCTGAGTTGTTGTCTGTCTGAAGGGATTCATTAAAAAAAAGACAGATTTTCTGTCAGTGCAGGTTCTGGGCCAAAATGGAGATCCCTTTACTACCAAAGCATGTGGCATATGTTCATAATGTTGTGTTTTTTTTTTATTAATGGTGTTAATTTGAAGACTTAATTTTGTGACTTGTGAGTAGCTGCACAGCTTTGTGTGTGTGTGTGTGTGTGTGTGTGTGTGTGTGTGTGTGTGTGTGTGTGTGTGTGTGTGTGTGTGTGTGTGTTTTTTTATAAGATAAAACATTATTTACAGAATAGGTAGCACTCGTGACAGGTATATTTACAGAGGTACCTTTGTAAAGAAACAAAGTAAAAAAAAAAGTATAGTATCAGATTTTTATTTATTTCCCAGTTTGTAATGCATATCTGTTTTTAACATATATTTCACATGATGCAATGAGGAAGGTTGAATTCTTGATCGGTTTGCTTTGTAGCAGTTCCTGGATAAACCTGAAGATGTACTGCAAAAACATCAGGCAAGTATCAACGAACTGAAGAGAGCGCTGAGGGAGCCCAACAGCAAGCTAGTCCACAGAGAGAAACGTCTGTCTGTGACCTCTTCTGGCAGCACTCCAGAGAAAAAAACTGTGAGTTTAAGAGGCTTGTAAGAGCCTGTGCAGTAGGTGCAGCAATTTAGAGATGTTTTATGTAGAACTCAGTACTGGCAGTGCAAACCATCAATGTTTAAAATTGTAATCAAAGCTTTCTACAGTGAACTAACCAAACACAACATGAATTCTGTGTCTTATGGTTTATACTATGGGTTATACTGTTTAGAGGGACTATGTTTGTAACACTGCTGGTGCTTTTAAGCACATTCCATTTAGTAGTGGACATAAAGGACTATTTTAGGCCTTACATAGTGTAACATACCTGCATTAGAATTTTACTTTACAGCACATCTTCTTTTTAGTGATAGAGAGTGTATAAGCGACACACACAAGCCATTGAAACTGTTCACTCTATATTGATATATAGGCCTCTGAGGAGCCGATATTTATTGAGGAGCAAGACGGTTGTCAAACAGACCTGACCCTCAGTTCAAAAGAGGAAAAGAACAAGAAACCTGCTAGAATAGAGCCACCACTCACTCAGCATGAAGGAGAGCAAGTGATTAGCGGGAAAATCTGTATGACTCGTGTTGACCCAATGGGAAGCCATATCAGAAAATCAAATAAGGAATCCATCCCATCCCCAGAGAAGCCTCAGAGAACCAAGATTTATGCATTAAAGAATGAACATATTCATGAAACACATTCTGCTGGCAAGAACATAAATGACAATGGACCTCCACATGAGAAATATTTGGAGAACAATATTCATGCAAATGGCTATGATGACTATCCAAAAGAGACGCACTGGACCGAAAGGAGATATGTTGGCACACCTCATGTAGAAGATGGTGTAAATCTAGATTTTTGGGACTATGAGGAGAGAAACCACGGTGAGGTTTCTCCCAATGCAGTAATAGACAAACATATGAGAGATCAGTATAATGGAAGCAGATGGGAGAGACAATCTGTGGAAAGTACAGACAACAAAACTAAAACCATTAGTGAAACCAAAACAGCTGAAAACAAGGTAGTTCTAAGGAGTGATTCAGTTAAGAGTAATGCTGCTGGACCAGAGCCAAAACGAGTTGTTCCCTTGAAACCTGAGAGGTCCAAAAAACTAAAAGGAAAACATGGAGTCAAAGGTCAAAGTGAAAGAGACACAATTTATTCTAATTTATCTGATGAGACAAAAGGAACAACGTCAGAGGAATCATCTGGAACTGAAAAAATACCGTCTTTTTTCACACAGACAAGTATGTCTTCAGTCATGGATAGCAGCGCAGCAGTTCCTAAAAGAGACTACACAGCTAATGGCTGTGTTAGGGAAAAGAGAAAACGCAGCCATCCGCCACAAACATACAGGAAACAATTTCAGGATACAGAAGACAGTACTGATCAGAGACTTGGTGCAGTTGATGACCAAGTGTGCTTTGAAGATACTTCCCCACTGTCTGATTTCCCATCAAACTTAATATTTTCTGGCTTTGAGCAAATGACTCCTTTGTATTCTCATGTAAAGTCCCAGAAGACGAGAGAGCTGCGACAAAAACAGTCTTCTCCTACTGACTCCAGCCACGGCCTTCTCAAGAGTTCCAGCTTAGAATCAGCTCAAAAGAAACCATCGGTAACGACTGCTTGGCATCTGCTTGTCTCTCACAGGAACTATAGGCATCGCATGAATCCGCACATCCTTATGTTATAGTTTTAATCTTTAAGTGCATACATCTGTACAGCATAATCACCTGTATCTGAGGAGAGATGGGTGGAATGCCCACTTCTAACGTTAACCATTGGCTGATTAAAAAAATGCTATGTCAATGACTGATTGGATAAGGATCCACTTCTTTTCCCTTTCCCTTCTCTCCACAGCTCAGCATCTGCTTGCACATATGAGACAGCCCATAGGATCCTCCATGTAATTTTCATTGCTTAAGCTTTACGCTCACTTTCCTTTAATCGACCACTGTACATATGGCCTTTCCTTCCAACAGCCTTTCTCTGTTACCTTTTTTATCTATTAGTAGGGGAATGGTTGTTGCTAGGAATCAAATGCAGCATACTATTATGCTAGAATGCCATTTTTGAAAATGTAGGAGCTTTCGCAAGGGAGACTTCCAAAAATGGCTAATTGCTTATGAACAGAGTTCAGAGTTAATCGATTGAGCTAGGCTTTGCTTCTTGGATGGAATTATATACTGTTATAAAGTAGAAGGCTTCTGATTTTCCTTTGTGATAGTTGAACCCTTATTCTCAAGAGCATGGGATGCTGATGTACTACCCTGAACTTCATGATAGGAATTTTAGTTTTTTATTACCTTTTTGTTTTGACTTTGCTAATAATTAAATATTCTGGTTCCAAAGCTCCTGTGCAAGCTCAATTTTTCAACTTTGGGCATATGGGTGTCTTATGTCATTATAAATAATGAATAAGGTAGGCCCTTAAATGGAGCATATTTTATTGGACAGTGAACTATTAATGCATCTCTAAGTTTGTAATGCATTTTGGTGCTGGATGTTCAAGAATTGTTTAGACTTAATTTGTGCTACTACTTAAGTTAATGTAGTTTTGGAGATTTACATCTTCAAATATCTGCAGCTGGGAAACGCTTGCACTTAATTCAGGGTCCATTATGCCGTCTAGCCCTTTTGCCTGAAACCTCATTGCTCTAACTTCAACTCCTTTTCCTATTATTTAATCTCACCAGGAACCCCTTCCCACCCCAGCAATTCATGCGGAACCTCAGGAGGAAGTCCAGGTGCCTCATTTTTCCACTCATCCTACCTACTTGCAGCATCTTGCTAATCTAAGTTTAAGCTCTATGGGCCCATTTTTGCTTCCATAAACAGCATGCATTCAGTTGCATGGCTCCCAAAAGTCCCTTCATAATCACAAAAAGTCATTTGTCCCATTGTGACGCTTTGGAGCAAGTAACTTTTGTTTCACTGCATGTAATCATGTTCCTACATAATAATGGCAACTAAGCTCCACAGAATGAGCAACAAGCCAAGCCTTTTCAGTCTATTGATACCTCTGAGAATACTAAATGTAATGATTTCTGCAAAGAAATTCAATTTTTATTTCTGCTAATGGAGTCAAGAGCAATGCCTACACATATCTGGCTCAGTTCTCCCTCAGAGACATGTACCAGTTCTGAAAAGAAAGTTTTACTGAATCCATCGTTTCAGTTTTAACTAATATTTATGTTCTCACTAGACTTGTGTTCCTGGACTACTGAAATATAACATTCTAATTGTTTAAAAATATTTTGATTTGTAAATTTACGTGATATTGACACAGCAAAATCTCATGCCATTAATTAACTTTTACAGTGGTCATTGGTCATACTATACATTTATTCATATACTTATGTTAATTCAGCTATGGGGATTTTTACTAGACAACATTCACAACATTGACTTGGTGCACTTGTGTTACTGTTTATGCACCATATACTTCTAGTTTTCCTTCTCAAAGTTCTACTCTTCGTCTGTTTCTTCAGAGAGAGCCATGGGAACGGCGTCTGGGATCAGTGTCCGAGGATGACCCTGACCCAGAGAATCTATATCTCAAGGAGACCCACCTGGGCATTGAACGCAAATGCTCCAGCATCACCGTTAGCTCCACTTCCAGTTTAGAGGCCGAGGTTGACTTCACTGTCCTCATGGACCTTCAAACAGGGATGGAAGAGTTCTCCAGAGGAATGTCGGAGTTAGGAGAGAAGGACTTCTCACCTGAACTTTGTGTTTCAGACCGGCCAGCACATCCGGCCTTCATGCTAGGGTCTGAGCCCATCATCATTCCACAGGAGAAACCTGCAGAACTATTAAGGTCGGTGGAAGAACTGAAGCCCATTGTAGAACAGAAGCCTGTGGAGCAGCGCAAACCTGAGGTAGATAGTCCTCCTTCTTTACTAGAGTAGGAACTACATCAATACCTGATGGAGAGATGCCTTAATGTTTTCGATCACTTCATTTTATTTTATTATTATTTTTTTGCATCCTACAGGGCATCAAACCAAAGCATGAATTTACTTGGGAATTTCAGTTCATGATTGATTGTCATTCTGTTCCATATGATGCTGTCTTCCATAGTCGAATATCAGTTCGTCCAGGTCTGGTTTCTTTAATTTCAAAATTCAGTTATGTTTATCATGGCTTCTTATTCGTTTCTTTTAAATCATGCCTCATTTTATGCTGCTGAGTTATTTTAGTTGACACTGGCCTTCTATCTAGGTCCTAGTGAGGACTTGACCTTTTGTTAACTGTCTTCCTTTTCCTTTCAAGCCTTTTGTGCCAAAAAAAGCTCCAAGGTCAGTGAAGGCTGCTCAGGCTTTAAAAAAGGAATCTGCAGAGCTCGTTCACATCCAGTCAGTAAGGCAAGATGGTTCAGACACAGCATCTTTACAGATCCATAGCAGAGACAGCAGTGACATAATTGCCTCTCAAGCTCTAAGAAAAACAGAAGTGAAGATTGAGACGCAGCCGAATGGGTCAGAGGTTACCACAACCATTATGGAGATAGCAGACCAGGTATACCTATTTTACTCTATATGATATTGTACAAGCCGGATGATTCCAAAAACGTTAACACTTATATAACACTACAACACTGTAACACTGTAGTGGAAACACGGTAACACGATAACAGGGTACTGCCCTGAAATAGAAGCTAAATGAGATATTTACAAGTTTCCCAGACGACAAAATAATAACAATTTATCACCCTGTATATACTTGGTATATAGAGTGATGAACTTCCCATATTGTAGCGAACAAAATATAAGTAAATAAGAATGATCGACAGACTTAAATCGTGGCATAATAAGCTTATAATACTGATATTCATGAACTTTTCAAGGATGTGATATTTAGATGCTTTGCTGTTATAGGATCATGGTATGAGTGGTCTGCGTGAAGCTCCATTCTCAGTGACAGAGAGGATCTCTCCTGTAAGTATACCCAAGCATTAACTAGCATAAATGCATAGCACCGTGTACATATCTATTCAATTTGTGAATTTGTTGTGAATACATTAGTTTTATGATTCCTTTCAGAAAAATATTGCTATCGTCTCATATTCAATAATCAATTATTTTTGCTTGGGATGAATGACTCAGGACTTAGTCATTCATAGTACTAATGTAAAACTGAGGCACAGGAACATGGCATTAAGGCCTTTTGTGCTTAGAGCTTTGCTTGATGTCAGGAAAAAAACAGTTTTGCCTTTGTGTATAAATACCTAATGTGCATTTATTGCGAATCTGCAATAAATCTGCGCAGAAATAGAGATATGTGTATTTTAAGATGGCTGGATTGTGTAGGTTCATTTTCATTTTAAAAAGTGTAGGTTTTATCGATCTCTACAGCCTTTATTGATCTTTAGCTCTTCTTACAGAATTTATGATGTTATTCTTTTCTTTTCTTGGCCAGGTGAGCTTCGGATCTTTGGCCAGAGAGGGTTCTGGGTCTCCTCTATTTGTAACAGAGAATGTGACGTCAGCCACAACACATGTTACCAAAGTAACAGCACTACAAAAAAAAAACATAATTTACATCACAAATTATAATAAAATCAGTAGACGTCTAACAATAGTAAGTCTGATGAGCAGTGAGTGAGCATTCTGATTTACTAGAAACTTTGTTTATAGACAGTAAAAGGAGGATACTCGGAGACAAGAATTGAGAAGAGGATTATCATTACTGGCGACGATGATGTTGACCAAGATCAAGTAAGTTAAAAGCAAACTAGTATAACAGAAATTTGCTGAAAACATTGAAAGTGTGATTTATTCTCTAGGGCTTCTGTCTTCCTTTGTACTGAGAGTTTCTTTTTTCACAGGCACTCGCCATGGCAATAAAAGAAGCCAAGCAGCAGCATCCTGACATGTTGGTAACCAAGGCCATAGTTGTCAGGGAAACAGAATCTTCCACACAAGATACACATGAGCAATTCAAGGTATTTGTCATAACCAGTACCTAAGCACGTAAACCCGTGAAAATAATTTCTATTCTGCACAAGCACGAGCAACAATTCCCGGTATAACGCTGCCGCACTGCTAATTTGGTTAGCCGTATGACACTTTTTACTTTTGCGATCAGTTGTTATTTTAGAGGTCAGAAAGGAAAGCGCTTGCCACCTGCATAGTCACGGCAGTGCCGTAACAGTTGTGACATACAGTAACTGCCAGCACAATATCTGCCAACACTTGTGCTATGAAGAGGTCACCACCTTCCAAGACCTCCTCATAGCACAAATGCAGCTGACAAAGCAGTATTCTCCTAACTTAAAGCACAGGGTTTTAAGTCTTGTCTTATTACTTACAAGCCAGTTTTGTAGATGTTCATTGTTTGTCACATTAACATTAGAATTAGTTCAATCACTAACTACATACTGACTAAAACATTTTCTGGCTTGTGCTATGATCATAATAATGGAGTTGGTGGTTTGTTGACAATTTTTTATGAAATTATTTTTCATTTGCAGTTACATGTAAAAATGACAATATATAATTTTCCACAATCACATTTCATGCAAACTCCTATTTAGACCCCTATTCTGATAATAGTGCAATTTTAAAAATAAGGCATACGATTGATCCCTACAATTAGTTTGAATTAATACATTATCAGAAGGTGCAGGTAAGTATGATATCTAATCAAAGCTCCTTTCATTATCCTTGATGTAAATATTAAATTAATTTATGGACATCCATAGTACCAGGTTGTATGAAACATTTTATTCAAATTTTATTTATTTATTTATTTTTTAGACCAATATCATTTTTGCATTCTGTACATTTTTAAAGGGGCTCGCAGTAATTCTGGACCAAACAAATACCACAGCTCTGTCAGATTTGAACTGTCCCATCCTCTGCTGTGGCGCTCCACCCACATAAGCAAAGCCTTGTTTTTGAGCACAAAAATAGCAAGTAAGCAGAAAAGGGAAAAACATTGGCTTATACCCAGAAAAAGGAGCAATACACCATCATTATACCAGCTTGGTAGTTACAGGAGCAGTCTTATATAAATTATATAACTTCTATAAATATCTTGGACTAGCCCTAGTTTTAACACAGGTCATTTCTGTTCAATCTAAAATACCCCGTATCATATTTGTAGTACAATAGATTATAAAATATATTATTTATAATCACAAATTCAGCATTTTAGAGATAATACATTTTTAAGATAATATACAAACACAGTTATTTACAAGGCATAATAATTGTATTTGTCTGAAGTTGAGGTTAATATATCATTATTGCTCTTTTTCAGTCCTGATCTCTCAGGCTGTCAGGACTGTTCGCAGGAGAAGTACTGTATTTTAAACCACCTACTGATGGTGGACCATGGACACCCACTATCCAGCACCCATCAGTCCTAACCCACAGGATCCAGCACCTCCCCAGTGGCATACAGATATACATCCTCCCTGTAACAATTCGAACGTCACATCTGTGCACCCATCTGTCGGTTTTTACATTCAATGTGGTCATGCTGAACGGGAAACTTTTCTTTGTCTAGTTCTCACATACAACAGACACCAAAGGTGGCATTGTGCATGCCATGCTGGGCCATTCTACCATTTGAAACTGATTATTTCTCTTGATGTAAGGAGATCTACTGCATAGGCAAAAGGGAAGGCAACGTATGAGCTTATTTTGTAATCATCAGACTATAGGGAAAGTAACTTCTCACAGAACACATACGACTGTTATTCGATCAGCTAAAGCTTCAATGCTGTTAGATTTTAATTCTCAGACCATTTGCGTGTATGTGACAATGGTCACGTGAAAGAAAAGGTAACAGATCTAAAAGATGGGCACCATCAGACAAACTACAGTGGATCAGTGCACTCATCAAATAGACACATATGGTGCTGACAGGGCATGGACAGATTGCTGGACACAAGGACAACAATTTGTGGCAATTATTGAAAGCAGACACTTCTGGGAAGCAGTGGTTTTCTGAGAGGAAAAACGAGAAATAAACGAGAAATAGCTTTGAAACAGGATGACACAAATACTCAACATAAAGTGAAGATGACCACTGTCATTATTGTGAAGAAAAGTGCTCCATAAATATCTCTATAGGGCCTTGTTCCTGGAAAGTGTGATGTTGTACGTAATGCATAATTGGCCCTGGATACCCCTTCATTAATCCTGTTTGATTCATGTCCAGGTTGCAAAATAAACTCTTCCTTTAAATGAGGTGCTAATTCCTAAGGTGAAAACCAATTCCTGTAAAAAAAAACAAACAAAAAAAAAAACAAAAAAAAAAAGCTAAAAAAAAAATACACATTTCATATTAGTAAGAAAATCCCTTCACTTCTCTCCAATCAGGCTTTAATCAATCTGGTAATTATGTAATATGAACATTGTTTATATGAATGGTTTTGCACAAGAATTGAAGAACCAATGATGATATTTTGTTTTATATAGGTATTTTAAACAAAGAAAAAAATGTCAAGCCCTAGATATATCGACCCTGGTGCTAGCAAAGCAGAATGAAGTGTGTTGAATAATTGTGTCATATGCATGTCAAACTGCCCAATTATTAGTGCTACTAGTTTTTTAGGGGAAAAAAAAATCAAAAGAAGATACAGATACTATTATTTGGCTTTTCAAATACCTCCACTCTCATCTTTCTTTCTTTCTTTCTTTCTTTTTTTTTTTAAGGAAAAACTGTTCATGCTAATTCACCATGTCCCATAAGGAAATGTCGTTACAGTTTCAGTGTTTCGATATAATGATTGCTTACTCTGTGGTAGATGTCATGAGCGTTTTATTTCTATTTTCAGTGGATTGTTTGTGCAGTGATTCTCCTTAAATTTTTCCCTCTGTGACACTAGTGCTGGAACAGCCTAAAGAATGAATGCAGATGTCTGTCGTAGTGTTTTATCGGTGAATGGGCCTTAAATGGTACATGCATTACTGTGCTTTAAAAATGATACTTGGGGAAACTGTGTAAGAATGAAGAATCTCATGCTCGGATTTTCACTAGAAAGCTGAAAGTGACTTGTAGGGATTGTGTTATGGACCTTTAACAAACAGTTGTACCATGTGAATGTGTCACATAGGCACACCTTTCTCAACTTGAAAATGTCATGGGTAGAATTAGAGCATTAAGACATTTAAGCAGTACATTTACAGACTTTAAACGGAGTGGTTTTCCAGACGAGGTTGAAAATAAAACGTCATAATCCTAGAAGGATAAAAATATGGATTTCCTGCTATCTAACTTCCTAGCTTTAGATCCTTCGTTGAATTAAGATGCTATCTTTCATAAAATGAACAGTAATTACAACTTATAGAAATAATCAAAAATCAGCCTATTTTTTAACCATAGCTAGTTCTGATTTCTGCTTTATCTGGCCACATAGATTGTATCCAACATCCATTATTTATATAGTGAACATGAATAGAGGTATGGCTAATCTGAAAATGAACCTGTCATCCTTGAAATTTAATTTTCAGCTTGTAGCGCATTGTCTTTAATTTTATTTTTTAAAATAGCATTAGTGGGGTATTTTAGCCTACACTGAACTGTAGTTACTAGATAAAGCATTCAGCAATCCGGATGTATTGTGCCATTTAACCAAAAAGTCATGGCTGGAAAACCGCCCCTGATTTTCTTTATAAGAGTACAAAAGTGCCATGGAAAGCTGCTAACTTCATTCCAAGCCATTCATCAGCTTCTTAACCCAGACCTTCATCTCAAACCAAGTCCTCTAACATAAGCCTATGGAATGATTTAGCAGTGTGCTAATGCTAGCCTAAATATCCTGCTTGTTAGTTTACAGTAGTTTTCTCTCATTTCCTGTACTGAGGAAGGGTTTAAGAGAACAAAGTGACTTGATTTGGTAAGGAGTTGGCGACATCTATTGAGCAGATGTTGCTCCCACTGCAGTTCAGGGTTCATAACCTCAACCTTTTCTAATAATGATTAATCATGTGCCATGGAGGTCATGTGCTAAAGGACAAAGAACCTCACTGATGAATACAGCTCTGCATCTCTGCATATGATCTTCTACTGTTTTTTGCATTTACACTTCTTTCACTTGTACTCTGTAATTCCTACTGCTTGGTTTCCTGTGTTTGCTGTACAGTGGTCTACATGAAATAAATTGGCCAATTAATGCCATGTGGTGTCGTAAATTAGTGTACCTTTATCATGCAGTAGCGCAAGGGGCACATATAAACACTAGTGTTCAGATCCATATTCAATGTTCAGAACACTAAAGAATGTGCAATCAGTGTGCATGAACCTTTTGCAAACTGTTACATTAAAAACTGCAAACACGTTTCAAATTCTTCCATATATTTTGTCACCTATTTTTAACGCCATTACAGAACTTGAATGAATATGTCCAAAATTATCTTTCGTCATGCTGATTTGTTTATTTAAAGACCTACTGCTCTTCTAAAGATGGCAAAGAGACAATTCCTGCTGAGCAACTGTATGGATGGTGTGAGTGGGTGGTGTGCAGTGTGCCCACTGAACCACCGCAACTTGCTACGCAGTGGTGTTGTAAATACCTAATTCACAAATGAACGTATTAGCGGTAAAACAAATAAAGGCTGGTTTCAGCACTGAGACAGCAGCTTGAGGTTATTTACTCTAAGACAGGAAACAGGGGCCTTAAACATTATACACCTGAACATTGTACACCTTGGGCACATTACACATCAACACCAAATCACTAAAATCTAGAAAACAATGTACAAGACTGATTGAGGATGTTAAAAACTTCATTGATCAGAATCTGTAGCATTATGGAGTCATTTTGTATAACAGAACATCAGGACATCCATCAGATTGATGTGTTAATGTACTGTGATGTTGACTGTCTGTGGTAGATTCATATAATCTGCAGATTTTGATACATCTGTAGAGTTATATACTGCATAATGGTCCTTAAGTTGTTAAAATTGTAGTGTTTTCATGTTTGTGTTGAATTTATATTTTTATACAGTACATTTTACATTTTATAACTCATGACAGATTTAGGGCACCTTGATGTGTAATTCTCAGTTGGATGAAATTTAACAACTTGACAATTTGCCCTAAATAATTTGCTTTTTGGGCACTATTTTGTTTATTATGTATTCTTATTATTCTTATTATTTAGCATGTTTCTTTAAAAAAAAAAAAAAAAAAAAAAATCTCTTACTGCAGTTCTAAAGATTGGTCTTCCTAATCATGACTCTAATTTAACTCAGTGGGAAGTGTGTAACATAATAAAGTATGCAGTATCTTCCCACTGAACACACAGAACACTAGAACAAGGTAGGCAGGTACATGTGTTCACAGCCTTATAAAGATGCTGACTGCAATTGCTTCAGTATGTTTAATGGACGATAAACTGTTTAAAACGAGCCATGGTGTGAGAGGCACCTCTTCAGGGGACAGGAACTTGAGGAGGCGCTCCACCTTATCTGAGAGAGCTTCCTGAGCATTTCCAGAAGCGTTACTCTTCTGTACTTCAAGCTGCTCTAGGAGCTCTTCTCTTTTTCCTGTAAGATCAGAGAAAGATTTTTTTTATATTCCTTCCAACTGCCATTCAATTTCTCTTTACTACTAATTCCTCATAGATTTTATCAAGGGAACTGCACAGATTGTGTTAACTGGCCCTGAACCCGAGTTCAGGATGCTAAAATTTGATAAACTTGCACATTGTTAAACTTGCCCTGAAAGGCAAAATAAGAAAAGTGTTCATTTTGATTTAATTCAAATATATCTAAGATTAAATTAAATGGAATGGAAATTAAATAGATTAATTAAATGGAATTTTAAACAGTCTAAATACAGCCAGGACTGGAAGCATTCATTCATTACTATTCACAACAATCCAACTTCTGTGTTTAAGTGACTCATCTGTTTATTATCTGCTTTTTTGTTCTCCTCAAACTTAGATTTCAGATTTAAGATATAACGTTAGTTCAAACTTTGAAATAAGTCTACTGTGTAATGTGACTTTATCTAATAGGCACCTGATAGAGTTTATATTAGAATTGGTTTTACCTGACAGGCCAGAGCAACAGTTCTGATGGTGTTAAATACCAGCTGTTCTGTTAATGTTAGTATTTACACACCAGGTAGAGCTTTTGTTGGAGCTGTAGAAGGAGCATTCTGAAGAAGGGATGCCTGTGGATAGTGGTGTGCGGTAGGTTTTACCAGAGGAGTCACTAATCTCTGATTTTTCGGTGAGGGAAGAGAACACAATAGGCATAAAGCTGGACATTTATTTTGAGCATGTTATATAGCACACAAGGTAATGTGCTATACCAGGGCCATTTCTTGCTATAAGCTATATAAGTGGTTGCTGTGGATATATATACAGTCAGGTCCAGAAGTGACATCACACAGTTGTTTCCATGTTACACATTGCCATGAGCGCTGACTTGGGTTAAGCATTATTATTATTATTATTATTATTATTATTATTATTAGACAGTAAAATAAAAACATGTATTTATAACTATAAAACTATTTAAACACTAAAAAACACTATAAAATAATATCTTTATTGTATATAAATATTTCAATTAAACAGCTGACAATAATTGACAAAGATGTAAGAATTTTTTTTTTATATTATCAACTATTTATGGCAGGTTGGTAGGATTTTTAATGCAAAAATATAAATTTTTAAAACAAAAGTCCATCTGAGGACTGAATATGAGATAGCAAACTTTGTTTGTCCACTTTGCTTTCTCTGTTGAACAAAGAAAACACGTTTTGGTATGTGATGTTTTTCTTTTTTCTGCATTGCTTTTTTCTGTCCCAGAACTGTCCTGAAACTTTGTGTTTGCAAAAAACAAACAAACAAACAAACAAACAAACAAACAAACAAACAAACAAATTAATAGAATTGCTTAAATGCTTTAAGTTCTGTATAAAACTGATTCATGTATATATAAGGCTTACTTACTTTACTGAGTCAAATTTACCATTATTTTGCTCACAAAACTAGAAGAAAGGAAGTAATGTTTACTTGAATGGATTGTATGTTAAAGTTGGGGCGTGTTTTCTGAACTTAATGATTATGGTTAGATGATGTGTACTTTTTTCAGTGTTGAGATTTATGTAGTTCATTAAACTTAAATCTGAGTATAACATATTAAAAAAAAAACAAGAAAGTTTTTTCTCAAACAGGAAGTTGCCCATTTCGAGTTTTTTTGTTAAGTTTTTTTGTAAGTTCATAATCTTTTGCTTCTTCTCCTATAAATTTTGTTACATGACCATGAAATTTGAAAGATAGCACTTGAAAGACCAACCCAAACAAAACTGCTTTTCAAAATTTTGATATCATGGGCTATTTGTCCATAATGCATAAACTGAACTTGCCAAACAGGAAGTGAGGGCATATTTTGGCAACAGTGTGACTGATTTTCAATAAAGTTTGTTGCTGGGTAAATGATCTTGTCCTAAGAGACTCCAGGATGTTTTGTCCCTCTAGGGGGCACTATAATTCACATATTAGTAAAACTGATCATAACATTTGAATTACTTAACCTGCAATCATGAGTCCTCTTTCTCTTGATCACTAGGAATAAGTGATCTGACAAACAGGAAGTTGACCAAGTTTAAATGCAGTAAAAACTGTTTTTTTTTTGCCTAATCTCTGGCAAATGTTGTCCAATCATCTCGAAATTGGGAGCATAGCATAGGAAAAAATTGGTGCCTGATTTTTTCTGATATCTGTGATGATTCCTCCATAATCTGCAAACAAATTTGATGACCAAATTGCCAAACAGGAAGTGATGGCATGTCTCAGCAAACCCTTTATATACTGTAAAAGTTAAGAAACAAGCTTTGACATAATTTGCAGTGTAGGAGGGCTACCAAAAATAGGAATTGAGGCAAAAAATAAATAAATAAATAAATCAGCAACAGCTTGATTTTTTTTGCCTTCAAATTTAGCATATCTCCTTCACAGCAAGCACCGACAGTCCCAGTTCCTTCTGGTCTTCCTCCATCACTAAAGGCTGGGGATGTAAGATACTTGGCCCCCTTAATCAGTGCTGGCAGCTATATTTTCTTCTTGATATTTGTATCTAATAGTTCAGTACAATGCTAGACAATAAGTTAGAATGGAAAGCAATGTGTTAGTATGCTTTTTGCTATGCCACTTCCCCCACACACCCTAGAATCTTTTTCTGGTATGCTAAAATTTATGCAGTGTAAAACTGAATTGGACAAAAAATGGACGACTTTCATTCTGAATCTAAGCAGACAATCGAAGGAAGTATCGCAAGAAACCTGCCATGGAAGAAACACACTTTCCCCCATCATCATATCTTGGCCGCCTTATTAATGGTGTCATATGAAAAAAAAAAAAAACAGCAAACAGTGTAACAGTATTTTTATGGGATAAAATGCAATTTACAGTATTTTATTATGTAGTGGAATTTATTTTCACAATTTTCATCAGTGGGTCACTAATAACATTTGGAACAGAACCCTTGAAAGGAGGTGTACTCTCTGCAAGTTTTGGTTGGCTGAAAAAAAACATTAGTTCTGCACTGGAGGTAATAATTAAATAGAATACTGTTGCATTTAATAACACATTGTGGTTCTTAATCAATCTTGCACTTAAAGTTTTTTTCTTCAGAGAAAGGGAATTTGATATTTACTGGGAATGAAGTGCAACGAAGCATTACGTTGTGCACTACAATGTAGGCACCACTAGATGCCACTGTGCTATCATGGTCATAGTGAGTCCCATTGCATGCAGCCCCAATTATGAACGATCATCAATACGCACTAGTTCTGCAAAGCACCTAATAAACCTCAAGTCTGTTCCATAAAACACTCCAAAGTCATACCGGAGTCCTGATTGTGATGAGAGAGAAGTTAATCCAGAAACTGCACACATTTGCTACTAGAAAGTTGTGCATTGGGGCAGAGTTTGATGAAAACTATGTGAAGCATCATTCAATGCTTAATACTGTCCCTTGCTTGAGCCAAAAAACAGCGATGTTCATGGTCAGAACTAATACACTTGTGTTAAAATGAATGGTCAGCACAGTAGTATTTTCAGAAGAACTTCTGTCTATTATAAAGCTCTGCACCAGTCCACCCACATTACCACATTATTTTATATGGAAAAAATGATGATCACAATTCATTTGTGAATACTGGATGTACTTAATTTGTCATTACGCATACAAAATCATATTATTAATAAATCAAACCTATTGCCTTTATTAGCCAACATAAATTCTTAAGTGAACACCTACAAAAGTGTGTTCAGTTGGCCAGCTGGTTATTTTTAGTACAAAATATTGATTTAAAACCTCTAAGGGAAGTAAATGTGGCTTATATCATTAGGAAAATGTCACTGCCCTGCACCTCTGCTGAGCTGCTGCTACCAATCAGTGTTAAAGAGAGCATGAGGAGTTGACTAAATTGGATATCACTACAGCACACTTCTTTATATTCTTTTAATTCTAACTAGCATGGTTTTAGAATTATGCTGAACTGTGCTAGGTTGCTACCTGTGCCACCCGTCACGAAAACACCAGCAATATGTCTTCCACAGCAATGCTGTGTTCTTAAGCCTTATTTGTGCTTTTGTGCTATGATGGAGATACGGCCATATGCATTAAGCCATGGTGGATCCTGCTGTGTATTTATATTAACTCAAGAATTTTGGTGGAGACATGTTCATTTCAGGTGCTATTCATTTTGTTCTACTACTCCGAGTACCACACCTCATGCTGTTTACACAAACAATCTAACTACCGATTCATAGAAAAAGTAAGCAGACAGTTTGCTTTGCCTGACATTTAGCACACAAGCAATTTTGCTTGCCACTAAGTGAGTTAGAGAAAATGAAAAGAATTCTGAACTTTTTGTTTACAATACTGCAGGAAGACTGAAAACCAATTTTAAGGGTTTATGAGTTATGAGCTGGTAGCTGACTGCTTGGATTGATAAACTAACAATCATGGATTAATTAACCATAGCAATGATTGGGCTGTTGCACACAGGCATCAGGATCACTGTTGCCAGTGACAAATTGTGAAGGAGAACATTCATTTTCCAAATTGGGAAGTACTAAAAGCGAACTTAAAGGAAAATGACACAGAGGCACCTGGCATCACTGTCATTGTTGACAACAGAATGAGATTTAGTGAAAGTGCTGGATTTCAATGACGTTGTGAATTATTTTGCTAGATTGAAAGCAGGAAACAAAACCTGGTGTAATGTAGGGCTAGCAATTATTTACACTTGTTAATAGACTTAATAATCATTTTCTTTGTTCTTTTTCTCTTAAAAAATCATATTATAGACTTTTTTTTAGGAATGTTCCATATATAATTTAACTGCTATTCATCTGTCGTCTGTAGTGTTTGTATTCTGTTCCCCAACAATTTGCCAGTTTCTATAATTAAATTAAAGACTGATATGATATGAAGTCTGTGCTCCTACCTGGACTCCAGTGTGCACTTTCACTCCTCCCAGTTGTATGAGAGCAGTGGTCATTTATGAACATCATAACTAACCTCTGGTTAGTTATAAGGTGATTTGCCTCCTCGTGACGCCGGGTCATACATTATCCATGTAATCTCAATGTCCCTGGCAGTTAGGAAGGGCAAAATAAGATACTATATACGTACTGTAACTGTGAACCCCAGATAACAGCCTGGGGCTCCTTGTAATTCAGAACCAGCACTTACCCATCCAGAACTCTGCAAGAGGGTGCAGTATTTGCAAATGCTGCGTCATATGTCACTTTGTTAAAGGGTCTTGGCATGTGCATGCCTATGCACAAGGAGTTATTGATTATAAAGTTAGGTGTTTATCCAGGGTTCACGGAAGCACAGTTACATACATTAGGCTATTATATTATTTTATATTATTTTGTTGTGGAATTAAAACTGGAAGGTCAAGTTCAATAGTTCACCTTATGCTAATAGCCACACTTGTCCATGGATAAAGCCTGCTAAAGTAGAGATGAGGACTTTGCACATTCTATTGTCACACAGAGAACATCATTTCATCCCTATTTTACCCCCCCCAACCCACACTCTACTGCCTGCATCAGAAAAGTTTTTTTTTTTAAATGGTCAGCATTCTCTTGAATACTCAAAGCTTGACTGACCTTACAGTGATTTTGTATGATATGCCAATATTGGTTCCACTAAGGCCAGTGCTATGAGTAAATCAATAACCAGATTTCAGCACAATCATGCACAAAGTATATAGCATTCACGTTATCGACAACAGTCCCCTATGTTATTCAGAGCTCTAAGCCAATAAGCACCCCAAAAATCTGAAGTTGATTTACTGAACAGCACTCATAGCAAAGCATTTGTAAGGCACCAAAGCTATTTGTAAGCCACAAAAGTACAGAGACATGCAAATTCCATGATTAGTTGAAAAATTCAAGGATTGAATGTGAATAGTTTTAGTGTACAAAACAATGAGTTACAGAGCAGTGCCACAGTACATGGACTCTAAATAAAACAGCAAGTTTGCAATGTCAGACTACTTCTGTATGAAAAAAAAAACACTGCATGACAAAAAAAATAAAAAGACCACTTACTTATCTTTTAATGGAATGTAAATTTCATAGCACTTACTCTCACTACATCTCAATAAGATGCCAGATTCTGCCTCTGGGTGCAAATTAAATGGTGAATTAGAGTTTACTGAAGAGGTCTAGATGAAGGTTATGTAATAACTGTCTCATTGCCAATGCCAAATCACTGCAAATATGGCTTCATTGATTGTGTAAAATCCATAAATCTCTTTTAAAACAAAGCCAAGCCTTGCAAATAACAGGAAAATTAACATTTCTGATAATGCTATAAAATTAACTACACTACCCTGAAGGTTCTGTAATTGCACATAGAAGAAACCTGCTGGAAAATGTGCAAACTATTGCCACTCTAGGATGATTAATTGGTAAATATTCCACCTGTTCCCCATACAGTGAAACACATCTGTGAACCATGTCACAAGTCTACACAAAATAACCCATAATATTGAAAGTAGGGGTAAAAAATCGACAGTTTTAGACACAAATGAAAAACATAAAAGTTGTGACTTAATAAGTATTTACCCCTGTTGCTGTGAAACTTGAAGATTAGTTCTGGTGAAACCAGTTGTGAAACCAGTCATAATTAGTTGAATGGGGTTGATCTGTGTGCTATTATAGTGTGACATGAACTTCGTTTAAATACGCCTGTTCCTGGAAGACCTCAGAGTTTGTTAGAGAACATACCTAAACAAACAGCATCATGAAGACCAAGGGAAAAAAAAGTCCAGAACTGGAGTGAAGAATTTCAGTGACCAACGATTTAAAAAATTTTTTTTTTTTTTTTTTTTTTTTTACAGATATAAGCTGAGGTTACATTTATTTGGTCACCTTTCTAGATGTTGCACACTTGTGCTAACAGTGTCTCACTGGGGCAGGAATCACTCTGCCCCATGCATGCTCTATGATGGTTGAGTGGAAGAGGCGCAGCAGGCAGGACAGTTAATGATATTACCTCTTCTGTATTCGTCTTGCACACGGTGACTATGGTGGCAGGAACTACACCTGCTGTATAAAGCACAGATGAATTTCTTTAAAAAAAAAAAAAAAAAACACTGTGTGGAGGTGGGGGCTTGGTCAAGTGCCATTTTTTGAATGGAGGGTGGAATCCTGGAGAAGGAGTAAGTAATTCTAGGAATGAGTGTACACTTGTGGATAATTAATGTGGTTCTTTTTGCTTGGTGTGTGTGTTGCAGGAGAAGAGAGAAACGAGACGTGTGTGTGTGTATTTGTGGGTTTTGTTATTTCTTGATTGATGCTGAAATGTGCCCCAGTACACAGGGAGAGAAAATAAAAGATAAACGTCAAGCCTCCCTGTGTCCTTATTCCTTGATATACCTATCCAGGGTGGTGCAGTGGTGCAGAAACCCTGGACTGGGAAAGATCCTGATTTTCGAAGATGGTTTCCAAGATGGCGGCGTGCTAGTCGCAGCCGATTACAGCAACTCCAGTCTCGAGAGACGTTATACCTTTCTTTATTAGATTTTAATACTTAAATATGTGTCACTTTTCATTTCTTCAGCACTTCTTTTTCTTGCTTTGTACGCTTCAGATTGTTTAGGCACATAGATTTTTGCACTCTAAAATGCACTCTACGCTCGGAATGGAGAACCACAGGGAGAGAACAGGTCGCTTCATGTACTTACGCGATCAGCACTCTTAAGATCTGCGCTGTCCTGCAGAACGAAGTTCACTATTCCTGAAGGACTGTTGAGACTCAGAGGATGCAGAGTTGGATCCAAAATGAAGGCAAAGAGGAGATGCTACAAAGAAACGTTAGGTCTCTTGGCAATAAGATGGAGGAGCTCAGCTCACTGATTGGGACCCAGAGGGAGTGTCGGGAGTGCAGTGTGCTTTGTTTCACTGAGATATGGCTGCACGAGGATATTCCAGACTTAAATGCTTCCATCCCGGGCTTTCAGACAGTGTGGGCAGACAGAGATGCTGGACTGAGTGGTAAGAAGAAAGGTGGAGGAGTCATGCTGTTTGTAGACAACAGACGGTGTAATCCAGGACATGCAACTGTGAAGGTGCCTCACTGTTGCACAAATGTTGAACTGTTGGCTGTACGTCCATATTATCTTTCGAGGGAATTCACGGGTGCAATTGTGGTTATTGCTTACATCCCACCGGCAGCTGACGCAGAAGCAGCACATGACATCATACACTTGGCTATCACGAGACTTCAAACTCAGCATCCAAACACTTTCACTGTCATTTCTGAGGATTTTAATCATGTGTCACTCTCCACTACATTACCAAAGCTCCACCAGTTTGTCAAATGTGCATACATTTCACCTGCTCTGCTCCCACTGGGAAGGTCTGACCACAACCTGGTTCTACTGACACCCACATACCAGCCTGTTGTCCTAAAGCAGTTTGCGACAAAGAAGACCATAACAAGATGGGCACAAGAGGCAGAGGAGGCTCTGCAGATCTGCTTTGAGGCCACAGACTGGGAAGTGTTATGTGAACCAGCTGGGGAAGACATTAACAACATGACAGAGTGCATGACGGACTACATAAATTTCTGGGGTGCATTGTTTTCCTAATAAGAAACCCTGGATCATCAGGGAGCTGAAGTAATTACTGAATAAAAAGAGGCAGGCTTTCAGGCAGGACAACAGATGAGGAGGGTGCAGAAGGAGTTGAAGGTGAGGCTGAGGGAGAACAAAGAAGCCTACAGAAGGAAGCTGGAGGGCAGGCATTGGCAGAACAACACAAAGTTGTGGGCTGGCATGAAGCAGACCACTGGCTTCAAAACAAAACATCCTGTGGGGGTCAGTCTAGAAAGAACTAATGAGCTGAATTTGTTCTTCAGTAGGTTCAGCATGATGCCTGAGGAATCGGTTCCAGGGTACTGAATTGCAGTTTACCAGCCACAGGTAGGCTTGGACAATGCAGAAATATTTCTACTACAAAAGGCCCACTCCCATCTACTACAACATGAGAGTAAGAATCACTTTCTTTGATTGCTTGAACACATTTAACACCATCCAAGCTCTCCTGCTGAGAGAGAAGATAAGAAGAATGTAGGTGGATATGTTCATGATCCTACCTGTCAGACAGACCCCAGTTTGTGTGACTGGGAACCTGCCTGTCTGAGTGCCTGCTGAGAAGCACTGGAGCACCGCAGGGAACTGTCCTGTCCCCCTTCACTTTTCCCCGTACACCGCAAACTTTTAATACAGGTTGAATCTCTGATACCTCCAGAAATTTTCTGATGACTCTGTGGTGGTCAGGTGCATCAGGGTTCGACAGGAAGAGGAGTACAGGGACCTGGTCAACAACTTTGTGGAGTGGTGCGGGAAGAACCATCTGCTCCTCAAAGTAGCCAAGACCATGGAGATCGTGGTGGACTACAGGAGGAAGAGAACCACAACCAGGACATTGGGGTGGTTGAAACCTAAAGATACCTTGGTGTCCATCTTGACAACAAGCTGGACTGGAAGGTCAACTCAGTGGCTTTACACAAGAAAAGGCTCTACTTTCTGAGGAAGCTCAGGTCCTTTAATATCTGCAGCAGGATGTTATAGATCTTCTACCAGTCTGTGGTAGCCAGTGTGGTTGCCGCACCCACGACCCACATCAGGAACTCAGGAACACTGAGTGCAGCACACTATGCACATACATACATGCTTACATTCACCTACAACCATGTTTTTGGGAGGTGGGAAGAAACTGTAGAACCTAGGAGGAAACTCGCATGAACGTGGGGAGACCATGCACAGAAACACGTATAGAAACCAGAGCGCAGGATCGAACTGGGGAACCTGGAGCTGTGGTGGCAACACCACCACTACTGCACCACCATTCTGCTCTTCTGTTTTTAGAGTTTATTTATTTTATTTTGTATAACTCACAGACAGCATAAAAGATATTTAAGTACTACTCTGAGGTTGTTAGAATGGTTACATGTCTTATAGGCTAGCAATTTATGAGAGCTGAGTCTAGCCCTGTCCCAAATGGTGCCCTAAACCCGGTGGTTCTCCTCAAAGTATGCACTTTGTCAATGCAAAATAATGTACAAATCCTCAAGAGTGTATAAATTAGAAAATGGACATTTACGACAGTATCTATTTACCGAAGCACACAGTGCACATTTCCAGTAGCATTACAGTGTCAGTCACTCTCATTTATAAATATGGCTATTTATGCCAAACACTGGCTGTAGAAACATTTATGAGCCTGTTTAAGATGAGAAATTCTGCCAAATATAGTTAACAAACTATTAGGCTGCAGCATTAATATTTACCTTTTAATCTAAACCAAGCCTACATTTTGCAATACCATACTGTGAGACTCAGGGGGGTGGGAGGTTTATTGAGGAGACAGAATGTAGACATGAGAAAGAGCATAGTTTTTTTGATTGGACTTTCCTCTAAGCTTTCTGCACAGCACTCTCATCCAAATGAAACAACAAGAAAACACACTCAGCATAAATACACATGTGCACACACACACAAGCTCAGCAGGATGCTGTCACATACACTCTCCATAACTCAGCACCGACTTTCTTGTTCTGGCTTTTCAGCATCTCATTGCAAGAGACAGAGTATATATAACACCGATCAGCCATAACATTAAAACCACTGACAAGTGAAGCGAGTAACATCTTGTTACAATGGCACCTGTCAAGGGATGAGATATATTAGGCAGCAAGTGAACAGTCAGTTCTTGAAGATGATGTGTTAGAAGCAAGAAAAATGGGTAAGTTTAAGGATCTGCGTGACTTTGACCAAATTGTGATGGCTATACGATGGGATCAGAGCATCTCCAAAATGGCAGGTCTTGTAGGGTGTTCCCGGTATGCAGTGGTTAGTACCTCCCAAAAGTGGACCTCCCAAAGGAGGACAACTGGTGAACCGGCACTGGGGTTATGGCTGCCCAAGGTTCATTGATGTGCATGGGGAGTGAAGGCTAGCCCACCTGGCCCAATCCCACAAAAGAGCTACTGTAGCCCAAATTGCTGAAAAAGTTAATGCTGGCTATGTTAGAAAGGTGTCAGAACACACAGTGCATCACACCTTGCTGCGTTTGGGGCTTCCTAGCCGCAGACCAGTCATAGTGCCCATGCTAACCCCTGTTTACCACTGAAAGTGCCTACAATGGACATGTGAGCATCAGAACTGTACCATGGACTAAAGGAAGAATGCGGCCTGGTCTGATGAAACATGTGAATGTCCAGATGTGTGTGTGTTGCTTGCCTGGGGAAGAGATGGCACCAGGATGCACTATAGGAAGAAGGCAAGCTTGCGGAGGCAGTGTGATGACCTGGGCAATGTTCTGCCTTGAAATATTGGGTCCTGGCATGCATGTGGATGTGGATGTACCACCTACCTATACATTGTTGCAGACCAAATACACCGCTTCATGGCAACCGTATTCCCTAATGGCAGTGGCCTCTATCAGCAGGATAACGCGCCCTGCCACACTGCAAAAATTGTTCAGGAATGGTTTGAGGAACATGACAGAGAGTTCAAGGTGTTAACTTGGCCTCCAAATTCCCCAGATCTCAATCTGATCGAGCATCTGTGGGATGTGCTGGACAAACAAGTCCTTCTTTGAACAGCATTCAAATAAGTATTTAAATGTGAAACCACAATGTGCTGTGCATTAGTAATTCAGGGACAGTCTCCAAGCATGTCTGGGCAAGAAATAACTCAGAAAAAAAATAAAGGCCTTTTCTCTCCATTTGACAGATGCTCATTTCATTTCATGGCTTTATCTGTCAGGAGGAGAACAGATCTTTCTGTTGCACTGACCTTAACACCTTTTACACTTTGATCCCCCTTTTATAAGCCTTGATAAATCTTTGCCCTGGTCCCTTTATGCAGCCATTTCTTCTGTTCTGCTGTCTACACCTGAGCTGATCATGAGCTGATGATGGCTGATAGCCAAATGTACTGCCAACCATTTGCATGCTTGGTAGGAAAATAAGATAAATGGTCATATTATTCCGAAACACCTTTGCTGAGTTTTAATTATACAGGGCCTCAAATTATGACCCTTCTCACTAAACTCAGTAAAAATGCTGATAAAAACATGTAAACAACAAACTGCAAAACAGAATTGTATAGAGGAAAGGTAATCGAGATACTTTGATGGTCAACTCAATTTAGTCCTATGTAACAACTTATGGAATGTTATACAGTAGTCCACTGTTGAAACTATACAGTTTTGCTAGCATAGTGGGAGACCTGTCTTCCAAAATTATTAAAATGGCAATGCTTTTGGATTTGCAGATGACAATGTGATCTGTAGTGAGAGCAGGGAGCAGGTGGAGGAAAACCAGGAGAGGTGCAGGTTTGCGCTGGAGAGAAGAGGAGTGAAAGTCAGTCGTAGTAAGACTGAGTACATGTCTGTGAATGAAAGGGAGGGAAGTGGAACAGTAAGATTACAGGGTGAAGAGGTCAAGAAGGTACAGGAGTTTAAGTACTTGGGGTCAACAGTCCAGAGTAATGGAGAGCGTGGGAAAGAGGTAAAGAAGCGAGTGTAGACAGGTTGGAATGGGTGGAGAAAGGTGTCGGAAGTTCTGTGTGATAGAAAAATATCAGCGAGAATCAAGGGGAAGGTGTACAAGACAGTGGTGAGAGCGGCCATGCTGTATGGTTTAGAGACCGTGTCACTGAGGAAGAGACAGGAGTCAGAGCTAGAGATAGCAGAGCTGAAGATGTTGAGGTTCTCTTTGGGAGTGAC
>CM074931.1:13717742-13747372 GCA_037576815.1 Pangasius larnaudii
CAGAGATCATGTGTGGAGATGGGAGAAACTTGCAGAAGGTCAACCATCACTGCAACACTCCACCGATCTGGGCTTTACGGCAGAGTGGCCAGACGGAAGTCTCTCCTCAGTGCAAGACACATGAAAGCCTGCTTGGAATTTGAAATTTCGTCTGGCCACTCTAAAAAATTACTTTTTGTTTGGAAAGAATTTATAGATTCAAGGTACAGCACTGGGTACTCTTATCAAAAATTATGATAATTTATTTATGGGTAATTTGAATTAGATTATATTTTACTAACAATAGGCCTCATTTATAAAACTTTTATAAAATTGTGTGTAAATACAAAAATTTTCTGCTGGATCTTCTTTTGTTTCGGAAACAATGATTTCTAGTACTCACATGTGTATGTTGATAAATGCCAATCAACTGTAAATTACCGGGCCCAGCTGATTTGCATTTGGTGATTTATCGGTTACTTCACTCTCCTCAACCCTCCCATGACCAAAAAAAAAAAGTAAGTAAAAAAACTATTGCCAATTGTGTACATTAAGTCATACTTGCAATACAGAGGAAGACTATTCTACACAGGCATGGCTTCTCAAGAGTGTCTGATCATGGTTTAACCACTGATGCATGTCTATTGTCTTTTTAATATTGTATAATTTAAATGAGTGAATAAGCTGGAGTTCACTGGGAATAAACCATTTATTTATTCGTCTTATCTTGTTTATTCTTGGATTTGTGGTGTTAAATAATGTAAATGGGGATAATTAATGTTGCTTATTAAGTAATTGTATGTATTTGGAGGAGACAGCTATTGTTTACTGTCAAGTGGTGTTCTGCAGCCTCATTAAGTAATTAAATTAATGTCCTGTTAAACATCACATGGTGCCTTGCAGCTTTTAAAAGGGAAGCTCAACACTGATGCACACTGATATAAAAGCTGAAATATTTGTGTAACTATTCCAATTGTAGTAAATGTAGTAAATAATAACTGAGTTAAATGTATGTGGACTTCATTCTTTAAAAGATTTATACATGTAAGTAAGGATAATAACTCCGATAGGGATATTAACTTCCATTTACCATTAAGAAATCTTTGAAGATCCTGCAACGCATCATCCAGGTAACTTACTGCCTACAACTGCCTCCACAATATTTTATAACAGCCTTATCCCATGTCCTTCTCCAAAGAAGGGTGGTACTCAGACCCCTGCAAAAAGCTCAACCCCTAGATGCCCCTTCACTAGCCTTTGTGGTAGACAGCGCACCTGAATGTGCTGTGAGGGCCCTCTTAGACTCTCCCCATTAAAGGGGTCAGTTCCAATCTCTGATGGATTGGGAAGGGTACGATCCAGAGGAGATATCTTGGAGATCTGCCCAAGATGTTCTTGGATCACTTTATCAAGGAGGAATTTCTTCATCAGCCTACACCTCACCCTTGTTGTCCATAGACCTCCTGCCTGGTTGCTTCAGGAGCAGTGTGCAGTGGGTGAACTGGCTTTAGGCAGCTTTTCAAGCCTTGCTGTGTCCTGTAAATTTGGCTTTCACCCACTTATTTCTGCGTATTTTAGAGTTATTGCTTCTGAACTTGTGTTATTAAACCTCTTGTGTGGCAAAAACTTGATTGTGTAAAGCACTAAAACTCTACCATCAAACATCTACCACAAACATCTTTGTGTTTTATTCCCTACCATGAATTTCACAACTATGTGGTGAAACATACAGTACATTGCTAGTTCTTACCATTGTTTTACTGTTTTAAGTGATACCTGGTAGCAGATTTTTTTTTACTGTTTACAACAAATGCAAGGCAAACCTTATCCAACAACATTACCAGCATTAATATCAAAACAGCGTAAAAATTCTGTACCTTTCAAGCATGTAGTAATCATTTTACATCTCCTTAACCATGTCCAAGTTTAAACAACCTTGCACATTATGGATTCCATAATCACCTTTCATCAAAGCTGAAATAGTGCTTGATGGATGCTGTGCTATGAAGGGTGTATTGAACATAGCTGCTTTCTGCAGTGCTTCTCTTTGATGATTTGGGCTACAATATGTGTTAAGAAGCTTTTTCTGGGGAGAATTTCTAGGAGACAGGCAAATATTATGGGATGCAAACAAACATCAAGGACATTCATGATCATAACTGGTCTTCCATTGCTGCTGTCAAAAACCTTTTAATGTCAGCCACTGAGTAAATACTTTATATGTAGCTTCTGTGTGTACAGTGTGATAGATAGCTATCTGACCATCTTGTAACCACAGTTTGAAGACATAAGATGATGAAGAATCATTTCTGCTGGAGCCTTTAAGAGTAGAATTCTACAGCTGTAATTGTACCACCAGACAAAATAATAAGGTAATGATAGTGTATCATTGTGGTTTTTCAAAAATATGTAGTATTTATTAAAGTTTTTTTTTTATATTTCAATTCCCCTATGAAAATCTCCAGAATAACCTAAACCCACAGTATACCAATGCTGAAAGCCTGAAGGAATATTTCTCTGTAAAGAATAGTTAGAGATTTTGTTTGCTCTCTCCAAAGCTGTCCGTCTCTGCAATCAATCGCTAAGCAAACAACGCAAAATATCACCTGTCTAGAAGAGTAAACATTTTATTTTATTCATGCTCACACAGGTGAATTCATCTCAAGTGCAAGTGAATGACATCTTCTGGAGTCAACCACAGAACAGAAATACAAATTCAAAAATAAATACTAAATTGAACAGTGGAAATTGAACAGTGAGGAAAGATTTCCTGACTGATTTCAGACATGTTGTCCAGATACTTAAGTCTGGCGGACACACCATAAGATGCCTTGTTTAATGCATATTTGTTTATATCAGACCTGATTTATTTATAATGTAATATTTCTCTTGGTTGGAAAGCAACTGATATTATTCACAAAATGTTGTGAACCTTGGTAGGAAAACTTTGTATGGAAAACTATAGTTTTCCATACCATATTGGTTACCATTCAGGTTCTCCAGTTACTGCATTGCTTAGGGGTGTTTTAATAGTTAATATAATTTGGAGAAGTTGTCAGTTGGAGAAGAGTGGCCAAGGTTTTCCAACCCTAGAGCTGGAGGGCTACAGCATTTTAAATAATTCCCTCTAATGCACTTACAATATGCCATTTTCACTTGCATTTTTGGTCTTTGTAATATATACAGTACATTATTTGCACTCAGAGTAACACGTGTATTCACCAGTGAGAAAGGTTTGGCTTCCCTGAGCAAAAGGACCTTGTTTTCATTCATTCCAATCAGAAGCACACTGCTTCTCAACATTTCTCAACATCAGATGAAGATGGAGACCTTTTTCATTTCAGAGAAAAGGAATCTGCTGCTGACTTATTTCTGGTTTGCACTATGCTAACTAAAGTGGCTTTTATCAAGAGCATACTGTGGTTATGGGGTCTTGAATAACTCTCGAAAACCAAACACATGAATACGACAAAGACTGTAGACTAAGGTTTGAGTAAATTGTTTTTGATTATTATAGTAAATTTACGTCATTTATGTCATTTAGCAGATGTCCTTATCCAGTGTGACTTACAGTAGTGTTTTGTAGTTTCTGTCAAAAACATTTCCTCATGCTAGTTCACTAGGTCAGGGAACAGGAGTACCATCGGTCTAAAAACCCTGTTAGGGAGGTATTACAGTATGACTACGCAATTATCATTACAAAAATCTGATGCAGACAGCTACTAGAAGCCAGTGGGGGAAGCATATCAATGGGGGTGGTATGGGAGAACTCATGCTGGTTGAAAACAAGTCATGCAGTTGCATTCTGGATCAGTTCCAGGCTTGGATGGTGTGCAAAAGCAGACCTGCCATGATTGAGTTGCAGTAGCCCATGGTGGAACGTGAAAACTCATAGAGAAGCAGTAGTCATAATATCCTTTGGCACAATCCCATGTTGATAATTACAAGTTTTGAATTTGCCTGGTAAGCCAGACTTGTTGACACTTGACAACCATTCTTCCAGCTCCTCACAGGTGTTCTTGATTGATGTGTCTCTGAAGCTGCTGTCAAAGTATTTGTCCAGGCTCTTCACAGGCTTCTCTGAGATGGATGGGATTGGTGTACTTGAAATAGAGAAATTGAAGTATAGAAGAAATGATTTAACTGGCTTGAAAGTTATCTTGACCCGTGCCATCAGTTCTTACAGTCTCCTCAGAATCCATCTGCCTCCAGGAACACTGTCAAGTTCATCCATGAAGATTCTGGACTCGGACTTGAGCACTCTACACTCTAGTTCAGCCAATTTCACCAGCATGTTCATGGCCAGAATGAACAGGGCTCCTTAACATGGTGCCTCTCCAGTGTTTCAGGACTGATGAAAGTTTGGCTGATGAGCTTATGAAGCATTGAGCTATAAGCATTTGCTAGATCTTACCACAACACCACCATATTCCCCTTGTTCTCTCTTTCCTCTCTCAGAAGTTGTGTGATTACACCTGTGTGCTTAAGGCAGCCTTTGATCATTGGAATGCCACCCTTCTGTACTGAGATGTCATTGTATCCATTCCGGAGGAAGAACTCATTTAGTTGTCTTCCTCCAAATCATTCCCATAATTATCCAGAGTCAGTGCAATAGCTTGGGGCAGGTGCTGAACTGGACCTGGCCTTCCTCACCATGTCTTGGACTTCTTTCAAGAGTGGCTCCATGGTATCAAAAGCCACTGCAGGTTCTGGTGGTCTGACTACTTCATTGCACTTCCCTAAATCTTGTTCTATGGTGGAGTTGCCCATGGTGCTGCTGAGGTGCTGGTCAAGGTGTTCTTCTTAGAACAGGCTAGGTTTCCACTTTGTTTTGGCCCTGGGAGCTGCTCAAAGGCAAATAGGTCGCCTATGAAGGCCGCATGCTTTTTGGCTTGTTCTTTCTGCCGCTGCCTGTGCTGTTCTGCACAGTATTAGGAGCTTATACCTAAGCATTTTTCCTGCTCTTTTCTTGCCTCCTTGTGCCGCTTTAAAAATTGAATATGTTAAAAATTACACAACCACGTTAATAATACAGTAAACTGGGTCCAGAAAAGAAGTTTATCAGTTGATAACTGATGCCATTCTTTCAATAAATTTCAAGGATAAGTTTAAACTCTCAGTAAAACAGCAGGTTGAGATGTTAATACAGAGTAATAAAATTAGCTGTAGCCTACTGATAAATTAATCATTTTTAGAAATATAAAAACTGAAATAAAAACTGAAGCAAATGCTTACTGTGTCATATACACACAATAAGTTGATAGAATAAACAAAGTTCCTTTTGTTATTACTTGTGAACAAAGACAAACTTGAAGTATTGTTTTACTGCCAACTGCTGTTTCTGTATCCTAGCAACGGTCTCTGCATTACGAACAAGGCAATGCAAGGAGTGGCAGTGGAGCAGGATGTTTTGTACACAATTTATAAACTAAAACAGGTTAAAAATCAGCATTGTGACCAGAAGCACACAACTAGATATTTAATACTTGATGTCTGACAGTGCGTGTGTGTAAGGGATTCCTATTCTTTAATTCCCAATAAATATTAGTCTGCTATTTTTCATCTATTTTATTTGGATAAACATGACATGAAATATAGTTAAGATTAAAAGAAAAAGATCCTGACTTACTGTGAGGGTGTATAGGCAAACAAAGATAAAGTAAGATAAAGTAAGAAAAAAAAGATGATTGCAGGTGGAGTGTCAATCAGAAATAAGCAAATCGAATCAGAGGATACTTCTAATTTCTTTATTTGCACCTCCTTGTTTTCCATTCCTTTTTTCCCTTCCTCAAGAAAAGGTGGAATTAATCAAGAACAAACAATCTTGTGCATAGAAGCATCATTTTAAAGAGACTTAAATGAATTCACCTACTGAAGACAAGTTGCCCAGCTATTAACTGTTGTAATAAATGCAAAGTGTTGATTACATTCTGAATTAACCTTAAACAAATCATTATGCATGAGTACTTTACATGCTTAAATACTGATGTTTGAAGCTAAATATATATTTATATTTTAGTTTTTTTGGTAGAGGTGGAGTATTTATAATGTAGACTTCCATGTAGGAAGCAATTATGTATCCTAGATCTAGAAGCATTCTATCTCTTTGTTAATTGATTCCTCTGATTGCATTTTGAGACTATTGGGCCCAGAGGGCCTGTTCGCCAAAGTCTTTCTGATTGGGTAAAGAAGCCTGGTCCTTCTGATTGATGAAAACAGGTATGGATTATTTTTCCACCCACACATGGACAAACAGCATGGAAAATATTCGCATTTTGAAAGACCATGCACATAAAGATAAATAGATTCACAAAGGCGTGTTTCACAACAAAAACAAACAGGCTTTACAGCCTTGAGACACAGCAGTGTGTAATTGCAGATGTCATATTTACAGTTGTTTATGGTATATGAAACTTATTTGTGTGAATCTGAAATCAGAGTGGCACAGTGGGACAGTGGGTAGCATTGCCAACTCACAGCTCCAGGGTCCCCATTTTGCTCCTGAGCTCATGTTACTGTCTGTGCCGTGTTCTTCCCATGGTTGCATGGGGTTCCTCAGGGTTCTCCAGTTTCCTCCCACCTCCCAAAAACATGCTGGTAGGTAGACTAACCCGGGGTGATTAGGTAAAGTGGTCACTGAATGAATTAAATCACAAAAACTGTGCCAAAAAAGATTCTTGCGCTTTTATCGAACTGCACATGGAGCTTGACAAATTCGCAAAACAGACCTGACAGTCCAAAAACAACAACAGGATTCATACCCAGGAGACACAGCAATATGTGTTTGAATATAATTTTACAGGTGTGTGCGATCTTTTATTTTTTTTGTGTGAATCTGTGAAAATGAACCATAGCTGTGTATATTTTTGGCCCTATCACCACTTCATAGAACACTGCCTATATATGAATTCTAGGGTTTGGGACAGAGTATAGATTTTGTGAATCTGTGTCATACTGCTTTATCATCTGTGAACATCATATTGTGGACCAGTGCGTTTCTACTATGATTATAGTTTGGTTCCAACTGTGCAAGCGTTTTCTCTTTGAGATTTCCACATTGCCTAAAGCTAAGATCGTTGGGTGTTATCACTTTAAAAAATTACCACATTCTGTCTCTCTCTCTCTCTCTCTCTCTCTCTCTTTTTTAAAACCTTGTCTGAATGCTACACTGGAGCGAACACAAAGGTTCATCAGCAAAAGCATGAAGGAGAGTAGCATGCTATAAGTGGGGGGTGAAATATCTATCATGCATATTAATCTGTTGATGCTTTGTTTGAATGAGACTGATCCCATCTCCATGAACAGGGAGATGAATAATTTATCACTAGGTAAATAAATGGCCTTGTGTCAAAGAGCTGGCTAGGAGATGCCCGTGTGAAAAGGAAAAAATGCAGAAAAATAAAAGGGTGGAGGAAACACAAATGGTGTGAAAAGAAAACAGATAATGAGCATATGACTCAGCCATCAAGACACAAGGACAGGGACTCAGGGAAAATTCCAGACCTTACCTATCCTGAAGGAATGGGTTTATGTTAATGAAAATGGATTATAAAATATAAATACTCCTTTTCCTTTTCTTATAACTCAACAGGGACTTTCATATTTATAACCCTCCAGTGACCTAAATATGTTGGAGTCTGTGATCATTTCTTATTTACCACCAGATCTCATTTAACTACCGCACGGAGGAAAGATTTCAATTAAGAGTGATGTGATTAAATCTCAATTAAAACGAGCCACTGTAGCTTTTTCTAACCCCCACTTGTGTGCTGCTACAAATCCCAAAGCCAGATTGACATACTGATGCGTTCCGAGGCGGCACCTGCTCCCTTATAATTTTCTACTCTGTTGATGCTATCTGCGGGGAATAAGTGATCACTGATCATGCCATCATAAGCTACAGAGTATGTATTCAACTTGCATGTAAACAACCAGCCCTCTCCACTCATTGCACTGAACTCTCACAGAGCACAGAAGGTAAATTCTGGTTACTTAGGCGTAATGGAGGCCCCCACCATAGCCATGGCTGAGCAAGGAAAGCTAAACCAAGATGTTAGTCTTAATCAGACCAACCAGCTGCAGTAGCAAACTAAGGAGTGATTTAAGGCACCCATAGGAATAATAAGAGAGAGAGAGAGAGAGAGAGAGAGAGAGAAGAAAAGTTCCAAGTTTTTTTGGTGTACTACAGACATGTAACTAAAAAATCTTTACTTTTATGTAACAGTGTATTCTTTTCTTCAGATCCTGACTAACAGGCTGTCTCAACTGCATATTCTTATGAATACATAGCACAAACAACTTTAAAAAAAAAAAAACTTGAAGCTGATAAATAAAAAAAAGGCCTGTTATAGGACCTGCAAAAATTGTGGCTGTGATTTTAAAGTGGGATGGAACAACTCATCTGACCAACATGCCTAAGTGATGATTAGAGACAATTTGAATCTGTGTATTTAAACTTCTCAGATACTGGAGAAACTTGGTAATAAGCAGCTAAATCATTATTTTTTGTTTTGTCTGGTGTGTGTTCTTAATGACGTGGCAGCCTGGGAAAACCCTTCACATTATGAAATTTTGAAATCTTCGAATGTATTTTAATTTTGGCAGCCATGGTACATTGGCGTGGACTAAAATGTAAATGCAAATACATGTTTTGCAGTTGATACTTGTTTTTTTTTTTTTTGTGCAACCACAGATATACTGTATGTCTGAGAAGAGTATTTGAACATGAATAAAGTGCCGCTATATTCCAGCTTGCTAGGTGACCATTGTAAAGAAGTGCTATAATAAGTGGACTTGCCTGGTTAAATTAAATGTTAATTTAAAAATGACAAAATATTTTGTGATCCGTCAACTTCGTACAGTCTACTTGTAGTTGTGGTGATTAAAATATTAATCTTGCTTTTATGCGTGTATATGTTAATAAACAATTTCTTAAATATGTGAGTTATGAATGCATTCCGACAGTCTGTGTTTAACTTGTTTTTCTTTGTGTGACTTGACATTGAGAGTGTACGTGACTGTTAGACAGTAAGCACAAGAGCTTCTCGAAGACGCTGCAGGTGCCACGAAGATATGAGTTACATCCAAGGCCACCCATGTTATCTTGTTTTTGTCTTTGAAGCAGAACTTCTCACTCTTTGTTCTTTATGCAAATGAACGTGTAAGTCTGATGCTATAAAAACTCTTGTAACCTGAGCCACAGTGAGATGCCCTCTGGGGGAGTACTGTACATTCTAACTAAGGGCGGTCTCCTGAGCTTATGCTATTAAGCTTAATAAAAAAACATCTTGCTTGAGCAACTGGATTCTGTGAAATTTCTATTTGAGGAAGACTCCACTGAAGGTCTAATTCCTTGAAAATCCTAGATAATATGAATATTATAAATCCCATATTTTTAACCTCAATGGAAGACTTTTGTGGACATAAAAAGAGGACTTTAAACTGAGTATATTTTCTGTAAATACAGTGGTTAAAAATGTAAGTGTAAAAAATCTAAATGTGTATGAACTGAGGATGTTCACTGCATGAAATGCAAGTTAATCAATTAGCTCACAGCCTATTTCCAGCTAATACATTAGATACTGCATTACTGCACTAAGCTATGTAGTTATGTAGTTTTCTAGGAATTCTTCTTTATATCACGTGGAAGTATAAGGAAATTATATTTCCTTCCATGTCTGTGATCTAAACCACCCTTTGGATTATGAAAATGGCTTTTGGAGAAGCCTAAATAAAAAGACGTTTCCAAGTACATCCAACATTTTTACAGGATTAAGATTTGTTTCTGTCCATCCCAGCCAAACTGGATAAAAGGCTAAGCTCTTATCCACATTTATTTTTATTTTCAGCATCTCTGCCAGATGGTTTGACAGAGATGCCAAGACTTAAACCCCAGCGGAGATCTCACTTCGAGACAGTTTAGATAAACCTGTGCTAAAGGGAAGTAATTACTCAAAGGTTGGCTTCAACTTTATGATTTACAAATCCACTGAACTGGAAGAATCAAGTTCACAAATGTGAAACTATGCTGGATAAATAGAAATTACAAATAGAAGGATCAGTTATAAATGAAATGTTATGAATCATTCATTCATTTTCAGTAACCGTTTTATCCTGGTCAGGGTCACAGTGGAGCCCTGTCTCAAACCCTGGGCATTGAGGAGGGAATACACCCTGGAAGGGACACCAGTTCATCACAGGGCACCACGCACACACACACATTAACACCTAGAGGCAATTTAGTGTAACCAGTCCACCTGAGAGGAAACCGGAAAACCCTGAGAGAACCCACATTGAAACAGGATGAAGAGGCAAAACTTCCCACAGACAGTAACTCGAGCTCAGGATTGAACCTGAGAGCTGTGCGGTGGCATCCACGCTGCTGTATATCACTTTCTGCACAAAATGAAATGTGCAGTTGTATAAATAAATATGAAAAATGCTGAGTCTATTTGTTTAAACTTGTTTTCACCCCTCTGGATTGCATTTTATCAGTTTTGCCAGCCCAATCAGGTAGCGAGTTGGATCACAGTCAGTCATGGTTCATGAGTAAAGCTTTGAAAAAGCACCTCATGATGCGCCAAACTGTTCCAAATACTAATTTTCCAACTGTCATTATATGTACATATTTGAAAGCAAAAAAAGAACACACACACACACACACACACACACACACACACACACACACACACACACACGAATGTTTAAGATCCCTTGTTTTATTTGTTTGGACAAATCCCCCTGATTTCTTTCTCTATTTCTCTCCCTTCCTTCCTTCCTTCCTTTCTTTCTTTCTTTCTTTCTTTCTTTCTTTCTTTCTTTCTTCCTTTCTTCCTTTCGTCCTTCCTTCCTTCCCTTCATTTGCTTCTCACAACAAGTTACAAGCTTCACTGATACAGTACATGAATAAATTACAGGGATAATTAAAGGAAATGTCAACACTGTACTGGATGGGCTGTTATTAATGATGGCTGGGTTGTGCTAAAGTAGATCAGGCTAGATTGAGCATGATTAATGTGCATTTAACGGCAGAGGGGTAGGATACAACGGCAGCTTTAATAAAGAGGGCTTATTTCACCAAGGTCTGTCTCTGAATTTGACCCAATCTCAACACCCTGAGGAGCGAAGTTTGACCTTTAAAAAGGTCTCATCTTCCATTTCCATAAGGAGATTTATTGTGAACAACAGTTCATGTGGTGATATGGGAAATAAAGAAAAACTCAAGAAGTGTTAGGCAGACTAGTCTTGAATTATGTTTATTCTGAGACCTAAGACTTTTTTTTTTTTTAATTTTATATATGGGTTTTATGATTTAACTGAATGTCTGTTATTCTCTGCTGTAACAATTATAAGTTGAAAGTCTGGCAGTCATTTTCACATATTTATTCTTCAGTCATTTGGAAATCATTTCCAATTATTCAAGCTTCCAAATCTGTCAAAGCCACCATTATTTTTTTCACATATAAAGTGAAACAAGGTAAATTTATAACATTCTGAAGTTAGGATGGACTTTGTAATCTATTATAAAATAGCATTAAATGTGACATTAAGTGTGATGTTGCCTTACAGCTCCAGGGTCCAGGGTTTGATCCTGAGCTGTGATTACTATTTGTATTGAGACTTGCACATTCAAGCCATGGGTTTACAGGTTCTCTGGTTTCCTCCCACCCAACAAAAACATGTTACTACGGGGATTACCTATTGTATAGTGCTCCTAGGCGTGCATGTGTGTGCATGCGTGTGTGTGTGTGTGTGTGTGTGTGTGTGTCTACAAAGATATGATGGACTGATACCCAATCCTACTCAGTCTTTCTGGGATAGACACTGATCAAGATTAAGCTGTTGCTGAAGATGTATGAATGAATGAATGAATGAATGAATTGCATATCATTAGCAGGGTTCCCATTCTGCCTGTTTGTCACTTTAATTGAATTAGATTAATCCTAACCTCAATAATTAAAAAACAAACAAACAAACAAACAAACAAACAAACAAACAAAAAACTAAATAAATAATTTTATATAATTTTAAATAATCAATCTGGGCCTAATATATTCTGCTGGTGAAAAGTTCGGTAATAAGCTCGATGTCTCCAATAAATAGCCAGAATATTAGTGTGCACATTTAAATAATGAGCATAATATTTAAATAGTTGTATTATGAAATGTCTTTTCCCTGGCTCCAAAACGTTTGAGAATCCCTGATCTTGAGTATGATCTACACTTCCTGACAGATATTGACACTGTGAGCCAATCGTTGGAAACTGTGATGTCAGATGAGGGAAAAAAATGTCTAGACAATGTCTGGAAAACTATAAATTTCCAGGTCTGTAAGGCAATATACAGCAATATACAGGTTATGAGCACAGGATTACTAATTGCCCAAACTATTCAGATAAAGACATACTGTATTACTTATCACAAGTCAGAGTAGATGAGTAGAATAGAAGAATAGTAGAATATAGAAGAGTAAGACGAATATGGAAGGTGCAGTCATATAGGAATACAGGAAAGCAGCTGAAGCAGAAAACATCTCATTTAAGGATGTGATGCATATTCATAACCAAACAAAACATTTAAGTGTAGGAAAGTCCGGTGGTGGGCCTCTATATGCAAAACAGCCGTATAAACATTTAGATAATAAATAATACTACAGCATTTTTCAAAATCAAAATCTAATCTCTAAAAATGCTATTTTCTGTACAGAAACAGAATACAGTTTTCTCACTTAAAATGAAACTCTAAGGGCAGTTCTTAGGGAAATCAGTAAATGTATTCTGCACATATTTTTGTACAATACGTTCATGAGTTCTCCAATCAAAGGTATCAGAGTAAACTAAGTTTTAAAATCTGTATAATTTCTCCTTGTTAAGAACATAATTACTTCCCACCTGATCATGCATGGATACTGCATAACCTTAGGGAAGGCAAGTAACTAGGACAATGTTTTACTTTATTGCTCCAGTTTTAAATGTTGGATAAAATTACACAAGAACAAATTTAGCAAGAAATTCTCTCGTCTCTGTCCCATTAAAAGACCTTCTGTTAGCGTGTAATGGTTACAGTTCTGAATTGGTCTTATATACCTTTATGAACCATATATACTTTAAGAAATGATTGACATAATTTCACAACTGCCCTTCGGCTTCTATTATTAGCGTGGTTCAAGCCAAATGAGTTGTGTGTCCTTCTCTCAGTGTAGCAGAAATGCCTGAAATTTCTCTCTGAGGTAATTGCCCTTACACTACAGATGCATGCGATATATATTAGGTTCAAATTAGTGTTTCTTTAATGTCATTGTGGCTGTAAAGAGCGTGTCCCATATTAACTAGCATGGTATCCCATATTACAAAACATATTAAGAAATAGAAAGCTTCTAGCTCAGTGGACATGTGCCATTGTTTATAAGGATTTCTATAGTGTATAACATACAGGATACTAAAGAATACCCAGGTGGCAAATAAAACAGTCTAGGAACTTCTCCCCTTATATAAAAATGGCAGGATGGATATGTATCAATATGTAATTTGGACACATCCTCTGTCCTCATGCTATCTCCAATATGAGTATACATTTTTTTTTTTTTTGAGTATCAATATTTCCAACAAATCTAATAAAATGGAGAGTGTGGAGAGTGTATAATACATACAAATGAATCAGGTGCATAACAGTGTGAAAATGGTTTAACTTTTGTCAAAGCCCATAGACATATTAGAATTATAAAATTCAGTTCCAGGTATATTTAACCACTGTGTCCGTTTCCCAATGCCTCTGTAATTGTGGGAACCTCGACCTAGATGAAGTGTGCAGGCTTATAAGAAAAGTGTGGCTAAGGGTTTTATGGCCGGTGTGTGCCTCCTTGTTTGAAATAAAAACCTGATTGTTCAGAACATATTTCAGAAGAAGTGAAATTGGATTCTGGGTATGCAGGAAGCCTACCAGTTTAGATATTAAAAATGAAATATCAAATGGACCTTCTCTGCAGTTCTCTGCAACAATATCTAATGGCTGCCAAAACTAAAATGCAAATGCACATTTTGCAATTAGATTTAAATGACGCATTAAATATTCACACTCATAAGGAAAATGCACATGTAAATCCATGTTTGTAGATTTAATTGTCATCTTTAATTTGAATAAATTACAGAACATTTTGCCACAGAGAATCACAGAGCTGCAAAAAATCACCTCAAATTTACTGGCTCCTTCTACTTACAGGTAAAACTATTCAGAGCCTTATTCAGTTAAGGGTGATTTAAAAAAAAAAAAATGCACAAGTAAAAACTGCCTGTTATTTAAAAGTGTTCAACCATAGAACATTATTTTGTATAAAGCCCCAGGGAACTTGGATCAGTGATTGCTTTCTAATTAGGTTAATGTTGATCTTGCGGTCATACAATATGCATGTACAATATGTGCGGCTAATCTTGTGCAAAAGTAAAGTAATAAACCAAAGCAAACCTAGCGAGCATATCCTACTGTGATAATTGGGTTAAACATTCCTCTTTTTTTATGGCTTGCACCAGTGTTTAGTTCTGCTTAGTTCACATTTGTATAAAGCAGGCCTAGTGAGCAGTAAGGGGTGCTTACATGAGAAAACAGGGGCATTTAGAATGCAACACTCATTATAACTAATGCACATACACACAACATATGGCCAAAGGTTTGTGGATAGCTGACCATCACACCCATATGTGGGTCTTGCTGTGGCATTCAATGGAACTAAAGGGGCCCAAACCTGTTCCAGCATGGCAATGCCCCTGTACACAAAGTGAGATTCACAAAGATATGGTTTGCCAAGCTTGGAGTGGAAGAGGCTAGCATTTGCTTCTTTTGTGATGTGCTGCTTATGCTACATCACGGGGCAGCATACATGAGCTCCCAGTGTCCTAATGTCGATCTGATTGACAGGGGAGAGTGCAATGCCTCTGACCCAGAGAACATGGCCAGTTTGCTCTCTTGAACTTCTGGCATTGGATTTCTTTGGCCTCATTGGGATTCAGTGTTGTAATTTTCTGACAATAGGGTGAATGCTTTTCTTTTGTGCATCTCATGAGCCAAATTGATTGAATTTTACACAAACATTTTACATACTAACATCAATCATGCATTACATTTCTCATGCATGTAATCTTACCTTTTAAAAAGAGCAGTGAGGGCATTTAGCACCTTACATTTTTGTAACATAAATAACAAAAATACAATATATTGGAATCAATAAATATTTAAAATAAAGTTTTTGGAGGCAGAAGTAGCTCTTTCAGTGTCAGCTCCAGCTTGCTACTTGATCAATTTATGAAATGTATATTTTGTTAATTGTTATAATTTTCTTATTGTGGATAATCATAGTATAGAAATAAATAAACCTTGTGAAATCTTTACTCTATTAGGCTATCAGTACAGTTATTTTCAAGAAGTGGTGCAGTAGATGTAAAGTTATAAACAGCAGTAAAAAAAAATGCTCAAGACTAACAGATATTTTCTCATTTCTGTCCAACTGGTGGTTTCCAGGATTTAGGCTCATTCGAAATATCAGGAGCACATTTACATTTACATCACTTGCAATATGCAGAACATTATTATCCATGGAGTTCAACTGGTTTATGAGCAGTTCTATATTTCTGACTTGCTTTTTTCATTCAAACTTTACTGTTTATAATAATACAATACAAACATCTTAAATCTTCTTAAACATCTTAAATTTCTTAAGATGTCAGAAGACACCTGTAAAGAATATGATGACTTGTAGGAATTCAAGCCTGTTCTATCACTCAACAATCTGATAGTTGCTGAGTGATAGAACAGGCCTGAATTCCTACAAGACATTGCAATATCTGAACAATAGTAGATATAAAAACCAGTGGGAATAAGCTGTGAAAAATGATGCATATTCAATCTATCCTGGTCTGTCGGATCTAGGAGATCACAGAGTGTCTGGAAAATAAATTATGCACCCATGTTAAAATCAGACAGAGTAAAATAATAACTCACCATGGATTTGACTTGATGGCCTATATCTGGTGTTAAACACTAGGCTTCAAAACACTAGGATACAAAACAGGCCGTAATTGTCTCATGCTAGTATGATAGCCTATAATACCATAATACCAACCAACAATATTACTAATTTATGCCTATAATACTAATACTATATGCCTACCAACATAATTATCAAGATAGTTAAGCATGTTCAGATTTCTTGAAGAGGCCAAACCTTGTTATGTGTTGCCAGATAAGATTCAGAGAACAGAATATGTTGTTCCCTAAAGGCTTGATGTCATTTAGGTCCCTCTGCTTTTTTCATCCAAAGACATTAAGTCGTCAGTGAAGCATAAAAGCGCGGGAGAGATGTATGATGTTTATAAAGGATAAAGGATTATTATTTGCAGGGCAATTAGGTCTACTTCTAACTCGTAAATTGAGATTAATTATTAAATTCTATGTCTTGTATTTTGTTGTGAGATATACACGTTGTATTATATTATATTATATTTATGGTTAGGCCTCGGCACTCTCTCACCGCTGCGGGCCGGGTTCGATTTCCGGCCAGGGAACCAACCCCAGCCACGGGGGTTGCACAAGACAGTTGTTTACTATTCATACCCATTGTCTCACTCTCATCTCTCTAACTACACTAACACAGGGTGCTGCAAGCTTAGACAGTTGGGTCCATAAGTATTTGGACAGTGACACAATTTTCATAATTTTGCCTCTGTCCACCACAATTGATTTAAAATGAAGCAATCAAGATGTTGTGATAACCACAGGACCCAGAAGCAGAACCCAGATTCAAGGGCTGAAGGATAAAGGGGTTTTATTTGAAAACAGGGAGGATAGTAATGTGGGGGAAAGAAGTGTGGCTAGGTGTCAGTTGTCAGTTGTGGTTGGAGCTTGGGCAGCAGAAGGGTTGGACACTTTATCGAAGAGCCACAGGAGGAGGGAATAAGATGGGAATAAGCACGGTTCTGTGCTGTCAGTGAGGCCCAGGTCAGCAGCCTGTCGAATGCTCTGCTTGTGAGCAGTGGGGAAGACGAAGCGGGGCTTGACGTAGCGATATGCAGGCAAGCAGATAGTGCGAGGAGTGGACCTGGAGCACAGGGGAAACAGGGTTACTCAGAGAGCAGTCACTAAGCATCAAAGAAGGAAACATAAACACGAGAAGACTCCAGATGAGTCTGTGTTCGGTTTCTGGGTCCTAAACTCCAGTGGTTATCACAGTTGTAGACATTCAGCTTTAATTCAGGGTTTTTTTTTACAAAAGTATTGCATTAACCTTTTAGGAATTACAGACATTTTGTTTACAAAGTCCATTTTCCAAGTGTTGAATTTGCATTTGGTAGCTGTTCATGGAAACTCTATATGCTGTCGAAAAAGGTGTCGATGCAAGTGAAGGACACCATCATTAGGTGGAAAAAACAAAGCAGACCTATCAGAGCGATAGCAGAAACTTTAGGAGTGGCCAAATCAACCGTTTGATACATTCTTATAAAGAAAGAATGCACTGGTGAGCTCAAAGGAAGGGAAAGGAAGGAAAGGAAGGGCTCATGATCCAAAGTATAGCACATCATCTATCAAACATGGTGGAGGAAGTGTTATGGAATGTGCATGTATGGCTGCCAGTGGAACTGGGTCACTGGTGTTTATTGATGATGTGACTACTGATAGAAGTAGAAGGATGAATTCTGAAGTATATAGATCTATATCTTCTGCTCAGTTTCAGTCAAATGCTACAAAACTGAAGTTGGCTGCAGTAAAGGCCTGACAAAGCATATGAAAGGAAGAAACTCAGCATTTGTTGATCAATCACATCTTGATTGCTTACAGAGGCAAAATTGCGAAAATTATGTTCCTGCCCAAATACTTATGGACCTGACTGTACTTGTCTGGCATATGTAAAGCCAGCCAGAGGCGAACGTGACCTGGCACACATATCCATATCTGTAGATCAACAGTACACAAGTACTATGTCATCCTTCCTTCTCACACAGTCATATGCATCATCAGGAGCCTTGAAAAAAATATTTTAAGTATCTTAGCATAAATAAACCACTAAACTTCTGTTAATGAGTTAGTATATTATACAGATTAAAATAAATAAAAATTCCTATCATACTTATAACCTGTGTATTTATATTTATAGACATGTGTGATACATTGGCATGACCATATTCTACAGTCTCAAAGTATGTTTTATGAAGGGAACTGACTTGTATGTAAGCATGTAGTTACGGTGTTATATTTGTCCCAGTCTACGTGAGGGGATATTGAGTGATGAGAGCACTGAGTGGTTTCCTTTATTGTTGTTTTTAAATGTTTTTTCAAGAAATGAAAATGATATTTTTCTCAATGAAAATTCTTTTAGATGTCCACATATGCACAGGACTCTGACCTCTTTGATTCCAGAGTTAGTTCATGCATAGTGTTACACTTTGCAATTAAGAATTATGTCATAAATAGAGTCATATCATTGGCAAAAAAAAAAAATCACTCAGGTTACTTTGTGTTAGTTCCACCGCCAGTGACCAACTTAGGAAGCTAAAAGTTAATAAAGTCCTTACATAATATTTTGCTTGGGTTGTCACAATCTTACGTTAAAGTACAGCAAAATAGAATGGGTGGTGAACCAGTAAATCATAAACCAATATATAAGACAAAAAGCAGATGTTTAGGATATCATCCATCCTCTTGCATGGATCCTCATGCATACTGTTGGGACTAAAGCACTTCTGTAAGAAGCTCTGAATAAGGACGTCTCTTAAATGCTATAAATGTAAATGTAAATGTGGGGAATGCATGGTCAACTGGTGTAAAAACCCTAATCTGTACTGGGTTAGGAGCTAAATAAGAGGTGAATTTTAGGATGTTTAAAATAATGTAGATCATGACATAAACAGAGAAAAAGTGAACTGCATTTGGTTCTGCCTCAAGTCTTATCTGACTGATCATTATCCGTTAATCAGTGTTAATGGTGACTTCTCTATGCATATAAAAGCAAACTTACTTATACAGTATATGCTACCTCTAAGTGCAATTATTCATAATCAAATGCTGATGACACACACAGCTGTATGCTTCAGCAAAGCCAGATGACAAACCCTAGTGTAATAAAACTGACAAATGTATAGAGGACATTAGACACTGGGTGCTGAGTAACTTCCACCCACTTAATTCCGACAAGACCAAAATACTTCTATTAGGACCACTGGCAGCTAGAAGTAATTTTTCTTATTATGTAATAACTCTGGATGGGCCTTTCAGCTATGAAAAGAGCAGCAGTGAAAGACCTTGGTGTAATTATTTATTCCAGTCTCTTATTTGAAGCTGTAAAGGACTGAATGGAACCCACAGTGCTTGAGTGAACTCTATTTCTATTATAATCCACCATGTCTGCTTCAATCAAAAGGCGCAGGTTCTTTATCAGTACCTAGAATAATTAAGACTACAGCACGGGTGAAGTTTTCTTTTCCCTTAAAAATAGCTATGGAATAGCCTACCACTTAGTGTTCAGGACTTTTTCATTGATGGTGGAGTGGTGGGACACTTTATGTGCCCCAAGGTGCTCTGCCTTTTAGTTATGCTGTCATAGTTAGACCTGCTGGAGTCCCTGCCTGCACTCTCCCACAATGTACACCCCTTTAAACCACTGTAGGATAAGAGCATAGCTAATAATCTGTTCTCTCTTTCTGTCGAGCTGTAGATGTACTCCTGCTGCCTGATGTAATGTTGTTACCTGATCCTGACACACTTCCACTGCTGTGACTGCTTTCACCTTCTGGACCTGCCGGATTTATCCTGATACTTCTTCTTGGAGCTTCTGCCCTTGTGAATCACCTTCTGCTGCTGAGGATGGTCCAGTATGGATACCTTAAATTTACCTAATTTGCACTTCCCAAATACAGTTTATGCTAAATATCGCCCTTGATTCAGCAAATAATCTCACATGGACAATGTAAGGATAGCTACTGTAATCATAAAAACTGTCCTGTACTTATCCCAGGAATATAGTTATAGAAGAGTAATGATTTATTATCTTACTATCTAGTCTCACTTAGAAGCAGATGGGTTCCTGTTTGAGTTTGGTTCCTCTCGAGGTTTTTTCCTCACTGAGTTTTTTCTCGCCACTGTTGCCGCTGGCTTGCTCATTAGGGATCCAAATCTGGGATTGCTGTAATGCTGCTTTGTGACAGTGTCTATTGTTAAAATCGCTATCCAGATGAAATTGTACTGAACTGAATAAAAGTCTCTAGCAACTTGTGTTCTATTAGGGCGCGGGAGTGTTGTTTACAGCAGCTATGTAATGACTCATCTGCAAAACACATACACACACACAAATATGGTGTACAACTAAAGTATTTTCTTCATACTTTCCTCCACATGAGCTGATTAAGTTAGCTTTTTGTAAGATAAGATGTAATGTAACTGAATAATTGCTTGGGTTGTCAGTAATGGCTTCATTAGCAAGATAAATTGGTTTTGATTTTTTTTTATTAGTTAAGCAACACTATCTACAATACAGGCTACTTAATATTTGCTTGGATAAAGAGCTGTACAACTTCATTCGGTCACGTTCAGTAACTTCTTTATCCTGGGCAGGGTCTGGGGCCCCTCTCAGGAACACCAGGCAAGGCAGAAAAATACCCTGGATGGGATGCCAGTCCATTTCAGGGCACCATTCAAACATACAGTACATTCACACACTCATTCATATCTATGGCAATTTAGCATAGTCAATCCACCCACCTGGAGGGGGTGGAAACCATAGAACCTGGAGGAAACCCATGTGGACAGAGGGAGAACATGGACAGAAACTCTAACCAGAAAGCAACCTGAGATCAGGGTCAAACCAGAGGCCCTGTAGCTGTGAAGCAGCAATGCTACCTCTTGCTCCAGCATGCCATCCTGTTGTACAAGTAATAGCATAAATATCAAAATGCATTATCAAAATAAAACCTGATTCAAAGTCACCGAACAGTTAAAACATTATTATCTGGCTTGCTGTGCGGCAGGAAAAGTTCAGCGACGTTCACCTGTATGTGCATGAGTGCTGCAGCCATGTTGAATTTAAACAGTCAGGCAATGGCTTCATGAAGGGGAAGAACTTTAAGTCGGTATCCAAAGTCATACAAATGCCCGTCAGCAGTAGGGACAAAATGTGCAAATGGACACATAGAATCAGTTCCATGGCAACCTATTCGATCTATCAACATTCTGATTCAATAGGGTGGAAAGTGGCGGTCAACTAATTTTCAGAGGCAGCCAGTGGCACCCCAGGCCTCCTACAGACACGCTAGTGGTTTGTCTGGGTTTCCTCCGGTTTCCTCCCACCTGTCAAAACATGCCATTAGGTGAGTTAGCTAGTCTAAAGTGTGTGTGTGTGTGTGTGTGTGTGTGTGTGTGTGTGTGTGTGTGTGTGTGATGAACTGTGGTGGATAACGCTGCTACTGAAGATGAATGAATGACCGAATGGATTAACCTACAACGATATTATCGATATTATCGGATGAACTCTGTTGTACAGCTGTTCTGGAATGTTCCTGTCAGGCGGTGGCGCTCGCGCTCACTGTGTGTGGTGTGTGTGTGTGTGTGTGTGTGGTGTGTGTGTGTGTGCGTGTGTGCGTGTGAGCGCGCGCGCGCGCGTGTACAACGTTTCTCTGGAGCAGCCCGCGAGTGCTTTTGCGCCGTTTTTTTTTCCGCCTCTCGCGCACATTTTTTCCCCTCTCGAGGCTGAATGAATGTACACGCGGAATGTAAATGCAGATCAGGACAGGGGCGACGTCTCTCTGTCTGTCTCTGTTTCTCTCTTTCCGTGGCTAAGTGACTGGCTGAGGGATTGTGAAGCCATCGTTTGGGAGCTGTGGAAACATAAAGAGAGGTGAGGAACCGAGGGAAAAGAGGGAGGACGGGGGTAAATAGGCTGTGTGGGGGTTTTTTTTCTTCTTTTTTATTATTTCCCCCTGCTCCCTGAGAGTTACCTGTCCGTGGCTGCAGAGGTGAAGACGTCTCGCTGTTCTCTTTCGTTTGCGAAACTGAATTGCTTTAAAGGGGGGAAAATGCTTTCGACTCATTATCAGTGATATAATGTACGTCTCACTCGCCATCACTCGCACAGGGTGAAGAGGGACATTTGGAAGAAGGACGGCGCAGAAGGGTGAAGTAGGCTGCGTTCCCCTTCATCCTTTTTTACGCTTGTGGCAAAATGTTTGGAATTCAGCACGCAGGGGCGTTCATTTAACATCTCTCTTCAGCCTCAGCACCAACATATATATATATATATATATATATATATATATATATATATATATATATATGTGTGTGTGTGTGTGTGTGTGTGTGTGTGTGTGTGTGTGTGTGTGAGTAAGTATGTATGTATATCTCCCAGAAATGAACGCGTCACGATAGAGTTGTGTTGCTAATTATTCTGTGTGGAATCTTAACAGCGTATTCGCTGCGCTCGCGCTCCCCGTTCGAAGTGTGTGTGTGTGTGTGTGCGTGTGTGTGTTTTGATCATTCCCGTCGACGCTGCTTGACGTCCATGCTGATCCTCCAGAAATGCTGTTTTGTAATGTCCTTCTGCATTTTTAATGTTTTTTCTGCTTAAGCATGAATTATTCACATGTGGCAGTTAGTGAAGAAAAAAAAAATCAGCAAATGCATTTCACATCTGGAACGTGGTCTTGTATCTCAACTCTTGTAAAACTACAAAATGCACATGCAGTGATTGGTACATCAGGCTGTTCAGTGCAGAGTGACTTTTTTTTTTTTTAATTCCTATCATAGTGCTTGATGTAAAACTTCTCCTAGAGATGTGCAGATGTTGAAAATGTCAGATATGCTGACATATAAGTATATCCACTTCTATGCACTGGTGCTGTAACTGCAGTACTGCAAGCTCGAGAGGTGTTGCTTGAACACTATTATTTATTGATAAGATATTACCACCGAAATTGACACCAGACACCAGACCGTTTCACTGTGACATGCAAGGCTCAGAGTTGATGAAAGTTCCAGGTCTAGCAGCCACTCTTATTAATCATATTAGGCTAAAATATTCACAGAAATGAAGTATCTTTTAATAGAGTTATTAGCTGACTGCTGGTGTTGAATCCGAATAAATTTTCAATCTGAACCCCTTGTTTCTGTGTTAATGAGAGTCTCTCACCCTAGGCGTGAGGCAGTATGATTAATGAATGGGGTGTGAATAATTTTAGTTAAAGTATAGTGTATAAGATCTCAGTGTGGCACTGATGTTTGGTGCAGGTGAATTTTAGACAAGTGTAAAATGCAGTTTTTTTTTCTCTCTCTCGCTTTTTTTTCCCTTCCTAGCCTGCGATAGTCAAAAGCGAAAGCTTCATGACTCAATCCCACCGAGCGCATTTGAATGTCGATACAGAAACTCCCTCTGAGTTTGTATGACTAGTTTAGGTCTCTTGTATTGCTGTGCTGTGACATGACAGTCCTTTCAGAAATTCATGAAGCCCTGCTCTGACAGGAATATATGCAACTAAATAAACACTGGATGAGCGAGTTTGTATGGGGTTATTTCTCCTGCAAATTGGGATGTTTGCATCACACATATGTCATATGTTGTTTTATATGCATTTGAATAAAGAGAACATTATAACAGGATCATTGAGGATAACATTTATTTATGTGGCAGCATCTAACATTAGATGATTAAGGACATAGATATAACTGCTCATTCATTGTTTTCTAGAAAATTAAAAGCTGGCAAATTTAAATGTAAAATGTCTTCATACCTGTAGCTGTCACTTTAATCTTTAATCACTTTAAGCCCGTGAGATCATGCTCTGCTGATTTCTCAGTTCAGGATAAAATATGTAGATATGCACAGCAGTAACAGTGATCAAAAAAATCCTTTTCATTGCAAACAGAAGCATCTGCCTGGAAAAATGATCCAGATGGGATTAAAATGATCAGCTGACTGCAGAATTGGTCAAAGAACAGTTGGCAGTTTGGTCTGTAATATTGTCAAGGGAGGAAGGAGAAAAACACGGACTGGTTTGGACAGAATGAAATTCCCAGAGTAACTCCCAGCAAATAATGGAATTACTCCAGGACCCAGTGTAAATCGAATCCTGTATGAATAGGGCTCTGCGTTACCAACCTTACCAGCCAACTCAGAACACTGTATCATTCATAGCTTGACAGACTACTTCATGACTAGCGTTTGTAGCACTCCATTGTACCATTACTCAGACCCTCTCGCTTGTGTAGTCCTGGCCTGCTCTGTCAATCCCACAGCTTGTCACAAAATGTGGCCAAGAACCGTCTAGTTTCACAGAAAGAGGCAATTTGGCAGAAGACCAACCGCAGACCTTCTCCCGTAGCCCATCGGCAAACATGCAGGATTATCTTGTTTACTTACCAGTAACTGTTTACTCTTTAAAAATCGGACTCCATGAAGGAGACTTGAACTTTTTTTTTTTCCATTCCAGTGCCTATGTCATGCTTCAAAATTTGCTTATTGTAACATGGTGTCCAAAGTTTTTTTTTTTCTTCCACTAGAAACCAGTTCACAGACATGTGGAGAGCCAGGTAGACTGCATGAACAAACAACGTCAGACGCATCAGTTGTGGTCAGAGCATCCAAGACTGAGCCTACCCGTCTATCTTTTATTTGTTTCTGGTGATTTGGTAGCAGTTGTAACAGGTTTCCACCCAAGCGAGTTTTTACCAAAAATGTTTTAATGATTAGAATAGTTTGCAGAGGCAAAGCATTTATCAGAAGTATTTTCCTCACAAACAAAAATTCATTTTATTTTATTTTTTTTTTAATTTAACTGCATTATTATTTGTCGATTCATAAAAGGTTACAAGAATCTATACTGGAAATGTTTTGACAGGAAAAACACTGCAGGTGTGTCATGTTCATATAATTTATCATGTGCAGCTGTTACAACAATCCAATAAAACGCCAGCAGGAAAAACAAGATACCAGCGTTGTACTGAAGTCTTACGTGCACGTGTGTTGTCTCTATTCCCCCTAACAGCTGTTCTCTTTAATAACTAGTCTACCCTTTTAATATTAAATGTATGTGGGTAGGAAGAATTCTTAATATTTGTATTAGTCTTAATAGAATGAACTGTACCAGTTTAAATCATTATGGAGAATGCGAGTAGAGAAATGCACACATTACACATAAGGTCTAAGCAAAACTGAACGATTCAAGCCTTGAATCATGTAAAATATAAGCTCATATGGCGCTGTAATATGTCAACAATTTATACTATGGATATTTCCTGAGATCGAAGTATTATTGCATGAGAAGCTTATATTACTTTTAGAACCTGTGGAACACAGAAATAAGTCTTACATTAGAAACAGAACGACTTACGTGTTTTAAAAATACTTTCATGGCTTTGCTGTGTGATAAAGTATCAGCTAGTATCAGAAACAAATAAAATAATGCAGAAATAAAAAAAAATATGCATCACTTTTTCTCCTGCTATCCTTATTAAGAGTCGCTGCATATCAATGCATAGTTACTCTGACTGATCACCGTTATCTCATGATGGAACATTTGTATCCTGAAGGGAGAGAGCTGTCGTCCGGGAATGGTTGAGTATTCAAATATTCTTTGGGGATACGAAAAACTCAGGACTTCATTCATATTTTAATGATTTAATAAAGGAAAATGAGGCAGACCAAAATGCTTGCTTACATGATAAAATAATTGGGAAGAAAAATGACAATTCAGTTACATGAGATTATCAGATTACACCATGATGACCACTGCAATTTGAATGATCATGTTTTTTCACTTGTGTGTACCTCCCTGTTAGTAATAAATATCGGATGTTCGTGATAGTTTTATGGTATAAATGATAACTAACAGAATATTGGGATAAATGATGAACAAGGCTTAGAAATGTAGCAGAGCATGTGCTAAATTTCAGAATCTCTGTAAATAATGGCAAGTTTCTTACTGTTCCAGAGAGAGAGAGAGAGAGAGAGAGAGCTGTCAGTTACTTGCATTCAATTCTATCCTTTCAACAATGCTGGCTGCCAGACCCGAGCAGTCTAGGAAACATTCAAATTGCACCAGGCATTAAGACTATTTATTGTTGTCTTAAAAAAAAACAAGCTCGGAAATAGCAACGTGTACGTACATTCTGATTGCTGCTGTAATCACATCAGCCATTTTGCCTCTTAGAATGAGATTGAACTTTGCGTTACTAACGGCTAACGCTGGTAAACGTAGCTTATGGAGCTCTCACAGGTCTTTAGTTGTGCTGTTGTGCCAGACTAATTCATGTTTGCAATAGACTCCACTGAACTTTCCCAAAACCTTGGATGTTTTCGCATGGTTTTTCCACGGTCTTGATTTTGTTTCTTGTTTTTCAAATTGGATGTAGCTACTTAGTTATAGTGAAATATAAAAACGTGAGTAATACGTTTACATTTATGGCATTTGGCGGAAGCCTGTATCTAGAGCAGCTTACAGAAGTGCATTGAAGTTAACACATTGTCAATTAACACATCCTCATACCGGTTCACAGGACCAAGAGTACCATCGTCTGAAAACCCTGTTGAGGAGGTTCGTACAGTATGAAAAACATACAACACTTTCTTTTTTCAATAACAAAGTGCTAATTTTAACAGCTGGTGAAGAGGTAGGTCTTTAGTAGTTGTTCGGAGACAGCCAGTGACTCAGCAGTTTGGACAACCAGGAGACGTTTATTGCCAGAACAGAGAAGAGCCTTGATGCATGTCTTCCTTGTACCCTGAGAGATGGTGGTTACAGCCGAGCAGTGCTAGAGGATCAGAGGGAGTGTGGTGCAGAGGGGTGTGTGTGACATTGCTTTAAGGTAGGTGGCTGCTGGTTCATTTTTGGCTTGATACGCAAGCATCAGGGTTTAAAATCTGATGCGGGTAGCTACAGGATGCCAGAGGAGGGACTGTAGCGATTAAGTTGTGTGTGAGAACTTAGGAAGGTTGAAAACAAGTCGTGCAGCTGCATTTTGGAGGTCAGATGGCATGCAGAGGCAGACCAGCCAGGAGCAAGTTGCATTAGCCCAGTCTCAAGATGACAGACTGATGACTGGTGTTTGTGATAGAAATGGCCGCAGTGCTGTGAACACACCATTCGAGTAATGAGGAACATATTTGACATTAGAGGTTAGAGGCTGCTGCCCTTTATTGTAACTTATTTGTTAATGTATTATGCTTCATGTGTAAGTCAAAATGGATAACGTCCAAATGAATAAAGATAGTTGTAAGTCATTAAAAATACAGTAGTTGTTTTTAATGAAATTGTGCCCTGTTGGGTAGAAAAGCCATGCAAAGCTATTAGTGTTGTTGACATACATTTTGAGGCTAAAATATGCATGACCCAAAGTTTACTGTGGTTCCTGAAGTAAGGCCACGTCGTCTGTACTGTAAAAATAAAACCATTTTCTTTGAGAACATTTTGGGAAAAGTGTTTCTCCTCCCATGCGTGTGTTTGACACACCTGCTTGTGCAAGAGCTTTTCATCATAAACTCATTCTGGAGGGCAGATTATATTGTTGCCTTGTTCTACCTAATTTGACATTTCCCTCGTGTAAGCCTAATTGTTTTGCGTTTACGCATTTGGAAAGCAGACAGTATACACTGAAAATAACTTCAAATCAATGGACTCTTCTTTCTGCATACAAATGTCAGAATTCTTAGTTTCTGTTTCGCACTGTACTGTCTAAAAACCGCCGGGATGCTAGATGGATAGACGGATTCAAATCATACCGTGTTCTGAAACCTCCTTTTCATTGTTTCCTAAATTCAGCGTTCCGAACAACACTGCTCTTAAGTGTTCGTCTGCTCAAGAGCGCCGAAGAAGCCATCTTCTCCACACGTAGCCTAAACTAACACGACTCTATTAGATACAGCTGTCATCTGTATTGATATAAAATGTGTAGGCAAGTTTGATTACTGTGAATCCCTTGCCTTCTTGTATTTTCCTCAGCACTACATTCTTTCGTGGCATGCTCCAGTATCTCCGTAGAAGCAGCACTGTGGTGCGAGAAAGAGTGAGGGGGAGCTTGCTAGGCTGTTAATAATGACTTTGTGTCATAGCAGACATGAAACTCTCGCTCATCACAACCCGAGATTTATTTCGATAGCTCCGCTACAGCTATTACTCACAGTCACTGAGTGGTCATCAGAAAATAGCTCTATTGGTACGAGCCTCTCCTACAGAAGAGGTCAGGTTTGTGTAGTGCTGTTGTGAATTTATATCCGTGGCAACAACTATTGGCTATTGTCATTGCCTGTTGATGTGATATGAAATCACTCTGTTGGTGTAGACATAATAGATATTCATTGCTCATTTTGGCCTAGTTTCACGTGTCATCGAGCCAGTAAAGGAGACAAAAGAATACATATCTCTCCTCACCAAATTGCACTTGTCAGTTGAGTAAATGAGGAAATCAGTCTCTTGCGCACGGCCTTATTCGAGTGCCAGTATTGAAGAACACCCAGCAGTCTGATAAATCTTGTGAATTATAAAGAATATGGTGTGTTACATCAGTAATGTTTTGGAAGCAAGCCAATTATTAACTAATCTATACAATGTTTTTCTGGATAAAATGGAGGTAAAGGTGGCAGAGTGGTGATGGAGGAGTGCTTGTGAGTTTGTCATCACTCAGTATCCTGGCCTCTGCCTCCTCTGAGCTTTCACTCTCAGACCTCACAGACCAAGGGTTCCCAGAATAGGGGTTGCTTGATTTATAAATCGGGTCTATAGCGAAACACACAAACTCACACCTTTTTTGTTTCATTCATTTATTTTTCAAATTAATGTTAGAAGAATCAAAGACAGATTTGCTGTGCTAATATTTTGAAATGTTACTGGGAATGTCACATTCAAACAATCCACATTTAAAATAATAGGTTACATGTTGTTTTAGTCTTTTTCACTATTATATTCATAGTTCAGCAATAAAAATCGCTCATCTATCTATCTATCTCCACTGTTGTGTCTCAAATCTCTACTTACAGTCAGGTCCGTAAGAAGTTGGACATTGACACAATTTGCGTAATTTTGCCTCTGTACACCACCACAATTGGAAATGAAGCAATCAAGATGCGACTAAAGTGTAGACATTCAGCTTTAATTCAAGGGGTTTCACGAAAATATTGCATTAACTGTTTAGCAATTACAGCCTTTGTTTTTCAGAGTCCCTTAATCGGTAATCGTTTAGCAATTACAGCCTTTTAAAGGAAATTAAACCCTCCATTTTCACAGGCTCAAAAGTAATTGGACACTTGATTGATCAGCAGTTTCATGGCCAACTGTGTGGCCCTTATTTTACCAATTCTGCAAAAGGCTGGGTGATATAACAATATAATATCATAATATTGTTATTTAATTATGTCACAACATGCATTTCTGAGATATTGTGATTTTTTTTTTTAATAAAAGCTTTGCATTTTTTAAAAATATAATTACAAACTGACTGGAAGCAGCTGATGTGATATTAAAATTTTGTAATTCATTTATAAGATTGTAGACAGTTTTTTAAAGCAATAGTACTGCATTGCTGGGAGTTCATCTGCAAACCTGAAGTATATAGTGAGATACATACACTATATTGCCAAAAGTTTTGGGACACCCCTCCAAATCATTGAATTCAGGTGTTCCAATCACTTCCATG
>CM074931.1:13753298-13810041 GCA_037576815.1 Pangasius larnaudii
GGCCAACTCCATATTAAACCCTACGGATTAAGAACGGGATGTCATTAAAGTTCATGTGCATGTAAAGGCAGACGTCCTAAAACTTTATATATATAGATAGATAGATAGATAGATATACATACACACACATACATACATATGTATGTGCACAAGTTCTGTTTGGAGCTCGCTGTTGTAACATGCAGGATGTTGTTTTGCAGCAGCTTCAAGTATATTGACTTGAGCTGACTCCTTTAATAACTGAAACTGTAAATTGGATTCCCTGTCCTCTGTTCACTTTGCAGACATTAATATGATGAGTCACACAGCCTTTCCACAACTTGTAGCTGTGAGCTCAGCTTTAGAACTGCTTAGTGAGAAGAAGCATGACATGGAGTATTCATGGAGTGCGTTCAGAGGAGGCCCAGAGCATGTATATCCATTTTTACATGCTAAACCTGACTCAAAGCATCATAAAACTTGAAAGACTAAGGAAGGCATTCTAGAGAGTTATGCAATGACATAATTTGACAATGTACCTTCAAACAGTCTCACTAAGCTTGTACTGTCTGGGGATTATGTAGGTTTGAGTTGAGTGTGTGTAAATGTGTGTGTGTGTGTGTGTGTGTGTGCCTTAGCAAGATTTGTTGGGCTAAGAACTGGATCACCTGAGATCCAGAGAATAAGGAGAATTTTAGTGTATGTATTCTAATCTTAGAATACACGTAATATGTGGAGGCAGCAATGCGTTAAGCATCATGCGTAATATGAGTCTAATTTCTCTTTCACTTTTTTCCCTCAGATTTGTCATTTTCTTATGAAATATAACAGACTTGTTCTGCAAGACTTGTTGCCTTTGTAGTTAGTATGTTGTCCATATTAGTTAATTTAGCAGTTTTATTATTAACATTACTAGTGAGTGACATTATACTATTAGTTATTATTAATATACTATCATTATTATATTATACTATTACTATGCTTTTGGGAGGACTATACTATTATGCTATGTGATTATATATAATAATTTTATGACATATTTCATCCCTAATATTTTTTTAAACTTTGTTTTGCAGGTCAGGCATTTCTCAGGTCAAACAAACCTACTGGATGCTGGAAATCTCACACGCCTCCGGAAGCTGAAGATGAAGTTATTATGGAAACCGTTTTTGCTGCTATCAGTAATGGAGTGTCTTACAGGTACATTCACTTTTGGGAAATTTGTGCTGTGTCTATGTCAACTTGGCAATAAAAGATAAACTGTAACACTAGAAAGTTATGGGCAGGGGGAAATTTGCACTTACAGTATAGGTAGAAAGGCTCTATATTTCTTTGTTCTGTGATGCAAAGGATTGATCTGAAACTCTTACCAGGATAAACTCCTTAACAATAAAACTATTTGATGAAGCACAGTGTGTCAAACTTAAAATGTATCTTTCTGTCTTTCTCAATTTAAGTTGATATTGTGTCTTTTTTTTAAAATATATTATTGGGTATACTGGGATTTTCTTGCTTTAACCTCAAATACCACAATGCAAGAATATTCCAAATAGGTTAGAGTGAAGGAACGCCTGATCAACAACCTGTACAAATGATGAACTGAAAACATTTAGGAGGAGATTATTACATTACATTTTTTATTATGTTTAATAAAAAATTATTATTATTATTATTTTTTAAAATGCTCTACCAAGGATATAACTGGCTTTTGTGTACTATATACAGTAGTAAGTCTCTGTCTTACATATTTACTCATTAAACATAAGATTACAATTGCACTTTATTTAAAAGTACAATTTTTTTTTAAATAAAAAAGACTGCTCACCATGTTTTGCACAAAACCTGAGACTGAGATGATTTTGTTTAAAACTGAAATGCCGAGGTAATGCTGCTTTCACTTTTCAGTATCAGTTTACGTACATTCTTGCTCCTGTTTTTGTTTGTTGGCCTAACCGCACTTATCTTTTTCGCTCTAATAGCTAAAGATATCATTTTTAGCTGTATACCTTTGCTCTGCCATCCTACACTAATGATGTTGCCTGAGCGCACACACACATACACATTAGACAGTATTCAGTACTTATAATAGTCTAATCATTTTAATGTAACTGGACAAATGTGTTTGAAAACATGCTCCTGGGCTGCCACTCTGCAGTTTAATGTTAAAATGGGACACTATTCTAAAAAGATAGAGAAATATTTTTGTTTTTGGGGCAAAAAGAAGCAATTTTACACACACACACACACACACACACACACACACACACACACGTTTTAGCATGTGTTTTGCATGAATCTGAATGAATTCGAATGCCACACGGAGACAGCCAACGCAACAAAAGCAAAACTGTCTAGCATTTACCCAGGTACATATACCATATAGAGGGTGTCCCAGAAGTCTCTATACATAGGGGAAATTAACACCTCTTACAAAATGTAAATTTATTTACAAAACGTCCTCTACATCTGGTGTTATGCATGTAATTGCATGTCCATAGCAACCTTGTGACAGCTTCCCGATACAGCCATGAGAATGATTTCAGCATGTTCTTCTTTTGTCAAAGGCATTCTTAAAGGCTATCTGAAAAATTATATAATAGAAACTAAGTATGAAAAATTTTGGAAGACCTTTTGCTAAAAAGTGTTAATTTCCCTTATGTGTGGAGACTTTGGGGACACCCTGTAGAATATAGATGTACACTAGATATTGACACCAGTAGATGAGCCTGACAGGAACTTTCTTATCTGCGTATCATGATAGGACGTTTTGAATTGTTAAGTCAGTCTTGCCTCATGAATGCAGAAACCTGGTCTGATAATGTATTATAACAGAACTACATATTTGGTTTGCAAGTTGATGTGCACTTGATGTGCAAGTTGTGATAGCATAGTATATTCTTGGGTAGAACTCTTTCCTTGCAAACTTTTGGTTTGCGCATGCAAAAGCCTTGATGGTGCTCGTAATGGGCGTTACATTAAGTCTGTAGCCAGTTACGGCTGCCATTGGCTAAAAAACAATGATACAAGTGTGTTATGACCATCATAAGTACTTTTGTAATCTGGCCCCTGCATATTTGATTAATCACAAATCGTAATACAGTATTGAGCACCATTGTGCCTTGCTGCATGGGTGGAGCCCACAAAACCTGAGGCAAAAGGAGTATAGTTGTAGCTGTCTGGATGAATCATGCTGAGATTTATTACAAAGACCAGAGACTCAAAGGGAGAATTGGAGAGCTGGTGCCACCTTTGTCAGACCTTATTGTTCAGACACTTAACCTACATTGCACATTTAGCACGTGTGTTGTCATGGGTTGACTTGTTCTTTCCATAACAAATAAAATGGATTTTGGATTTGGGAAGCTTAAATTACAATCATTACAAATTAAATTATAATCATTCTCCTCAGTACATTTATGCTATTTATAATTTACACAAGACACAAGTAAAAATGTTATTAAATATTACTTAGTAGACAGTAAAATTATTGGTTTTCTCTCCTCCCTTAGATTGTTTGGATTATAAATCATTCCATGGGCCAAAATGGCGGATGGAGCCCAGTGATTTAATGGTGCCTGTTGGTTTACCGGAAGAAGAGGCCACACTCACCTGTGATGCCAAAGGCTTCCCTGCTCCTCAGTACAGGTACGGTACTGCTTTTCCTTTTACTGAAACTTTTTATGCTCTTTCCGTCACATCTTACTACATATAGCTTCATACAACTTTATACAAACGGGACTTTGTGTTTACATTCATGATATTGCAAAAAAAAAAAAAAATGCACTGTAGCAGTTTAGCTTAATAAGTTCTTACTTGAATAGTACTTTTTCTGTGCTCTAATCTTGTGTAAGGTAGAAATATCTTTAGTGTATTAGATATGCTAAAAAACTGCATCTCTGAAAAGATATCATTTGCGCTCTGGTACATTACCGCTTTTTGGATCTGCTGTATGAATTATGGATTTGAAGACAGTTTGTCTGAGACTTCACCTCAAACCAACTGAAGTGTTTAGCATAACTCTAAGCATGAAAAAATTAACAAGCTCTGTAAAATACTGCGTCATGGACAATATAAAGTAAGGAACTAATGAATGCACTAAAATTTACATTTATTAATCAGTGTTCTGCAGCATTTTACTACACCCAGAGTACAATATGTGTATCTTTTATGTACCAGGTTATTTTGTATTTGTGTAACGCTACTTTGAAAGCTAGGAAATTTGCTCGCCATGAACTAAAGATTAACTAAAGAAGCTGATACACGTCAGCATACATGGATGTATCGCTTTTTTTGTTAAATATTGTGTGAAATATGTTTGACCCTTCTTTTGAATGATACTACTAATCCTGCAATTAACAGTATATGCATTATATGGCCAAAAGTATGTGGACACCTGACCATCACACCCATATGTGGATGTTCTACCGTCTGTTGTCACAAAGTGGGAAGCAGACGATTGTATAGAATGTCTTAGTATGCTGTTAGTATCCCCAAACCTGTTCCAGCATGGCAGTACCCCATGCACAAAGCAAGGTCCATGAAGGCATGGTTTGCCAAGGATGGAGTGGAAGAACTTGAGTGGCCTGCACAGAACTCTGACCTCAACCCCACTGAAAACACCTTTGGGATGAATTGGAATGCTGACTGCACACCCGGCTTCCTGACTCTACATCACTAATGCTCCTGTGGCTGAATGAGAACAAATCCCCACACTCACGTTCCAAAATCTAGCGGAAAGCCTTCCTTGGAGGCTGTTATTACAGCAAAGGGGAAGTCTGGAATGAGATGTTCAAAAATCACATGGGTGTGATGGTCAGGTGTCCACAAACCTTTGACCATAGAGTGTATATTGACATGTTACTTCTGATATCCATTTTAATATATTAATAAAGCCAGGAAACATTCAACCTGTCAGGTGTTGTTCAGTTTCGCTGTACAAAACTGAAGAATTGGAACTAATTACAGATAGAACCTGAAGTTGTAATCAACAGTTGGAAACCTCTCGCCAGAGGAACTTATAGGAGCCAAGTATTTGGATTTGTCACTTTATACTAACTTAATTTACTTGTATAGAACTGAGAAATAGTCTCAGTAGATTTGGTTAACTTCATAGATGACTAGACGGACAGGACAATAATTTTTAGTAATGTAGTACTGTTTCTGCTTCAGATGTTCAAAACCCATTTTCCTTCTGCTTACCTTCGAGCATTTAATGTTTTGTTTTGTTTTTTTTAATGTACGGTCTGTTCATACCACTTTCTCTTCTGTTTTGTTGTTCTTTTATGTATAGCATTTAGGCTATATATTGACAAAAGTCAATGATGAAATGATTTTTGAACAAACCATATTTGAATTACTCTAAACCCCTAAAAATCTAGACTATTCATGATGTATCATCTAGAGACATGTTATGTATTATTTTATTTCCTCAGAACGTTCTGGTTCACTTGGTTATTTTACATTATAGATATGTGCCTCGTAGCAGAGTTTCGAATTTGACTTAACCATTTATTCTAATAAAAAATATGTATCATGTATAGCTAAATGCTGTAATATCAGTCGAAAAGCCTTTTTAAAAGGTTAGAGCAGATTTTGGGAGTACGAGAGGGCAGAACATTCTTTGGCTTAGTGCAGTGCAGCCATACCTACTTTCTTTTTCTTTTTCCTTTATTTTTGAATCTTTTATTTCCATATTATATTATTAAATGCTACACATATTCTAACCCTGTTTAAGTATTCAAACTGACATAGTTTACTATGTGTTTATAGTACTTGACTTGAAATTGAAAGACAAAATTGAATATTATTTTGGTATGTTATGGAGTGTGTGATAAAACTCCTGACAAAAGAAACCTATACATAGCCACAATCTCAAAGGAGCTCCAGTTGTACATATCGTGCAGCCATTCATTTCTACCCAATGCACTGCGCTCATAGAAGATGACATTCAGGATTTAAAGGATATCAGGATTTATTTTACAACTGTCACATATCTCGAGCATGATGAGTGCATTTTCAAGCAGTGACATTTGTTTTCTCCATCCTGTCACACATCAAGGACACCAGTGATGTCTTTGATGTGGTAGGAAAACTAGAGCTCTTTAGATTTTAGAGTTGAAACTGCTCCTGTCCTGAAACCTAGATAACCAAGAGCAACCATTTCTGTAAATTGTGTTTAGAAAAAATTATTTCGGAAAAAAAAACCATATTTGTTCTGTAATAGCTGGATAGTGTGATCTTGATATTGAATAAAATATCCGCAAATCACGGCTGTTATCAGACACAGATGATGTTACACACTTTCAAAGTTGCCTCTTTTATTTTTAATAGTTTAGTGTCTTTTTACCATTTCTCATCCTGAACTTGGAGAACAGTCTGTCAAATCATGGTATGTAACCTATCACTGGGAATTCAATTGTTTTGTTAAAAAAAAATGTAAAGGTGGTATTAAGGCTGCTATTATTGCACACATGGAACTTGTTTTCATCCCTAAAATGGTTGTCGTAAACTGTAGTCAAAGCATGAAAATATTAGCTCGCATGGTATTTGTGGATGCCTAGCCTGTGTAGTGAATCAAACAAATCCAAACCGGCAGCTCACTGTCAGAGAATCAGAAAAATGAGTGATAATGCCTATTACATATTCACATTATTCAGCCACACACTGAAAAATTTTAATAATTACTTCTGCTGGATTGCACTGTGTTGTAAGACAAAGTGTAGTGTAATATATCTTCCAGCATGATCAGTATTTGTTTTTTTGTGTGCGCGTGTACATAAAGGTGGAGCCAAGCTTTATAAGCCAGCTGAGAGCGACTGGCCAATGCTGGCTGCTTGTGTCCCCGAGAATGATTTCTTTCTTGGCCGGATGACGAGTAGGCTGCCAAAGCTAAGGCAGTCCACAGGTGCAGGATGTCTGTGGAGGGTAGTGCAGAGATAGTTGAGCAGATGAACCCAAAGCTTTAGAGCCCAGCAGGCCAGTCTCATCAGATGAGCCTTTGCGAAATTGATATGAACCGCAAGGGTTTATTTGAGTTCATCCACAGTGACACATTCCAAAAAGGCCCTGAGGCACCTATACCCTCACTTCACACCTGCCTCTTTCTGCCTCACTTGCTTTGTCACTCTGTGTGGATGTAGCACCTATTTGCAACTGAGTGTCAAGTGCCCTTCATAAGGCCTGGATCTCTGTATGTCTATTTTTAACTAGCCTGCCGATGCTAAGCAGCTTATTTCTGTATTTCCCATTAGAAGCAGCTGGTAATTTGGCCAAATGCTTGTGTGATCACCTGTAATGCTTAGATGTTAGAACTAGATGTGTCCCTGCTGCCAGCCTACATCCGAGCTGCATTTGCTTTGTACATTTATTAGTGCAAATAACAATAGTGACAATGAGCAGACCTTAAAATACAAGGCTGCTTGTGGGAGCTGGACCAGGGACAGTGCCATCAAAAGAAACATCCATCAAAGAAAGCAAACAATGCTTTGAAATACTTGTGTGAATTCCAGCTTGTGGGTGGCAACTACCAGCCTGTGAGGAAACAGTGAATTTTTTCGATACCAAATGTGCAAAGTACCTCATGCATCACCCTGATAAACACACTGGGAGGTGTTTGTTATTACCAGCCTTATGGGGATTGGACTATCAAATAATCTTCCAAGCATCATGGGATTCAGCTGCTTTAGGCACCGTCTTAGTTTATTTATTTATTTTTACTTCCTCCCTGGAAATAAAAATTAACATGTGGTGTCCTCCTGCATCAGTTCCTGCGCAGATGCATCTACTGAACACCCGCCAAAGTAAATGATTGGCAAGCTCCTGGATCCTCTCTGGCTCTTTGAGAGGCCTCCTACAGGATCCTGCAAGTGTGAAGAAGGAGGGTTGATGATCCTCTGTAATAGTAATTCGTGACCAATAAAGAGAATGAAACAAAAACAAATAAGTAGAATATCTTAAACTCTAACAAAGTCAGCGACAAAACCAGCGACTACGCATTTTGCATGACTTTTTCAAATGACCTCCATGGGCTTGTTATGGTTTATCATTCTGAAGGTATAATTGCACATTAACTAATATAGTACAATATATACATGTATAGCTCCAACAGGCTTTGAACAAAATCTTTATCCTTCTAGTGCAAGATTGTGTCATTTTGTTCATGTTTTGAGTGTGTTTTAAGTGCAAAATGACACATTGAAGTCTCTTTGAATATCAAATAATCTAAAAACATCGAAAATCCAAATCATGATGTGAATAGGCTGAGGCTATATGCGCCAAATAATTGAAATATGATGTGTGCCATCAGGGTAGCATCTGGTTTGTGGTGTAGTCAGCAGTAAGGGATAACTTGATCATACCCCATGACTAACAATGACAGGAAAACAAGTCTACAGCTGAAAACAATCTTTGTAATAGTAATATGAATTTTTGAGCATTTCCATACATACTGTATAGTTTCTTATAGTAAAAATCATTTTAGTCATTTCTATGCTAACTAAAAATAAGAATTTGCGTTTTGATGCAAACGTTCTGTCTAACTAAATGTGTACTATCTAGGCCTGGGTGATATGTATAATTATATGTATAGTTGCATATCTTGAAACAATGTGTATCACAATTTATTACGTTCTCTCTAAAATTGATGAAAAAAATGATTTATACGGAATAAGTGCATGCAGTCATGTCTGGTCTGCGGCATACCTTATAAATGACTGTTTTCTGGTCAGTGCCTGATTTGTTATTCCCAGACCACAGCCAAACGACAGAAGTCCCTTTTTAGGTAGAAATTTCTCAGGCACTGATAGTGTTGTGGGCTTGTTTTTTTTTTTTGTTTTGTTTTTTGGTACAGGACACCGCTAGACTCACACCATATCACACAGCCCTAGTACTATCTGTGCGATAAAGCTTATTGATCTGTGGTACTCAAATATGTATAGCTATGATGATAGTTTGTGAGCCACAATCAAAATTCTCATTTTTTACAGGCAGTTCCAGGAGTCAGATGAAGTCTCTTCTTCACTTCTTGTAATGATTTGCGTCTGTTTAATTGTAGGTGGTCGCTGAATGGCACACTGATTGATCCGAGGGCTGATAATCGGCGCCGTCTCTCCGGGGGGAATCTGGTGATTAGGAATCTGGACCTTGCAGAGGACGCGGGAATCTACCAGTGCACTGCTTTTAACTCGCTAGGAGCCATTCTCAGCAGGAGAGCGAGCCTTCAGTTTGCATGTGAGTTACTAGCCCTGTTTACACTGAGTTCACAGAAGTCCATTCTTAGCTGTCAAGCTGTTACAGTAATTCTTCTTATTTTACACTTGTTCACACTTGACATTGTTTTATCTTTTCATCACATTCCAGACTTGAATTTTAAAACCCAAATGAGAAGTGCTGTGTCAGTGCGGGAGGGCCAAGGAGTAGTTTTACTATGTGGTACACCCATATATGCAGGAGGTGAGGCTCTGAAATATTATTTGACAATTTTCAGTCTTTTAGTATATTTTATTAACCATTTACTTACATCTCAGCTCCTGTAGCTCTGAAGAATTGATAATGAATTGGTATCAATACTGCTATCACTTCTGCAGAGCTGCATTTTGCCTGGGTGTTCAACGAGTACCCGTACTTTGTCCAGCAAGACAACAGGCGTTTTGTCTCTCAAGAGACTGGGAACCTTTACATCGCGAAAGTAGAGCCTTCGGACGTAGGGAACTACACATGCGTGGTGGTAAATCGCATTACAAAGGTCAAAATGCTGAGCTCTCCCACTCCGCTGGTCCTGAGGACAGATGGTGAGAATGTTTTCACTTTCTCAATCTAATCAGCAGCTGCACTGCTTAGCATTATATAATGGTATAAATTAACAACTATATGAACTGAAAATTTAATATGATTTAACACAATCCTCACCACATTCATATTCAGTTATTATATGTAGTGGTATGATTTTTTCCCCCATATTTTATTATTAAAATGCCTGCAGATTTCCAACATTTGTTGAGCTACAACTTGCTTTGAAGATTATGTTACCATGGTTGCACGCATTCAGTTCAGTTCAATGTCAAGTGTATAGTGATTTTAATAATGGACATTGTCTCAAAGCAACTTTACAGAAATTCAGATGTAGATCTATATTTCCCAGGGGGTGTGAGTGAATGGGTGTATGAGAGTGTGTTCGATTGTGCCCTGCGATGGATTGCCACCCCATCTAGGGTGTCCCCCGCCTTGTGCCCCGAGTGCCCTGGGATAGGCTCCAGACTTAAGGAAAAACTCCCTGAGATGACATGAGGAAGAAACCTTGAGAGGAGCCAGATTCAAAGGAAACTCATCCTCTTCTGAGTGACACCGAATAGCGGGATTATAAATCATTGAAATGTGTAGAAGAGTAAAGGCAAACGGTATTGATTGTGTTGTTTGTGATGTTCAGTATGAGCATGTTGTAAATAAAAATCCTGCGATAAGAAGATTATCCACTGAAGCAAGCATGAGATTTGTGCATAAACTGCTTTTGGGAAGTGCAGATCTTTAGGGTATCCATTGTTTTATTACGTTTCATAGATTTTGGGGCTTTGGTGGTTTTTTTGTCTCCTTGCTCTCTATGAAAAATCTCTGACTGTTTCCTTCAAATCAAACAAACCTGACCAATGGCTAAACGAAATATTCCCCACTAGTGCAAAAGCAGCCGCACACTCTTGGCACCAGTGTTAACTTCAAAAACGTTAAAAAAATTGTTTCCAGACATCTTTTTTCAGATTTTATTCTACTGTGCTCAGGTTGAAATGATGTTATCTCAGCAAAGGGAAAACAAGCTGTTTTTTTTTTTTTTTTTTTTGCTTTTCTGCCTCATAGGTGTGATGGGCGAATATGAGCCTAAAATAGAAGTTCATTTCCCTGACATGGTTCCAGCTGCCAAGGGCTCCATTGTCATACTGGAATGCTTTGCTCTGGGGAAGTAAGTACAGTTCCTCAGTAGTTTCAATCTATGCGTGTCTCTGTTCTTCTTTTACAGGGATACCCCCTCTGCATGCCACTCTACTCTTTTACTGAGTACTCCCACCACTTTTAAACCATGCATGGGTATTCTTTGGTTTTTTAGCGGTTTATTTTACGTTTTATTGAACGCTTTTAATGTTTGGAAACATTCAATATTTGAAAGGATGCAAGGAAAAGAAATAGGGGCAGAAGGAATCGACAGAAAACTTATTTGCCAAACGAGAGTCTCTTGCTTACTGAAGCCTCACTTGAAAGCGACTTCAGTTATTGATGACTTGATTGTTGCACTGCTTTATCACTTGTCACCTGGCATAACAGATCCGAACACACAACACGGTGTGATTAAATGAACATTGACAACATAAATTATCATGCATGGAAAAGCCTAAATTAGACTTGTGCGATATAGGGATTTAATCATCTCTAGACAATAGTAGACTGTCACAATATCCAGCAATGTGTGCTCTGATTATTTTACCAGGAGCGCCGCAGTTTAACAGTAGAGTAGACTAGTATGACTTATCACTCAGAAATACACAAAAAAAACTCTCCAATATATAATGGGAGATTAGCCAATTGTTATATGAATCTGGAATGATTTGCACAGGGGTTAAACTTGACGATATTATCTAACTCTGCCTGGAAGCCCCACCCCCTGCTCCCTATCTCAAATGCTCTTGCTTTCTGTCACGGTAAATGGAGAATGTTTTGAGCTCATTAACTTGAAATGCAATCTATCAATGTATGTTCAACTTAGCTAACATTAGACAAGTATATATAACATCAGTTCACTATTTATTAGGGATGTCACCGAAAAACTTTGGTGGAAATGCTCAAAAACAGCACTTTCAGTCTTTGTCCGAAAAAGAAAAAGGATGGAAATTTGAACTTTTTTTTAATTAAATTTGGTATGTTTGTTTATAGTGTTTATTGTCATGAATTGTAATGGTAAATCATGAGCAGGGAAAATCAATATCACACAAGTCTAGCCTAAATGTTGATGTTTTAGCATTTCCAATAGTTTTTTTTTTCAAAAGGCAGACAAATCTTAATTGACCGGTTTATTTTTTTTATTCAGACCAATTGTTTCTATTGTATTTGGGGGAGATGTTTATACCTCCGCTAAGCTTACATCATATACTGCAATTTAAAAAAAAAACACTTCTGTGTAGGATTATATGCCACCTCTATGCCAACAACTATTTAGAACATGTGCCAGAAGAAATGCTTTTCTTTTATCTAACCGTAAACGTGAACACCTAGAGTTTGCTAGACAATGGAACCAGGTTCTGTGGTCAGACAAGACAAAAATAGAACTTTTTGGCAATACAAGATGGGTTTGGCATAAGAACAAGGTTAGTTATACAGAAAAGAACCTAATCTCCACTGTTGAGTATGGTAGGGCATCTGTGATGTTGTGGAGCGGCTTTTCCACCAGAGGCCCTGGGGCACTTGTTAGGATACATGGCATCATAAACTTCATGAAATATGAGGAGATTTATATGAAAATCTGGCTACTTCTGGGCCCTGGTTAGATCTTCCAACAAGACAATGCCCAAATCCACACAAAAATGGTTCAATAATCACAGAATCAAGCTTTTGACATGAAAACCTGTGGGGTGAGCTGAAGAGGTCCACCAGACAGGAGCTAGAAACCTAGAGAGAGGATCTGGAGAGTTTCTGTAATCTGAGGATTGATTCCTTGCTCTGTATGCTCCAATCTTATCAAGCAGACTCGGTGTTCTTATGATGGCAGCGAGAGGTAACACAATATACTAAATGCAATGCTGCAAATAATGTGGTAATAGTGGAGTTGACGGGAGTTGTATTTTTCTCAGCCCAGTGCCTGAAATAACGTGGAGAAGGGCTAATGGAGTTCCCTTTCCCAACAAAGTGAAGATGAAGAACTCTAATGTCGTTCTGGAGATTCCCAGTTTCCAACAAGAGGATGCGGGTGGATACGAGTGTGTGGCAGAGAACAAGATGGGCAGGAACACTGTGAAAGGACGGCTCTCCTTCCATGGTAAGTTTCTGGTTTTGTGTGTGTGTGTGTGTGTGTGTGTGTGTGTGTGTGTGTGTGTGTGTGTGTGTGTGTGTGTGTGTGTGATTTATCTCATTAAAACACATTGATTAAAGTGATATTTCTTTGGACAGAAATATCCCATTTCATCTTTTAACTAACAAAAATGGTTAACAAAGCAGAACAGAATGGTTGACAGTGAAGGCAGTTTTGCTTCCTAAGCTATGCAAATCAAGAGAAACAAGCATACTTTTTCAAGGAATATGTTCTTCACTGGCAGGAGTCTGTCACCTCATTTAATGGAAATAGAAACCCTAATCAACCACTCAGCAGCAAGAGATGTGCACAAGGCATGTGCCAATGGTCTGGAAGACATATATCTAAACCAATATAGAGTACAACAAAAAAAAACATTTAGATGTACATGTAGAATTTGTCTCATGCTTATTTTCATTCTGAGCTTGGGACACCAAAGCAAGACAACTTTGTGTCATTGCTCCCGTTATTCCTAATTCTCATCATTATCAGAAAAGGTTTTGCCATTTCATTGGAGTTTTTCCAATTATTTTCAATTCAGCACTTTTCTATTCTGCCAAGAGTCTTGTATAGTTTCCATGGCTACTTGGCTGAGAACAAAAAAAAAAAAAACTTGTTTAATTGGTGTTGGCAGCACAGCATTGTGTGCAATAACAGGTGTCAGTGGTGTTAAATGTTGAAGGAAACATCTTTTAGCGCATTCAGGAATTCAGAAAGGTGGCAAAAAAGAACCTTTTCTTTTTCTGAAATATATAATCATATTAATTAAGTCTCAACAGAATGGCTAAGGCCTCCACTCACTTTCATTGCCCTTGTAGCCTGTAGACACTTTATTCCACACCTCTGGTTGGTCCACGGCCAACTCCACACAGCCGCCATGTCTGGAAGGTCAAGATTTAATTGTGAGAAATTGGTGTATATTCACAAATGGGTTTTCCTCATGAAATTAATTCTTTATTAAAAAGCTTTGACGGGACAACTGACAAACTTCTTTTACATCCCGTAAATGTAATGTAGGGCAAATATGTGCCTCTTCACATGGAAAGCAAGGTTATATGTAAGGGTGGGCAATATAATTTACTTCACAGTAATACTGTTATAACTTTAAAGACGATATTTTATTTAAGATTTTGACCTGTGCAGCCTAGCAGTTTGACATATTATTTATTATATATTTTATTTGTTAAACAAAACTATATATTGATCAAGAAGCGTTTCAAAAGTAACGCGTTTCAATTGGTAGATGGCTTTGCTTCGACTTTCTCTTTTCACTTCAAAGATGCAAGTTAATTCAAATTAATTTTTCACACCATACACTAAATTTTGCTTGTCACAGTGAAGTTTGTTAGCCCAAATTTGAAAATAGACATGTTGGCAAAGGCCAATGTGATATTCATGTCACAACCTCAGCCTTGGTCTTATGGAGTCGGGTCCACTTGCCGCTCTGCCTTTGTCACTTTGCCGCATGCAGCCACTTATGGAAAATGAAAATGGGGCAAGCAATTGTTGACATTCTTAAAACTTCATTCGGCTTTCAACTCCATTAACATAACAAGTAAAGCGAACCGTCGCATCACATCTGAATATGAAGTGCCATAACAAAGAGCACCGTTAATAACCAAAGACTTTCAGCTGTTCAGTTTTATAGGCTTTATGTAAGCTTTGTAAAGCCACTGTGAGATTCTGGCCAGACAGCTAGTTGTTGCTTTATTCCAGTATGCTGGGTGATCAAGACTCTTTGTCTTAATAATTAACAGTTCAATACTTCTCCTGATGCCAAGACAGGCCAAGTTGTTAAGTGTTAGTAGATGGAAAGAATTTATAAATGACCACTTCTAATGCAGCCCAGTGCACAACACAACACTGAGTGATTTAAGGAATCTCAAACATGTATTAATCAATTTGAAATCTTGTGTTTTAGGAGCTAATCAGACCAAGCTGGATTTAGAATTGTAGAGCAGTTATTCTAAATTAATATATATATTAATCAAATTTGTGCAGAAACAAAAATGGGTAATAGTGCAGAGATTTAAGATCTATGTCATTAATATGGAAATATCCTGGCTATACAAGGTCTCCAACAAACCATCAAACAAACCCGGACAAGCACACCTGGAGCGTATACAACTTTTTCACCCAACTACACAAAAAGCAAACAGTAGCATGAAATTCGCAAAGCTGTCACTTGTTATGGTTGGCCGCACTGCGTAACACAAACTGTATTGTTTGAGCAGAAAGTAAATACTTTTAAGCATTTCTCCATATTGTTATTGCAGTATGTAGGGACTATACCTCAAACTCTGCACTGTTAATCTACCCAGTTAATCAGACTCTTTTAATCATTTAAAAATCACGTCTGATTTTTTTTATTGTAACAAAAACTAAAATCCTATTTTGTTTCTGCATAAGAAATCAAATGAACCTCAGACGCATTGTCAGTGGGTATAAAGGGTTGTAACATAAATCAAGACACCAGACACCAGTTTATTAGTTTTGAAGTAAATACATTGAAAACAAAATGTTTGCTGTTGGGAATACATGTCAGGCTGAGTCTGGCCAAAATTAAAAACAAAAGACTTCTAGCTTTAATTTTTAAACAATCTATCTTTCCTTGCCAGAACCAAAACAAAAGAAAATACCGTTTCTTCCCTTTCTTCCTATTTACATGTGTCTAACATCCATAACATGTAGAACAAGTACATCGTTCTTAAGGCTAGACTACTGCAGGAGTAAACAGGGTTTGTTAGCAAGCATATAGCTCAAAGTGACAAGGTTTCAAAGCTAGGATAACACGGAGAACATAAACGAGGTGTCAGCTGCCAATTTGCTGGGCTCAAGTGAGGGCCGAGGGGTGACAGAGGGGCGACGTTAATCACAATCTGCCAATCCCCGTGCTAGATCTAGTTCTCTCCCGGGAATTACTGGATACATAGAGAGTGGGAGGGAGGGACAGAGAGAAAGAGAAAAACATGCACACATACAGAGAGAAAATCTAATAATAATAATAAAAAAACAACAATCCAAAATACGTCCAGGGACGTAACATTATTAATTAGGTCACACCTATTAAATCTCTTTTTAATCTGAGATAAATTGTAAATTTGGAAAGATTGGAGTTCAAAACTTCATTTATTGAACTTCATTTATTGGACAGGAAACAATAAAACGCAAACAAAATGTTGAATTATGAATGTTGAAATATTAATCCGCTAACCGCAGTGAGCTTCAGTCAGTCAGTGGTGGTCAAGGCATTGACCTACTGATTGGAAGGTCATGAGCTCAAATCCCAGCCTTGCCAAGCTACTGCTGTTTGAGCCTTGAGCCGAGCAAGGCCCGATCAGTGTTGAATAGATGGTTAGTGTGTGAAAGAAGCAAAAATTGCATGCAAATGTGAGGGGAAGGGAAAACAGTATATGATCAAAAGCACATGGACATGGATTCTGAGCGATTTAAATAAAGACTATAACGCGTTTTTCAGTTACAAACGTGTTCTTCGTACATATGATTCCGTCTTACTCTCAGTTGCGTGGACGGTAAACGTTTCAGGTAGCAGCCAGGTTTAGAAAGCGTTAAGCAAGTGCCAATGAAAGGGCTGGTTTAAAGCGTGATCTAAGGAATGATCAGTCCGCCCTAAGGTATTTGCATCTTCCTGCGGTATGATCCATTTAGAAGGTATTCACTTCTTCAGGAGCTATTATTGATCTGTCTCGAGCCGCTAGCCAAGTGCATCATTTTCTTTAACTCGCATAAACAGCTTGGGAGAAAAGCTGGATACCAGAATATTGTTATCCCCAGACTCACTGTTTCACAGGTAAAAAATTTAGATATTAAAATGACTCCAGGAAAAAAATTCAACAATTATTCCTTCAATTAGGCCAGCTGTTAATTAAGTTAGCTATTAATTCGGTTAGCTGTTAATTAAGTTAGCTATTAATTCGGTTAGCTGTTAATTAAGTTAGCTATTAATTCGGTTAGCTGTTAATTAAGTTGGCTGTTACTTATGAAATCAAAAACTATATCATGTCTCAGCAGGTTAGTTATAGGTCTAGATGAAATGTGCATGGAAAGAGGATGAAACGTGCAGTTCACAGCTCCTTGCACTTTTGTAATGATCACATATTATTATACTGTTCTGCACATCCAGTTCACAGGTTCTTATACTGTCTATTAAATATAAAATACCATTCAGAGTAACTGTATTCTACCCATATTCCAACAAAATCTCTTTTGCTGGATAGTCATCTCTATTCTTAACAGTCTTGGTTCTTAATTGGGTGAAAATTACCCAATAACACACACATCAATGGCGGCACGATATACACAAATTATTACTTAACAATGTGGCAGCCAGGTTGGGAAGAAGTTAAAAGAAGTTAAAGTCAACATTGTTTTCGATCACTGTTAACACATGTTCTTAATAAGATGCTTTTTATAGCTTTCAAAGTATAATATTTATTCATTTGTGTGCTACCCGGCTAAGTGACATCCCCAGAAATGTAGGTTATGTTGATTAATTACAGGAGAAAAGTTGCCGGAAGAGAACTTGAACTAAATCTGCTTATCATATGGTGAAAGTGTGGAGATTTGATTAAAAAATTTCAAAGGTCAACAGGATGGGAAGCTGTCTTAAATTACAGATAACTTCAGGGATAACTGGAGAGGGTGGAAGATAATAAAAGGCTTTGCTCCGACTTCTTTTTCATTTGCAAACAACAGATAAAACAGTTTTAGTTTATTAATAATACATTCACTTGACACTTTATTAGGGACACTGGTACATTCATGCAGTTATCTAATCAGCCAATCATGTGGCAGCAGTGCAGTGCGTGATTGCACTAAAAATCTCTGTGACTTGCATCATGGCAACAGAAGAGCTGTTTCAGGCGCGGGTTCCTCTCCTGTCAGCCAAGAACAGCAATCTGAGACTAGGTCTTTTTCCGGTCTTCAACTGTCCAGTTTGGGTGAGTCTGTGCCCACGATCGCCTCAGATTCTTGTTCTTGGCTGACAGGTGTAGAACCCAATGTGGTCTTTTGTTGTTTTAGCCCATCCACCTTAAGGTTTTATATGTTGTGTGTTCTAAGATGCTTTTCTGCTCACCACGGTTGTAAAGAGTGCTTATTTGAGTTACTATAGACTTCCTGTCAGCTCAAACCAGTCTGGTCTTTCTCCTCTGATCTCTCTCGTCAAAATGGTGTTTCAGCCTGCAGACCCCCCGCACACAGGATGTTTTTTTGTTTTTTGCACCATTCTGTGTAAACTCTAGAGACTGTCGTGTGTGAAAATCCCAGGAGATCAGCAGTTTCTGAAATACTCAAACCAGCCCGACTGGCACCAACAACCATACCATGGTTAAAGTCACTGAGATCACACTTTTCCCCCATTCTGATGTTTTATGTGAATATTACCTGAAGCTACTGACTTGTATCTGCATGATTTTATGCATTGTGCTGCTGCCACACGATTGTCTGATTGGATAACTGCATAAACGAACAGGCATTTCTGTTAAAGTGACTGGTGAGTATATATTAAATTTGTTCTGAAACAAATGTATCATAATCATAGATATGATATGTAGTCTATGTGTATTTTGGCTTCTACCATTTCTACTCGAAACTAAAAAGCCGCAAAAGTTCACTTGTCTACAAGAAAGAACTGATGACCGCATTAGTGGCTTGTCATCTCCTAATGTGAAAGTGACTTCACAGCTCTGCTTGGCATTCCACTGCTTTCTTTGTGTTCTTCAATAAAGCAAATCTGCAAGTTCTGATAAAGAGATGTGATATGACACAAGCTGTCATGATGTACAGTGCTTCTTCACAGATATGACAGCTCTGTCTGTCAGCAAAATACTTTTTATCTACAGGAATTATCTGAAGAGCCCAAGAGTTTTTTTCTTTTTTCTTTTTCCACATAAGCCTTTTTAGAATCTACTGTATGTTTAAATGGCATTGTTTAGTTTGCCTAAATATTAAAATTGTGTAGCTTGTATATAACTCTAAAAGCTATTTGCTCACAAAATTCTTGTTTACTTGTTATTCAGTACTGGTGAAAATATATTCTTCAGTTGATCAACACTTTGTTATGCCTCTGCCAGGGTTAATCAAGATTGTTATATCCTCCACAGGGCTTCAGAGTGCAAGCATTTCACTCACATTTGCGAATGCAATTTACTCGGTACAAAGGTGAAATTGACAAATATCACACATACATCCGCACAATATTATGTAATTTATATCTCAACAATATCCCTACAACCTCATTTGCTAATTGGGAGGATGTTGGCACAGTATCTGCTACTTTACATTATGCTATTATTAACATAATGTGTGAATAATGCACAGAATAATGTGCAACTGACTAAATACTCTAATTTGTCTAAAGCAGATTTTCATTTGGTTTTTAAGTCTAGGCTTTGACTTGGCCATTCCAAAACACAAACTTTCTTTTTTTCAAGCCATTCCTTTGTAGTTTTTGCCCTGTGATTTGGCGCATATACAACGGTCAGCCATAACATTAAAACCACTAACAGGTGAAGTGAATAACATTGATTAACTCATTACAATGGTATCTGTCAAGGGGATATATTAGGCAGCAAGTGAACAGTTAGTTCTCAAAGTTGATGTGTTGGAAGCAGGAAAAATGGGCAGGCATGAGGATCTGAGCGACTGTGACAAGGGCCAAATTGTGATGGCTAGATGACTGGGTCAGAGCATATGTGCTTGTTGAACATCCCATTCCAGATTACCCCCCTCTTATCTGCACTCTTCTGGGAAGGCTTTCCACTAGATTTTGGAGCATGGCTGTGGGAATTTGTGCTCATTAAACCACAAAAGCATTAGAGAGGTAGGGCACTGATATTAGGCAAGGAGGCCTTCCGCACAGTCAGCATTCCACTTCATCTCAAGGGTGTTCAGTGGGGTTGAGGTCAGGGCTCTGTGCAGGCCACTCAAGTTCTTCTACATCAACCTTGGCAAACCCTGTGTTCATGGACCTCACTTTGTGCACAGGGCATTGTCGTGCTGGAACAGCACACTGGAAATTGTAATGCTACAGTATATAAAAACATTTTTATATTTAATTGTGTGTTTCCAACTTTTTTTTTTAATTGTTTAGTAATTTGGTATCTTGCGCATGTATGCATATGTATGTTTAATTCAAAAGAATGATGCATCAGATGAACTGCATCAAATGAATGTGTGCCCTCTATATGTAGAGCTGTGCTTCTATGCCGGACATTTAGTCATGTAAAAACTAAAATATAATCACCATCACTTATTTATCTTAATTACAGTACAAATTATGCGTTAATGTAGCCCAGTCACAGACATGTATTGCATGCTCAAACCTGACGCCAAAATGTGTTCCAAATGGGACAAGCTCCAGGATAATTATCAGAACCAGGGCCAGGAACCCTGTGGTTCACAATTTCATTCTTTGTGATTAGCCATTCTAGGGGACAAGAGGATGCCATTGTTCACATGTTTAATTTACAATTCACAACAGTTGTATGACTGAATTCAGACACAAGTGGAAGGCAACTATTTTAAGGCTTCCCTCTGGGTTTTCATGTGACTTATTGGGAAGGTTAGAGGGAACATATGCCAAGTCAGCTGTGCGTCTGATAGGCCATGGCCCCTGAAATCGGCTTCTGTTCAGTACTGACAGAGTAGACAGTGCTGTGTGCCAGCTCTCTGCCAAGCTAGGCCAAAGAATAGTAATGCTCTGCATATCTGCACAAAATCCAATCTTGGATCTTGGATTTTGTCAAAAACAGTTCTTTCCACTACTTTTTCTTCAAATTTTGTCCAATCATCACCAAATTTGGCTCACATCATCTTGAGACCTGTCTGAACAAAAGTTATCAAAGAATATTGATATTCAAACCGTTCTCCTCTAACACGCTGACAAATGGAAAAAATGGGATGTGAGGGTGTATCTCAGCAATGCACATTCGTATCATCAAGAAACTTGATAAGTATCTTCACAATCATGCCCTGAATGTACTCAAGACATTTTATGACTCTGCCACCTTGTGGTCAAGAATTGTAACTCTTCATTTGAAGAGTTTGTGCTAACTTCACAGTTCTTTTTTCCTATAATTCCCTGAGGTATGCTGAAGTGAACGGACACTAAGACCTGAAATTCAAGTGTACTTCCTGTTGACCATCTTAGATTTTGTCAAAAACTGTTGTTGTTTTTTTTTTGCTACTCCACCAACAAGTTAAGTCCAAACAACACCAATTTGGCATGCATCATATTCAGACCAACCTGGACAAAAGTTATCAAAGGAGTGTTGATATTCCAAATGCTTTGTAATGTGCCAACAAATATGATAGGGAAGCCACCAAACAGGAAGTGATTCTGATTCTTAGCAATAACCTTGCACAATGACACAAATCTTGGTAGGCATCTTCAGGACCATGCCCTGAGGCTGTACAACAAATTTTGTGACAGCACCACTTACTGGTCAAAAGTTACAATAACATGCCAAAAACGATTCCATCTAACTGCCATTTTTGCTACTCCTCCTACAACTTTTATCCAGTCTTCACCAAGTTTGGCTCAGATCATATTGAGACCTGTCTAAACTTGCACAAAGTGGGGGGAAAAGGCCCAGACTGATGAGAAAAAAAAATAAATGCCTTAAATGTTTTTAAATTGCGAGAAGAAAATTTTTTTTAGGTAAGAGCAGTAGCAATCATGACCAAAGGTAAGCAAAGTAGCAACAGACAACTCACAGGTCCATGCTGCCCATTTGTTCATCAAGACCTTTCCTCCTACAGTCAGAGAATTCCACCACTGTCTGTGGTCAAGTGGTCGAGTGAAACTACAAAGCACTCTTGAATCCCTTTGCCTGAAGTTATGGCTCACCGAGTCTGGGTGCTTGGCCCCTGAAAATTCTGCTTGCAGCTTTAATTATAATTGAACTTTCATGAAGTTCAGGTGAGCTGCAGTCAGGTTTATATTAGGTCTGAGTTTCATTCTTTATTTCAGAGTATGTACTATCCTTGGTATTCTTAGTGTAAATACCACTCAGTTTCACAAAATCACCAAGTCACATAATAATGTGGTATTTACCTATTGGATTCTCTTACCCTGAAATGTTATTCTATAATTTACTATGTAAGGATAACTATGAAGGTATGTCATACCAAGCTGTGAATTTTGCCAGTCTTATTCTTTCTCTGTAATAATTCTGCCATTTAGCTTTTCTTCATATGCCCAAATTCTTCTCTATGAGACACGAAACTCAAGATTCTTTTTTTGAGTGTGTAATGTGTATAATGGTTTTGCCTGGGGAGCATTGGCATAAATCACTCAAATAAAAATAGTAACAGCGATTGCTGTACAGTACTTTTTGTAGTACTTATAGTGAAATCAGTCAATACTGACTCTAGATAGAATGCTGTGGCTTTATGTGAAGAATCAATCCATTTGTAGCCTTAAAATAATAACCAAAAACAATTATATTCAGTGTAAATTCAGAAAATATAAATGTTCCTCAAAAATGTTACTTAACTTGACTTTTGCAAATAAATTTCTGTTTTCCTGATAAACATATCAGTAGCCTAAGCTAATCTATTAGTTCTATAAATGTTCTGTTGCTTCAGACATGTACACACAATGATTCACTGGGATTGCAGCTACAGACCTTTTTTTTTCTCTGACTAAATATTGATCATGGCAAATTGTCTGGTGTCCTTCCTAGAAGATTGTACAGCCTGGTACAGCAGCGGTTTCTAGATATGTGATACAGTCAATCCCTTGGGAGTGACAAAGCCATCCCAGTAAGACTTTAAATACAAGACTGCATTCGGTAAAGACCACTATTTGCCGCAATGCGCATTTGCATGGGTTAGTTTGGGCTGCTATTAGGCACTGTTGTGTGAAACATTTGACTTTGTTTTCTCTACAACACATTTCACAACTGTTGCCTAGCTAATGAGCTTGGGAACTCTTGAGTGAGTTTCTGCCAGAGTCTGCAGCCTCCAAAAGAGCATGATTTGCAGTGCTAGTGGCTACATCCCCATATGGGGGTTTTAGATGTAAAATTTGTGTATATTTAGACTTATTCTCAGTGTGTCATTATAATTTGTTTGTGTGTTTGGATGCCTAGCTAAGCCTCAGTGGGTGCAGACCATGCATGACAGTGCCTTATCCATTGATGAAAGTCTGTTTTGGGAATGTAAAGCCAGTGGAAAACCCAAGCCCTCATACAGCTGGCTAAAGAATGGAGAACTACTTAACACAGAGGTAAAGTAACAACTAAATGTGGCAGTGTTATTCGTGACCAAAAGGCATGTTTGATTCTGTTCTGAAAATGTATTTGTTACATAACAATGGTGTCATCTTTAATTGCTGTTTTGGTTGATTTTTGTGCATTCATATTAATTAAATTACGTATATTAACAAACATACAGGTTTTGTATTATACATGGTCAGAAAGTGTTGATTAATTTTCTGTTACAACACAGCTCTGACAGTAGTGACTGCAGGGCAAATGACAAGCACATATATATTAATGTCCGCATTATTATACAGGTGTCAATTCAATTTCTGCAACATCACCATTTTTATGAGGCCTTGAAGGGCCATAAACAAGGCTATTCTATTTGTAACATATTATAAATGCATTTATACTCAAAGTTGATGTTGGTCGTGAGTCTGTTTACTGACAGACAGCGAGTGGAATGAGGACACAGAAGGCAAGCTTCAGAGAAATTTGACGCTGTTGTTTTTATTTATTTTTCTGAGCATTGAAAGGTGCTTCACTTAGAAATCTAAATCACGTCTCAAGAAATGAAAAAACAAGGCATGTTTCTGTGATATGTCTGTTCATGGTCAAGGTCAATGTTAGCTCTACTTGCATTGGCCTTCTCTAGCAGATCCCACTCACTGTACCACAAACAGCATATAAATAAGCATCATTAAGAACCACCCACAGGTGTAACCACTCACTCATTACCTGCTCATTCTCTGCAACTCCTCCCATTCACAGCTGGTGCCTGACCATGCCCTCACTGCCACAGGGGCATTGGCCAATATTTGGCCCATGGGCCTTGAGTTTGACACCTGTGTTTTAATATGTTATTGTATCAGTAGTAACAGGGATTTGTATGACATGACATACACCAATCAGTCATAACAGAAAAAAACACCTGACTAATATTGTGTTGGCCCCCCCTTGTGCCACCAAAACATTGCTGACCTATCGAGCCAAGGATTCCACAAGATTTTTGAAGGTGTGCTGTGGTATCTGGCACCAAGGCATTAGCAGCAGATCCTTTAAGTCCTGTAAGTTGCGGGATGGGGCCTCCATGGATCTGACTTGTTTGTCTAGCACATCCTACAGATGCTTGACCGGATTGAGATCTGGAGAATTTAGATGCTAAGTCAACACTATGAACACTTTGTCATGTTCCTCAAACCATTCCTGAGCAATTTTTGCAGTGTGGCAGGGCGCATTATCCTGCTGAAAGAGGCCACAGCTATCAGGGATACCATTGCCATGAGGGGGTCTTTTTGGTCTGCAACAATGTTTAGGTAGGTGGTATGTGTCAAAGTAGCATCCACATGAATGCCAGGACCCAAGGTTTCCCAGTAGAACATTACCCAGTGCATCACGCTGCCTCCGCCCTCTTTTCGTCTTTCCATATTGAATCATGGTGCCATCTCTTCCCCAGGCAAGAGATGCACACACACCTGGCTGACCACATGATGTGAAAGAAAACGTGATTTGTCAGACCAGACCACCTTCTTCCATTTCTCCATGGTCCAGTTCTGATGCTCACGTGTCCATTGTAGGTGCTTTTGGCAGTGGACAGGGGTCAGCATGGGCACTGACCAGTCTGCAGCTATGCAGCCCCACGCAGCAAGCTGTAATGCACTGTGTACTGACACCTTTCTATCATAGCCAGCATTAACTTTTTCAGCAGTTTGTGCTTCAGTAGCTGTTCTGTGGGATTGGACCATACGGGCTAGCCTTCACTCCCCACGTGCATCAATGAGCCGTGGGCACCCAGGGCCCTGTTGCCAGGGCCCTGTTGCTAACCCTAACCCTAACCTTCCTTGGACACCTTTTTATAGATACTAACCACTGCATTCCAGGAACACCCCACAAAACCTGCCGTTTTGGAGATACTCTAACCCATAGTGAATCCAGGCATCACAATTTGTGTCACAGTCGTTCAGATCATTTTTCAGATCATTCGCTTGCCCATTTTTCCTGCTTCCAACATATCAACTTCGAGAACTGACTGTTCACTTGCTGCCTAATATATCTGCCATTGTTACCAGACAATCAATGTTATTCACTTCACCTGTCAGTGTTTTTAATGTTATGGCTGATCAGTGTTTATGCTCATATAATTTAAGCCTAATGAGAAAGAGAAAAAAGATAGAGGCTGGTGAGGGAATGACAAGGTATTGCTGTTATAAGTGATAGAAGGGACTTATTTTGCAGATGTTCCACAACATTAAATGTAACCATGAGTTAGCTAAAAAATTATGATGCATTCCTCTGTAATAATGTATATTTTTAATTGCCATTAGTATAATGCCACTGGGTGTTAAAAAAAATTGGTATAAGCAGAATAATTAACTCTTGCCTATTCATGTTTTGTTGGAGTTGAATCAGAGATACTGAGAATAGGGTTCTAAACCATTTATTTTTGCTAATTTTGTTATTGTTAATATCAATATCAAGTTACTGCACCAGTAACTGATTTCATAATCGTAACAAGACTATGTATTTATAATAAATTTGGTCACTTATAATGAAATAATTTGTCAATATTTCCAGCCTTAGTATATATCAGTGAGGGATGGTAAGTTGTTTGTCCTGCCAAGCCCCACTAAATTTAGACGATGGGCATGATCAGTGTTCAGAGTGATTGGGACCTGAACATCTGCGATGGGTACTTACAGCCCTAACTGTTGCATAATACTGTTAGTGAGATATGAAACACACATCACAGGCTATGGAAATACTGCGGGCTATTCCACACCTTCCTCCTAATGCAGCTGTTAGAGCTGTTAACAGCCCGCTTTGGTAGGGACTGCTGGTAGCTCACAATTGAAACAGTAAAAAGATGGTAGTATAAAGCAGGAGTACAGCACAGCAGCAGTACTGAATATGCTTCAGCATATGCTACAGAGTGGTGTTAAGACTGCCTTGGCAAAATTAAAGCTGGATCCCCTTAATATAGCTGGCCAAATGCCTAATTCATTTTGTAGTACATTTGCTCAAGCAAGCGACTGGGCTTTTCCCCAGTGTAATGACTTAATTAATAAGCTCTTATGGGCATTGAAGAGCAGACCTGAAACCATGACTTGATTAAAGGGCAGTCATAATGTTTGCAATAAATGATTTAGAAATCATAGGGTTAGGATCCATGGCTCTGGTAAAGACTGTCTGACTCATTAGTTGTACAGGCTGTTGACACCTTGTGAGAAAAGTAAGTGTAAGTTGCATCTCCAATACAGTGGCATACTCTGCATATTTTGCTACTGAAACGTAAGGAAATAATGCCTGCAGCAAAGGACACAATTGGCTCAGAAAGCTTACAGACAGCATTTCATGCTACGGGACTCAAAGCAACAAGTTGTATCAGATCACTGGGTCTGTTATCACAGATGAGACAAGTTTTGTTGACTCAAATACCATTGTATGAGCATTGTCTGAGGTCTTTGGTGCACAGGCCCAGGAGAAATTAATTTAACATGTTCTATCTGAGACAAAAATAAAACACAAGACACAACAGATAAAAAGCAAACAAATGAAAAAACAAAGCTCAGTATCAGCAGATCATCATACTTGAAATGAGAACTTTGTCCCTAGTATTTTCAGGAACCCCTAAAAGGGCTGCATGAAATAATGCAGACATACAACACCATGGTGGTATTTTCCATCAGTCACCATGATGGCACAAATCACAAAATGTGATGTTGAAGTGGGCAAACAAGCTCAGGATGTGGGCAGGTGCACACCTTCTGGCTTTGAGAGCTGCATACCCACTGGACCAATATAATCTTACAGTCAGTGTGTTGTCAAACAGCAAGCTTATACCCATGAAATGACAAATCACAAGAAGGTAGTTCATTTTATTTGGACGACCTACAGAAGAGAAGTCAATCTGTTTGTGAACAGACAACTCCCTGCTCAGTGTGATTCATAGACAGAGACTGAATTCTTGGGCCAGGAATGCACTGGCACATGATTGGTTAAACCTACAGCTCTAGGCTTTCCCATCGCTGTCACTGTTCTGAAAACACTGCAGTGCATTCACACGTTGCACACCGTGGCCAAACCCATAATTCCTGCCAAGATACCGATGCCACAATATATAAATAAATTTATCAACCTATCTGTTTTTGCAGATGAGAATGTGCCCAGGCCAGGTTATCAAAAGTGCAATGTGGAAGTGAATGCCAGCTGGTGGGTCACTGACCAGCTGTTTGTGTGCTTTGGGGAGCACCATAAGGTGGGATCTGCTGTCTAAAGACAGGTTACCCCACTGGGTAAAGGAGTGTGCAAACATACATGAAGAGGTGCCTTCTTCCATTCCATTCCATTCTTAAATGCCGCTTGACGCACGCTGTGTGCTACTTTCTGGCCAGCACTTCCAGATATTTGTGAAGTGCCGACATGGAGTTCACCATCTAACTTTCTTTCTTTCTTTCTTTCTTTCTGCTCAGTTCAACTGACCCTCAATAGATTACATTATTGAGCAGTTTTTATCCTCAGTAGGACACAGTATCAGCACCTTGAGTAATTCACCCTCAGCAAAGAGCAGTATCAGAATGTTGAATGATTCTCATTCTCCAAAAATAAAAACAGCATCTGCTTGAGTGATTTTTATCCTCAATAGCCCAAAGAAAAGTATCAAAAAGTCGAGTGATTCTCATCCTGAGTAGGAAGCAGTATTAATACCTTGGATTCTCTGACTCTGTAAAATACGGTATTTGCACTATTTATGAGTGCCCTCTGTATAAGGGCTTGTTACGAGCCCTCATAACTATTACCTGGCCTCCACTAATTCTGAAAGAAAATGCCCAGGCAGTCCTCCACTCAGCTGTTGAACCCTAGGTTACAGATGTACCTTTCAGGTGTATTCCTTATGTAATAATGAAAATGTAGTAAATGTGAGTAGTGATATACCAGTGACATGCATTTCCTGTTTGTTTTCAGTATTTTTTTTGTATTTCTCTGTCCTTTTTGTCTCTCTGTCTGAGTGTTTGTATGTGGTTTGCAGGACAGGATTCACATAGAGAATGGAGCTCTAACTGTAGTCTCAGTCAACCTGTCTGACGCTGGCATGTATCAGTGTGTAGCGGAAAACAAACATGGAATCATTTATTTCAGCGCTGAACTGGTGGTGCTTGGTAAGACAGTTCTCAAGACACTCCCCCTTTTGTTCTTTATGTCTTCTCTTGCTTTCTTTTTGTTGAGGTGTTTCCTTTATCATCACAAATTTGCTTTTGGGCTGACTGAACACTCTAGGCTAATTAAGTAATTGCAATGCTGTCTCACAGCGCAGTGGCCAACAGCAACTGCACCCAGCAAGAAATGCTGGATCAGTTGCCACTCTCCACTGCCCTCTGATAAGTTGGTGCTCTCCACTGCCTTACATCTGTTTGCATTGCTCTAGTATTGCTATGCTCTATGTTCAAAAATGCAATCTAACTATATTTGTGTTAAATATGCCCATTTGAGTTTGGCCCCCTTCATCCTCTTAGAGGGAAGGGTCAATGCAAAACAGCACAGAGTTATTCTGATTGATCACCTTTATCCTACGGTGAAAGATTTCTATCCTTGTGGGAGTGGTCACTTCCAGGATGACAATATCCAGGATGTACTCTCTGCTCTACTCCCACCAGTTTTTACTCTCTGCAGTCTATACTCACTGCTCTCAGATGGGCTATTATATCTCTCTTTGTACTGCTTTTTTCCCCCTTCTCCTCAGCCTCACCCCCGGATTTCTCCAGATCCCAAGTGCGAGCACTACTTAAAGCTAAAACTGGCAGCGCTGTGACTATGGAGTGTAGGCCCCAGGCTTATCCCCCTCCCATCACATCCTGGAGGAAAGGCAGTGAACAGCTTCAGAGCACAGACAGGTAAGGATGTTAGCTCTTTCTTTGTTTCCTCCTCTGTCTTTCTCCTTAGTGGGCTTTGTCTCATGTTTCCCATTTGCCCTTTTTGTACTGTCTTACTTTTTTCTTCTCACCTTATTAACTGCAACAGGTTATATGAAATTCTTTATGTTATTCTTAATCTTGTGACAAAAATACATAATAGTTTTAGCCTTATTTCAGTCATAGAGTTACTGTTAATTTATGTTTGTAACATCCGGATCCACTGGCGATCCAGGAGCCACTGTTCTTCATCCTCCCTCCAAATCCAGGCAAGCCATTATAAAGGTCACACTCACCTGACGTTTAGCCCACCTAATTCCTAAGTTTCTTCCGATCAATCTATGTAAACTGCTCATTCAAACAAACTCTTTTGTGAGGTTTTGCTATCTTTTCTGTGTTCTGGTTTCAACCTGTTTGCTTTTCCATTTTTCTTGATTATGTTTTTTTTCCCATATTGCTCTGTTAGCCTGATTACTTGACCTTCTGTCTATTTTTGCACATACATGCATACACCTGCCTCTGATTTAGTAGATTGACTTGATGCAAACCTAGGGCACCTTGTGATGATTATAAAAGAAACAGAGATGATGGTTGTATAATGCGATGAAAATACAATTTTTACATTTTCAGAGTCGAATGAAGTAATCATCATCATTTCCTCACACTGAGACTGACAGTTATGTGGTCTGTCAAAATCACCTGATTACAATAGCAATAGCACCATATAAAATATGTGTAGGCTATAAGCATTATTGACTGATCACACAGTTAATCTAGTGCTGCTATACACGTTACATTAATAACAGAGGGCATTTCAGGACTTATTTGAATATCTTTTTTTTTGCCTGCATTAGCTTTGACTTTTAACTATGCCTTGCCTTGCCAGTTATTGCAAATAATGTCAAGGGGTTTTGGGTAAGAATCTGCTGCTGCCATTTTGATGCGGGCTTCAGTAAAGGTCAAAATTAGTGCGTGTAGAGTGTGCATGTGAGCACCATTCTGAAGCTGAAAATGAGAAATGGGACACCCAACAGCCTCGCAGATCTAGTGGGCATGCAAAAACTAGGTCTCATGGCTGCAATGCACTATTTGGGACACGGCCTTAACACTTAAAACTAATCTTTTAGTCTTTTTTCTTCTATAGGTTTTTTTTTAAATAGCTAACATTAGCTTAACTAGACAGACCCTACAAAAAAGCAGAGAAAACTTTTGTCCAAATGAATGGATCTGACATTTTCATCTCATTTTCCTTTGTTGAGGAAATTGCATTTGCCATTACATTTTGTCATGTATTCTGAGTAGAAGGGTGAATTATTGTTTAGACTTCAACATGGAAAAAGGTTGTTGATGAACATTTATTTGTCTTAGTTTTCATCAACAAATTGAACACTGTCTCACAAATACCTCCTCAATCATACCTCCACCTCTACCTCCATTTTGTAGACCCCCCCCCCTCCCTTTTTTTCCTCTCACTTTCTTTTCTAGTCATCCCTCCTCTTTCACATGACTGGCCGCAGTAAGCTCATAGTGTTGCAACAGCTATCAAAAGGTGACGGAGCAACAGCAATTGTGGAGGGACACTAACCATAACGCTCATGAATTTTGGAGGAGACTATTAGCTTGGCCTGGTAGGGGGTTGCACTGCAATTTGGACAGATTCTATGAGGTATAAAATGATTCATGGTAGGAGGTGATAACAGAATCAAAGCTTCTTTTTTTTCCTGATGAATTAGGATTAAGTGGTATGGGACTTATTGTGTCAAGGAAATCATAGGGAGAAGAAAGGCATTAATGGTTTGCCATGGTGTGTTTGCTTTCTTTATTTCTTTATATTCTTTAATTGATGCCAATAATATAAAAATGACTGGTTTTCACAACATTTTCTCAATGGTACTCTTAGTCCCTGACCTAGTGAACTAGCATGAGGATGTGTTTTTGATAGATACTTCAGAGCTCTTCTACAAGTAGCTCTGGAGAAGGGCGTCTGCTAAATGCTGTAAAAGTAATAAAAATAAGAAGTTTAAACTTGACAGTATAAAAGTGCAGTAATACATGCAAACGATCAAGTCAATGTTTACATTAGTTAGTCGTCTTATGTGTAATATTTTCAGAAATTCTTTCTGAATTTTTCTGAATTTACGCGTACATACGTTTGTATCCAGCTTGATAAATGAGGCCTGTTGTTTCTGTGAATGCAATATAATTAGCAGCATATTTTTGAAAGCAACATTTTTGTAAAGTAATAAGGGCATTTTTGTACAAAACAGAAAAAAAACAAAGATAAATGTACACTTTAATAAGAACACCTGTACACCTGCTCATTTTTGCAGTTATCCAATCAGCCAATCATGTGGCAGCGGCACAGTGCATAAAATCATGCAGATACAGGTCAAGAGCTTTAGTTAATGTTCATAACAAACATCAGAATGAAGAAAACGTGTGATCTCACTCAGTGACTTTAACCATGGTATGGTTGTTGGTGCCAGACGGGCTGGTTAGAGTATTACAGAAACTGCTGATCTCCTGGGATTTTCACACACAACAGTCTCTAGAGTTTACACAGAATGGTGTGAAAAAACAAAAAAACATCCTGTGTGCAGAGGGTCTGCAGGCTGAAACACCATTTTGATGAGAGAGATCAGAGGAGAAAGACCAGACTTTTCTGAGAAAAGCGTCTCAGATTGCACAACACATCAAACCTTGAGGTGGATGGGCTACAACAGAAGAAGATCATATCAGGTTCCACTGCTGTCAGCCAAGAAAAGGAATCTGAGGCTATCATGGGCACAGACTCACCAAAACGGGACAGTTGAAGACTGGGAAAAGACCAGGTGATCTTTTTCCTAATCTTCAACTGTCCAGTTTCGGTGCCCATGATAGCCTCAGATTCCTGTTCTTGGCTGACAGGAGTGGAACCCAATGTGGTCTTCTGCTGTTGTAGCCCATCCCCACCTTCAAGGTTTTGTGCATGGTGAGATGCCTTTCTGCTCACCGCAGTTGTAAATATTGATTATTTGAGTTATTATATCCTTCCTGGCAGCTCGTACCAATCTGGCCATTTTCCTCTGACATCTTTTATCAGCAAGGCTTTCTACCCACAGAACTATCTCTCACTTAATGTTTTTTGTTTTTCGCACCATTCTGCGTAAACACTAGAGAGTGTCGTGTGTGAATATCCCAGGAGCAGTTACACAAACCAGCCCTTCTGGTACCAACATCCATGCCACATTTTTTCTTCATTCTGAAACTGAGGTAGCAGTGAAATATGGACTTTATTTTTAAAAGTTCTACAACAGATTATTCAGATATGTTTGATATCTGAATAAGACATGAGAAAGATATTCAAAACTTTGCTGGACATGGTTATGGTGGCACTGCTGCCCCAGAGGCTTCTTGAGTAATAGTAGGATGATGTGGCTGTAAATGCAGCACATTTATTACAGGCCTCATCAACTGCAGGTTTGAAGAGATGCTTACTGACAGTAATAAACATATATTGTTGCCACCAAGATGCATCAACCAGCTGCAAGCCCTGCACCACGAAGTGATGATTGATGTTCAAATCCAATAAAACACACTAATATCGCCCTTTTAAAAGACAAGATGAAACTTCACACTCTGTTGGCCAAGTAGGTTTAAATTTTGGGTAATGCTTGTCTCTCTCCTCCAGGATAAGTCTTCTCCCTGATGGAACACTAAGAATCATAAATGTGACAAAGACAGATGTGGGCAGCTACACATGCCTGGCTAGAAACCAATTTGGGATGGCAAGCACCACCAGAAGACTATTGGTCACAGGTAAGTGTGTTATTTTACACTTTCATTGGCTTGTGTGCTGTTCACAGTGTTATACACCTTGGAAAGAGAAGCATTTGGGGTTTTTAAGTTATCAGGTATTCAAGCAGTGATGTGAATTATGTGTCAGCACAGCTGCTTTACCCTTGCTGTGACTGTTAAATTCAGTCACATCACTTTCTGGGGAGAGAAATTGCCAGTGTTATGGACAGTGCATCTTGAGTTTCTGGTGAACTTTTTTCCCACTATAATGAATTTGGAGAGCTGGTCACTTTCTATGCAAGAGCTTTAAAGCAGTACACCACCCTGCTTGCTAAATTCAGTTTGTCAGATGTACCCAGTAGAGATAGTTTTAACTTAATTACCTACAGTAAAGATTTTGACACTGGTATTTAGCATTTATTAGATTATTCAAGATGTAAATCATATTCTATGGCTTTCACAGTCATCAGGTCTCAACCGTATTGAAAACACCTACAGGACATTTTCTGGACTGATGTGTTAGAGAGCATTTTCCACCACCATCTTCAAAACGCCAAAGAATGGTGTTAATCTCTCAAGTACAGCTCCAGAGACTTGTAGTATCTGTGCCAAGGTGCAATTAAGCTGTTCTGGTGGCTTGTGTTGGCCCAACACTTTACTAAGACAGTTTATGTTGCTTTTCTCTTAATTTGCCAGCTGTCTGTGCTAATGGGCATCTTAAAATAAAATGTATTGTTCTGAAATCAGAATGGACTATCAGTTGATTGACAGGTCTATGCATATTATAACATGAGGTTGTGTGGGATGTTTTGCTCAGATCCAACACGTATCACTCAGGGCCCAGTGGATATGGAGATCATAGTGGGTGAGAGTATCGTGCTGCCATGCCAAATCGCGTGTGATGCCTCTCTGGATGTGTCCTTTTCCTGGGCCTTTAACGGCCAGCTCCTCAACAAACTCGACCCGCACTATGAGCACGTTGGTGGGGTAAGTGAAAAAGCATTTGAATGTATAATATAACCGCGTGTGTTTTGGTACATCACGGTGTCTGCTTACAACTTCACAGTTTCTTAGAAGATGATTAAGTTAAGCAATATCAATTCCACATATCAGTAGAAACCTTTAATAGTTTATTAAAGCAATGATACAGAAATATATAAGCTATTTTTTACCAGGTGTCTTTTCTTTTTCTTTTTGTTTTTTTTTTAAAGGAGGCAGATGATTTGAGCTTTGGTCATCATTGGTGTGACATGTTGTTACCTGTATTACCTATTTTAGATTTTCTCATTCTAACATTGTAACATCCTTAGTCTCCATATAATCACTACTTACATAATTAATACTTAGAGTAAACTCTAAGACTAGATTAAGGTCAAATTTAAGATTGGTGCTGTTATATCACTGCTAATTATAATCTTCTGCTTTTGGTGAAAAATTATATAAGGATATAAGGATTACACAGTTCACATGATAGATCTTTTGTCTGATATCTCTGCTGCGTTTCCCCTTTGTATAATCATTTAGTGCTTTTATTTAATGTTCTTTCCATCAAAAATCAATTCAGCCTCTGTGCAATGCCGTCATATGACTCTGAGTCATATTTGCTTTGATGCTTAGTCACCTGCAAAGTCTGAGCTAGATATATATGAAATCAGTACTCCTGGCTATGTAATAATGAAAATTAGTATCAAGAAAGGAGGCAGAAAAATTTGCTACAGAGATCCCAGGTGGACATATTGTATCAATATTGAATCTGCATGATTACTTTTAGCTCTTGAAGAAAGTTTTATAAAGCTGTATTATATAAGGATGAAATACAGCAGTTAGATTGGCTTTGAAATATGTATGTTGTAATGCATCGTGAAAGCAAATTGGGTTATAAATCATAGCAGCAGTCTGGGAATAACTAATTCAGAATTTATTTATTTATTTATTTAATCAATTATTTCTTGCTTGACTGCAAGATTATGTTTGCTGATCAGACTAAACTCATCAACAAATCAATCAGCCTTTAGGCAGATGCTCTGACACACCTTTTCCAAATTTTGGGTTTACAAGTGATTCATATCTGTAATAAGCTTCCATTTTCTACGAATTCTGCAACGTCCCCCATCTGGTGGGATTATCAGTGTGATGTTCACGGCTTAGAGGAGTTCCATAGGATTGCTTTCCATAATGAAAACAACGCTGCAGGCTTACATTTAGCTCAAAATGCATATTAATTCCTTAATGCTGCTTTTATTCTTCTGAATCTTCTGAATACATAACAACTGTTTTTGCCTAGAGGTATGGCTATAATGTTTGATGTAAATAAAAACCACAATCACATCACTGTAACTGAGATTATGATGCCTGTATGCTGTTGACCATTGATGCTTAAACAGTGTTTGCGCTTTTTTGTGAATTTTTGATAGTTTGATAAATGAGGATTTTCATAATATTTATAAAATGCACAAGTTTAGAACATATTGTCCATTGTTATTTGTTATATGGCCTAAGGAACATGAATCACAGAGGCCACAGAGCATGATCGAACCACAAGAATTCCTCTTTAGTGTTATTAAAAGGGAACGGAGAAGGGAAATGTTACAAGGTTTGTGTTTCAGTGCTCTAGTGGCAGCTCCATTGGCAACCTACAATAAAGAAATGAAAGTGCTCGGTACCTTTATTGCATGATCTTCTCCTCCAGTGTTCAGCTCTTTACTTCAGCTCCAGATGAGTTGCCAGCCTGATGCAGACGTAGTGTATGCATGCATGTGCATTTGTTTATGAGCTTTTGGTGTTTCTGTCATTGGTGCTAAGGTTAGGCTGCCAGCAATCATGGGTTGATATGTGTATCAAGTACTACTGACTTTGTCCAGGGAAGAGTCTTTCTCTTAAAGTATAAGCACTCAGTGCTAGTTTAAATACTAGCTACAGCACTGCCTGTTAGATATCGTTACCAATTATCAATTTTGGTTATATAAACTTATATACAAGGTACCACTCATTTGCCCTGAACACACCAGCTTCTTTATCATTATTAAATTAACACATTTGTTTGATTGCACCCATGTGAATCTGTATTCATCACAAGCACCGTTGTGCAATTCAGGCTGTCTTCACGCTGCATCCAATCACTGCACCTCTTGTGCTCAAGCTCTAATTAGAGCACATTATATTCTAGGTTCAGTAGCTTGATCTGGTGCAGTGTTAGGCATGGGGAATGTTTATCCAGGACAGGATATGAACTCCATCTACACATTTTGTTTCTCCTACTGTCTTTCTAAATGATTACACTGACAAATATGTAAATTTAATGCACATCTGAATATGTATGCTAGATATACTCATATGCATGATATTTAGTTAAGCTTGTACAGTTTAGCAAATGTGTGTGTGTGTGTGTGTGTGTGTGTGTGTGTGTGTGTGTGTGTGTGTTTGCACAAAGGGGGTGGCTGGAGATCTAATGATACGCAATATTCAACTGAAGCATGCTGGGAAGTATGTCTGCGTCATCGACACTGATGTTGAAAGTTTGTCTGCCGCTGCCATTTTGATTGTAAAAGGTAAATACAATTGCATGACATAGCAAAAGTGTTGTGCGAAAAGGAATATAGACTATATTTAATACATTATATTACTCATAATAACTATGTTTAAAAACTTCCATGTCAGAATGTAAAACCATGTAGTTATATGTTGCAAGTAGAAAATATATTTAATTGGAAATAAAAACGATAAATGTGTGAAATCCTTCAGTACTCGTTTTAATCATGTTTTTTTATTTTTATTGAGCTCTCTGTGTATGAGTCAATTAGAGGAACCTGCCAAAGGTGTTTATCATAGAAACTAATGAGCTTTAGAGAATCAATACCTTTTAATTAATCTTAGCCCAGCATGGTCAACATCTGCAGTTTAAAAGATTAAACGAGGCTTAGAAATATTACAGCAGCTTAGCAGACATTAAAACATAAAGTATCTCTTATTTAATGTCATTGTAGTCTGTTCAAGAACAAGAATGTTTGAGTGTTTCGTATAATGGGATCATTTATGATGGTGTTTATTTATTTATTTATTTATTTATTTATTTATTTATTTAATATTTTGGCTTTAAAGCTCTTTAGTATTCTGTGTAAACAAGCCAAACACTGGAAAGCCCAGTTTACTGTCATATTCTAATCAATACAGCCTTCTATCACATTAAGCCAGTTAGTGTAATATTACAGGCTGAAGAGAATGTGTTTCTCAACAGCTCCAGGGATTTTGTGTGATTGAACTAACTGTAGATTATTTAGTCTGTCTTAGTGACTACAAATCCCAGAACTGCCAGACTTCCATTGTTTGCCATTAACCTTTAATCGCTCGTGAGGCACTGTTCAGTGGCAAACCCTGATCCTAGCTTTCAACCAAGCTGGGATATGCGAGGAAAAAAAAAGACCCCTTGGTGGATAAATGAATGAAGTCATAAATGACAAATTAAATTGTTGAATTGAGTCAGGTCCCCCTGGAGCTCCGGACAGTGTAACAGTAGAGGAGATCACAGACAGCACAGCGCAGCTCTCCTGGAGGCCTGGCCAAGACAATGGCAGTCCCATCCTCAGCTACATCATCCAGACCAAAACAGCGTTCACTGTGGGATGGCAGGCAGTGAACACAGGTAAAGAGAACATATGTTTGACAGAATATACAGGAAATGACTCTTTTTTATTAATTCATTATGGCTTTCACTTTTAAATTCCTTTGAAATTGATAACTGAACTTACTTCTGTTGAGTTCAAATGGAAATGACCAGTTTAAATATTTTACAATGTACACCTTTGTGCTTGGCTTAATTTCTCTGAGTATGATAAATCTATTTTGTAAAATGTAATTATATTAGAGAAATGAGGTTCCATTAATAGAACTGAAATTTATTCAGGACTGAACATTCTTTCGGCACACTTATTACTGTCTGAGTTTATAGTACACAGTATACAGTACCTCCAGAAAGTATTCACCCCCTATTATTTCTCTTTTTGCTGTATTGCAACATAAAATATAAGTATATTAAAATGGGATTTTTTTCTGCTTTTTTTGAAGTAACTCTCTACAGAAATAAATATTAAATATTTTTTTTAGATCTCCTCAGAATTATTTAAAAATAAAAAAATCTAAAAACTGCTTAATTGATAAGTATTCAACCCCACCCCCTTCTTTTAACCATCTACATTAGGACTAGGACTCATGTTGAAATTAGGATTTTCTTGAGCGCTCACACTATATATGATAAATATAATTTCAAATCCACTTTTGTCCAATTGTGTGCTTACACAGCTAAAATGGCAGATCAGATTAGTCCTGCTGTTATGAGGACCAAAGAACCGCCCATGAAGCTTTGAGATGAAGCTGTTAGGAGGGAAAATGTTGGAGAAGGTTATAAAACATCAGCAAAGCTTTGAACCTTCCCGGGAGCACTTTAAAATTCATTATAACAAAGGAGGAAAATATGGTACAAGCCAGAAGATCACAAGATCAGGCCACCTTTCCAAATCAAGAACACAGACAAGAAGAGCCAGCTATGACACTGAAGGAGGTACAGAGCTCACTGACTGGAATGACAGAACCTGTGCAGACCTCAACAATATCATCAGCCCTTCACAGATCTGGGGTCTATGGGAGAGTGGCCAAAAGGAAGCCACTTCTGAAAAAGAGACACATCCGAGACAACTCAAAGCTATATTCACTCTGAGTGAGGTGAATAATTATCAACTACATTTTTAGTTTTTTTTTATTTTCAATTTTATTTCTGTAGAGAGACACTTACAGAAATAATTACCAATAGGATACAATAGGAAAAAATCGTATTCTGATATTGATTTTTTTGTGTTGCAATACAGCAAAAAGAGAAATAATCATTGAGGAGTGAATAATTTTCTGGAGGCCCTGAAGTTATAAAACATGATTTATAATCACACTATCAAGAGGATTGGTTCCTTTTTGAGTCTGGTTCCTCTCAAGGTTTCTTCCTCATGTTGTCTCAGGGATTTTTCCTTTATGCTGGGGGTTCATTAAGGCTATTGTGACAATATCAATTAAAAAGCACTATACAAATTCAATTGAATTGAACTGCAAAGAACATGAGTGTTAGATGTGTTAGATAGTGGCATCCCAAGCTTACTGTAAAAACTCTATTAAGATGTGAGCCTGTTCTTGCGGTTGGAGCTGCAGGTAATCAAGATCTTTATGTCTAGGCCAGGTCTTGTGTATCTCTTCACAGTACCCGAGGTGATAGATGGGAACACTTTGACTGCTACAGTGGTGGACCTGAACGCGTGGGTGGAGTATGAGTTCCGAGTCCTGGCTAGAAACAGCGTTGGCGTAGGGGAACCAAGCCCGGCCTCACTCAAGACCAGAACCGAGGATGCAGGTGAGTCCCAACATTCCACTGACAAGATGATATGCTATGATACAGTGATAAGATGATATATGATGTAACATGAAGGTTATTACTGGAGTAATGCTTAAGCAATACTAGTTATTATCTCCCTAACACTACACTTTATGTACTTGCCTTGGGTTCTTTCATGAATATAATTAATAAATAAATAAATAAATGTCGCTCCATAAGTTACATAAATCATCATGAAAACAGAATAAACTGCATTTTATTACTATATTAATGCTAAGTGTTTACCAGAATGTAATGTGCATATCAAAGCTAAAAGCATACATTTGTAGATGATACAAGCCTATATTATTAGCTTAAAAGGAATTTTGCCCATCATCCACTTCCTTGTTTTGCTCCATTAAGATTTGTGTATCTTGTTATATTGAGTTCCAGAGTAAGTAGCCTATTTGAATGCTGCTCATGAAGGTTTTAAATGACTTTCAGAGTAGTTGTTGTGTGGCCAGAGCCCTGTTACATATGAAACTGATAATGGGGCTAAAAATAAAGGAAGGAAGATAAGAGTCAGTGAACGATCAAAATGAGTACCAAGCATCAGCAGGTACAGTGTCTACGTGTCTGCTGCTCTCAATGCAAAATGTTTTGTTTTGTTGTACCCAGTTCCTGACACAGCACCAGCTAATGTTGGCGGTGGGGGAGGCTCCAAGTCTGAATTGGTAATAACATGGGAGGTAAGTCATCTGTCTGTATTACCAGTCCCTTTGCGTGAGCTAATGGTTTCACCTAATTGAATGGAATTGAACAGCAGTGTTTATTACCCGCAGCCAAAGCTAGACCCATTCTCTAGCTGGGCCCTAGGGTCCCACAATGCCATTTATTTTCTGCAGTGGCTTCTTATTACAAACAAGCTTCTTGTCATACTGTGCTTTTGCCACAAGTGACAACAAGCTCTAGATTAGCATAAGCTGTGAACATGGTGTATATGTTTTAGTACGACTATGGTTTTGTATTTTTCCTCACAGCCTGTGCCTGAGGAGCTGCAGAATGGAGACGGTTTTGGTTACATCATTGCTTTGCGGCTGCTCGGTGAGCTAACATGGACCCATGTCGTGACGTCAGCACCCGGACGCTATGTTTACCGCAATGAGAGCATTGCACCATTTTCTCCTTTCACTGTGAAAGTGGGTGCATACAACGTGAAAGGCCAGGGACCCTTCAGCCCTGTCACCACAGTGTTCTCAGCAGAGGAAGGTGAGTGTACAAGCTGTACTATTCACACCACACACAGGTACAGGTATTTTTATCTACCACCTCTCATTTTAACTAGGGAGGTGATACATGACTGTATCTGCTAAAACCTTCACATTTTCTGATATTTTTTATTTAACAACAATAATGTTTTATTTTTTTTTTCAGATTTCAGAACCTACTTGATTTGATGTGATTTGATCACAGTACTACCCTACTGATATACCATCACACCCTTAATTTTATCATAAACACTTTCATAATTATGGTATATACAATAGCTGGTAGAAACTTTAAACCAGCTCATTAATTCTGTGATGACTTTTTTTCACTTTATTATTATTATTATTATTATTATTATTATTATTATTACAGAATTATTATTTGAACTTGAAGGCATGATTTGAATAATCTTCATTCTGCTGCCTACACACAAACGATGATATGTGTGGCACAAAACATTAGGCTTTCATCCATGACAGGTGGCTAAAAATATTGCATGGTGATGTGATAGCCATGCTACACTGGCAAGGGTTGTCCTGTGCCTTATTGTCTTAAATTGAGATAGAAAACTGCATCCAGAAAAATTTCTGAATTTTAGGTAATCCACAGCGAGCGCATCTTGATGACTCAGCACTCAGCAAAGCTCTCATCATCTATTTTATATGGTCTCATGTAAAATATTACATTTTGCTGTACCGTGTTGTTATTGTTATTAGTGATTTACATACCCAGAATGGTCCAGAGGTCTTTGTATTTACGTGTGCATATAGCTGCACTTTTGATTTTATTTTGTGTAAATGTTATAAAGGTAATGCATATGTAAAAGTTAGATGAATTCTGTGTTGACACTAAAACAGTATTTATGCAGAAGGAATTCATGTATTCATGTATTTATGCAGAAGGAAGTTAGAAAGACACACAGAACTTTTTAGTTTTTTTAATTGGCCGTTAGATATTGGTTATACCAGAAAGGGCAGACACGCCGATAATGACCTGTCACCGAGCCTCTGCATTAATTTAATTTCTGTACTGATAATGTTCTTTTGTGCCAATCAGATTTCAGGTTAAGCTAAAAGATAGTCATTTACAGTTTTGATGAAAGAGCATTATATAATTTTTGCTGCAGATTGTCATTGTGTTTTGCGAGAATTGTTGCCTGCACTACTGATTGTTCCCAGTTCTTTTTCTTACCTTTCTTTTTTTGTCCATTTTGCATTTCTTTAACACTCTACTTTTATGGTCTTCTCTGGTGTTGTCCTTTCTTACAGAGCCCAGCAGAATGCCAGAGGGCGTGTGGGCTCGGAGTATTTCTGACACTGAATTTGAAGTTAGCTGGCAGACACTCTCTGACTCTCCCGAAAGAGTTTTGGGTTACGAGGTGTGTATTTCCCAACTTTTTTAAATGAAAGTGATTCACCCACATGTTGAAATGCACCATGGGTATTCTCACACTGCACCTGGTTTCTCCATGAACATGAAACCATTCCATTTGGAAAGAAAATTGAGGATGTTTAGGGCAAGCTTTATGCACAGCTTCGTAGAAACAATCAGCCCATGGAGATTACATTATTTACTATCCATTCATATCCCTGCAGTAAAATATACTGGCTTTAGGACGGTTTGACTGTAAATTCTCTAAACTGTCATGACTTTTTCATGTCAAACTTTTTCATGTCAAACTGTGCTCTCTTCTGTGCTGTGTAAATTCAGGTCATGTACTGGGAAGACGACACTAAACCAGAGACAATGGGGAAAGTACGAGTGTCTGCAAATCAATGCACAGTGAACATCAGTGGCCTGAAGGGGTACACTCAATATTTCCTTACAGTGAGCTCCTTCAACACAGCAGGAACTGGGCCACGCACACCTACCATTAACATCACCACCAAAAAGTCTCGTGAGTAGAAGACAATAGCATCAAGAGAATTAGCCTGTGTTTATATACTGTATACAGTGTCTCTAGAAAGTATTCACTCCCTAGTGATTATTTCTATTTTTGCTATATTGCAACTTCAGATATAAGTATATTAAAATAAGATTTTGTTCCTGCTCCTTTTGAAGTGACTTTCTACAAAAATAAAATTAAGTAAATTATTTAGATGTCCTCAGAATTATTTGAAAATAAAAAAAACTAAAAGCTGCTTAATTGATAAGTATTCACCCCCTTTCTTTTCACAGTCTAAATTAGGACTAGTATTTATTTTTCATGAGCACTTACACTAAATATGTCAACCAAGATAAACTTGTTCATTTCAAATGTACCTGTGCCCAATTGTACAGTTGCACAATAAATATCACTTACTTTGGGAGGTCTCACAGCTAAAACGGCAGATCAGATTAGTGCTGCTGTTATGAGGACCAAGGAACTGCCTGTGAACCTTTGAGATGAAGTTATTAGGAGGAAAAAAGCTAGAGAGGGTTATAAAACGATTTGCAATGCTTTGAGCCTTCTAGGAGTGAAATCCATTATAACAAAGTGGAAAAAATACGACACAACCCAGACACTACCAAGATCAGGCCATCCTTCCAAATTTAGAGCACAGGCAAGAAGGGCAATTGTCACGGAAGAGTTCAAGAGGCCAGCTATGACACCAAAGGAGAACGTGTGGAGACCTCAACAATATCATCAGCGCTTCACAGGTCTGGCCTCTGTGGGAGAGTGGCCAAGGCATGTGGAAATCTTGTTGCCATCGAGAGCAACATGGTTGAACCCAAATACAAGCAAATTGTTGCTGTTCCAGTCCCTGTGGCCAGGGTGAAAATTTATGTTCCAGCTGGACAATGAGCCAAAGGACAGGGCAAAAAGTACAAAGGAATGGCTTGAAAAAAAATAAGGCCTTTGTTTTGGAGTGGCCAAGTCAAAGCCCAGACTTAAATCCAATTGAAATTTGTGGCATGACCTGAAAATTGCTATCTATCAACATTCTCCATCTAATTTGGGAGAGTTATTATTTATTATTATATATTACTGTATACTGTATATACACTCACCATCCACTTTTTTTAGGAACACCTGTACACCTGTATCAGCCAATCATATGGCAGCAGTGCAATACACATGCGAATTTCATACATAACAGTCAGAGAGGTCAGAGGAAAATTGCTAGATTGATTTGAGCTTCCAGGAAGGATACAGAAACTCATATAATTACTCTTTACAGCCATGGTGAGCAGAAAAGCATCTCAGCATGCACAAAACATCAAACCTTGTGGTGGATGACCTACAACAGCATAAGACCACATCAGGTTCCACTCCTGCCAGTGAAGAGCAAGAAGCTGAGGCTATCATGGGCACAGGCTCACCCAAAGTGGACAGTTAACCGGGGGAACAGTGGTTGTAAGGAGTGATTATATGAGTTATTATTTTCTTCCTGGCAGCTCAAACCATTTCCCATTGACCTCTCTTATCAACAAGGCATTGATCAAGACTGTTGTGTGCAGTTGATCCTGATGACAGTGTTGCACTGATTCTAACAGTTCCACCTGCCCCCAGTCTTTTTGGGTTTTTTTTAAAAGTCCATCGTTTTCATATGATAAGGTTGTTCAAGCCAGGCATCCCCAGGACTGGTTCACATCAGTGGACCTGTGCTATGCTTAGTTCTAGGGCTCCATCATTCCAGGAGACAGATGCTTGGAAGTTTAACCTTCCAAGGACAGGATTTCAACAACCTACACTTACACCGTAGTGCTCTGAGTGTTTTTGAGGCAGCCTTGCATGATAGCCTGTGGCATCAGTATACTGCTGTACTTGGACTACTGGCTCCTATGAGCCACATCCACCGGCTTAGCCTCATGGACAACTCAGAAAATAGCGCCTTAACACAGAAATGGGCCACATACTTCATCAGCATCAGGCTAGATACACTGAGAACACTAGACAACCTGTAACCTTAATGTCTGGCAGACATTATGATTGCCAGTCAGTTTCAGCCAGGATGCCATGTGCAGTACCAGCTTGCTGAGGATGGCAGGACTGCCATCACATTGTCACCACAGGCCTCTGGGAAGACAGTGCTGCCCGCATAAGTCTTGAGCAAGACTGAAAGGCAGGACTTTGGAATGCATTTTTTTGGTACGCAAGCCTTTAAAAGCATATTCTGAAGCAATAAGAACAGTTCCATGGATGTGAACCAGCCTGCAGTATCCCTGTTGTAGCAACAGTAGCAAAGCCTGTAGTAGCAAACAGAGAACAGTGAGTAACTAATTAAATGCTGTGTAGTAATGCTACTGAGGGAAAAAGACTCAAGACATGCCTCAAGTGAAATTATGTAGCCTACACATACATATACATATACCAGGAGGTATGCAGGTGTTCCACACCACCCCTGCTGGTTCGGAAATGTGAAATAGAGCCATTAATTTCAGTAAAAAGGAAGTCTTGCAAAAGATCAATCTCTCTCGGACCATCCTTTCCTTCGTAGAAACTGTATAAACAGTTGATGTTATTTTATGGTATATGTTTCTGACATCTTGTGGAATTCATGCCCAGAAGAATTGAGGCTGTTCCGAGAGCAAAGCGAGGCCCTACCCAGTATTAGTATACTGTAGTGTTCCTAATAAAGTGTTCAGTGAGTGTATATAAGTGGCAGGAAAAAATGTGTTCTTGTTCAGTACATGCATTCCATAATGTCCATCTTAATAATAATAATAATAATAATAATAATAATAATAATAACAATAATAATATATTTTATTTATATAGCACATTTCCCCAGCTCAGGGACTCTTTACGTTCGAAAACTAATGGACATAGGAAAAGAACAAAGAGCAATGATATAAATATTTCAACTGTTAGGAAAAGAGCCAAAGTACTGAAGAAATAAATGTATTTTAAGTTGTGATTTGAAAGTCAATAAAACAGTAATATTTTGGAGGTTTTGGGGGGGTGAATTCCAAAGTTTTGTAGCCACTACGGCAAATGACCAATGGTGGAAAAGCAAAAACATGGTACAATGAGTAGGCCAAAATCAGAGGACCTGAGAGCCCAAGCTGGGTTGCAGGGATGAAAGAGCTCAGATAGATAAGGAGGGTCAAGGTTATGGAGGGCTTTAAAGGTCAGAAGAAGGATTTTGTTTCATGTGAGTGGCCCTAGAGGAGCGGGTGAGAACTCTAGCTGCTGAATTTTTAATATATTGTAATCTGGTTATAGCCATTAATGGTAGTCCAATAAAATGGGCATTGCAAAAGTTAAGACAGGATGTGACCAATGCATGAACAAGAGTTTCTGCATCTTTAAGACGGAGGCGAGCTATGTTGCAGAGGTGATAAAAGGCAGTTTTAACAACGGAGTTAATGTGTGGTTCAAATGAGAGGATGGGATCAAAAGTAACGCCAATATTCCTAACAGTTTGAGATGGTTTGAAAGGAATACCGTCAATGTGTACACAATAATCAGATTGTTTTTTTAAATTAGTGTATGGGGACCAATAAGCATTACTTCTGTTTTAGCAGAGTTTAGTGTTAGAAAACAGCAATTCATTCATTGTTGAATGTGTGAGCGCTAGTGGTAAGGTAGATCTGTTTCATCGGCATAGCAGTGATAGCGAAGACTGTGATGCCGAATGATATGACCCAGGGGCAGCATATAGACAATAAAAAGCAGTGGACCAAGGATAGAACCCTGAGGAACACCTTGCGTAAGGGGGCAGTGGAGGATTTGTATCTGTATATATATATATATATATATATATATATATATATATATATATATATATATATATGAAATACTGTTTGTGGGATAGGTAAGATTCAAACCAAGAGAGATCAGTGCTAGAGTTACCAATGGCTGAAAGCCAAGATAGGAGTATGGACCAGGTTTTTAAGAATTCTTTTGACCGCTGCAGATTTTAATTCCTGCGGAACAAAGGCAGAAGCAAAGGACCTATTTATCAGGTGGGAAATGGGAACAGAGATAACAGATAGACATGTTCTGAGAGGAGAGATAGTAGCTGGATCGAGCTGGCAGGATGACGGATTCAATTTCAGGATAAGTTCTACAACAGAGGATGGGCAATTGACTTGTATCATAGTATCATAGTATGATAAAATGGAACCCTATTTGAGATTCGCCAAAAAAATGCAGTGGTAAGAAAAAAGTCTTCCTTAACGCTACTCTTTCAAGTACTGCTCTTTTAAATTAGTTTAAAAAGCTACTTAAGTAAATGTCATGTAGCCTCCACTGTTTAACATGTTTTACACAAAACATGGTGGAAGAATGGCTCATCTAATATAAAGCTCATGTAATTTTTAAATCAGATGAGTTTTTGTTTCATTACGGATTCCTCCTCACTTACATTCTTGTTCTTTGTTGTTTTATGGCACTAGCATTTTTTCCCCCAGTCTAATACCTAACAGCATTTTTGAATGTTCATGAGTGCGTTTGTATGTAGCTATGTTTCTCTCTGTGGTTGTTTTCTAATTCCACACACATATTTGTACATCATGAAAGAATACTATCAGTAGGTAATGCAAGTACAGCAGTGTTATAATTTGCATCACATATACAGTAGTATTTTGGACTGTTTTCTACATGAATGCTTAAGTAGTAAATCAGTCATCTATATCGGTCAATGATTAGTGTTCTTTTTCATTAGCGCCAGGACAGCCGCCAGTGAACGTGGAGTGGAATCTGATTGGCTCAAAGCTGACTGTCCACTGGGACCCTGTAGTCACCATGGAGATGGAGTCAGAGGTCACTGGGTATAAGGTAAGATCATGTATTCTATGTACAACAACAAAAGATCAAACAATGACCATGCAAAAAAAAATGTTAAAACAGCAAAAATGAGTTTCTGGCTTTTGGATTAGAGCGAAACTGAGTAACAATCAAAAATACTGTATGTTATACCTGGTAATATCTATGGACCATATTCAGAGTTGGGTTACACACATGTACAAGGGGTTAATACCAAAATTGCTCACACTGGTATTCAGGCTTAAGCACTATTTACAGTTACACAGGATTTATGTGAGTTAGGCAGAGTTTGCCAAAGACAAATGCGATTCTCTTAGGCACACTTCTGACCCTGGACTTAAGCCCAGTTTTCATGTGCAATATCAGCTTTAGCAAGGAGCAGCATTAAGTCCAGTGCTGTCTGACAGTTTGATGTAACCACAGTTTGTCTTGCTTAAATTCATGTTTTGGGCTGTATATACTCTTTCCCTTTATAAATATTCACATAACTTTTGAACTTAAATCACTGACGTAAGTCGCCAACTAAACACACACACACTCACACACACAAAGAGCAGCCTGTCATTTTACTGAGAAAAAGGAAAGCGTAACCGAGACTGAGAGTGCTTACCAGCGAGACTCCTTCCATAAATGTTAAATAAATGTCTCTTAAGAAAAAAATCAACCAAATCAATGATTGTAAGAATTACTTTGTTAAACAACAGCCCATTTTTAAATCTGTTTATTATTAGTCTTTGGATTGTTTGGAGAGTCCTCTGTACAAGAGCGTCCACTGTACTGTATATGAGCTCTTACTATAGAAACAATAACATATTAGAACGAGCTCATTAATATTAACCTGTCATTCACGTTACAGCCTGAACTAACTGTGCTTTTATAAATTAAATAATGCACACCTTTTGACCAATAAGATTCAAGCATTCATCCACGCTGTGGTGTCATATAATTGTGATAATAATACTGTGAATCTGACTTACTAAAGTCTGAATTGGTATGATTGCAATCAGAATGCCTTTTTTGTTGTCCCATTGTCCAGGTTTCTTACACAAGGAACAGACATACTGAGATTAACACAGTGACCACTAACGTTACTTCTGTGGAGCTCATCCTCCCTGCCGACGATAATTACATCATTCAGATTTGTGCTCTGAGCGACAGCGGAGATGGCATGCCCACTGAGCCCATCAACATTCACAAACTGAGTAAGAAGCCTTGTTCTAATCTAGATAGAGTTGGATTTATTGTCAGTTTCACTCTCTAGTTGCTAAGACTTAAATAGGCCATTCAAGATAAAAACCTAGGCTAGCCGTATACAAGATTAGAACCACCCAGTTTATACTAAATGGAGAAAAATCTGACAGTCACCAGTTACTAAAGTCCATGCATGCATTTTGTGCACCCACGACACCAATTAACCTAATTCGAAAGCAGGCTTGGTTTTCTTGGCCACTAACGGCATACTTGAGATACACATTAACATCATTTAGGAAAAGCATAAGTTTATTTACTTATTTATTTAGCTACATAATCAGAGCTGTTTATCTAATCTTTTGAGTTACTGAAGTAACAGGCCACTGCCAGAATAATATTCAGCTACATTTGCCACCCATGTACACTGCATCATAGGGGTCCCTGGTGGACTAGTGGTTAGGCCACATCCCTCTCAGCGCTGTGGCCTGGGTTTGATTCCCAGCCAGGGAACCGACCCCAGCCACTGGGGTTGCGTGCAGCAGTGCACTCTCAGTGCCGGTCCCAAGCCCGGATAAAATTGGGGAGGGTTGCGTCAGGAAGGGCATCCGGCGTAAAAACTGTGCCAAATCGAATATGCGGACCGATGATCCGCTGTGGCAACCCCTAACGGGAGCAGCCGAAAGGCATTGTTGTTGTTGTTGTTGTTGTACACTGCATCATAGCATGGAGTATAAAGAATGAATAACATCAAAGAGATATTAAACATAAATACCTCCGGGTTAAAGTAAACAGCATAGAATTAACCTCATAATGTTTGGAGGTTTATTATGTCCACCATGCGAAAAGAGCAGGTGCAAATTCTGGCAAATCCCTTCGCAGGAATTGCAGCCCTCAGCATTTAATGCGGCTCACTAAATGAGTACTTAGTGATTTGAGATTTGCAGTGTACACCTTGTATGCTCCACTGGGCTAAGTAGTGTGATCTTTATTAACTATCTATAGCTCGTGCAATCCATCTCTGCCTGATCTCAACTCCCTCCTACATACTGAGGTACAAGCAGACAAAACTAGAGGTGAGAATGGCACTGCACAGCAGATTCTTCACATTTACAGTCCTTTTGGATTTCTACGTCCATTTCTTATAAACAAATAAACCTTTGGGAATTTTCAGAGTATTCAGAGTAGCACAGAATATTACCAGTAGTGCTAATAGGCTTTTGTAAATACAAATGCTCTGAGAAACATTGTGCTTTTAGATGAAGCTGAGCAATCAATTAAGAATTCATTTAAACATATTGATTTTACTGTGGTATGTTTCCTTACATCAGCGGTAAAAAAAAATACAATTAAACACACAGTGCCTATTATTATGGGGATGTATCTAATTTGATAATCTTAAAAGTTGCTACACATCCAGCTCATAAACCCAATTAAAGTATGCTCATTACATTTTGTATGCACAACTCCTGGCCTAGATACTCCTGTTTCAATTATCTGTTCAGTTTGTTCTGGGACCAGAATGGATAGAAATATAAAGAACATTTTCCAAACTGCAGCCTTGCTTTTAGAACTAAACCTAATGAATGATGTCATTTTAATGATATCTAATGTGCAGGAATCCTAGATGAAAGGTAAATATACTATAGTTGCTAAAATGATGCAGGGTTTGCTTCCTCATGAAAGGGAGATCTAATTCAGTGAAAATCATTATTAGGCATGCAAGGGAAAAAATATTTTAACCAAATCTTGACAATTTGCGCCCAAAAAAATTCCAAATGCCTGATAAATGTTCTTTTCGGCAGAGAGGAACAGATGAAAAATACTCATAGAGTATGGGTATGCTATAATAAGCCCTACATTCAAGTCTGGTTTTAGCACAGCTTAAACTGGACAAGGTTAACATACATGTCTTCCTTGCATATGTGCACTGAAAAGTATTATTATTTCTCAGTGTATAATAATGTAAATAGAAATGAAACTCCATTATTTTATTGCTTTCAAACTTTTGACATTGTGCCAATACGCCAAACAAATGGAGTGCTCATCCAGTCCCTCTATCTTATGATCAAGCATGTCTATCCCTTTATTATATATATTATAACAATTCCCACCCACCAGCCAGCTCTCCCCTGTCATATAATCCAGGGAGAGTGAAGGCTAATAGATGTTTCCTCCAAGGCATGTGAAGTCAGCCAAACACATCTTTTTTGAATTGCTTCTCATGCTGCGTCACAGGACAGTGTCGCACACTCAGAGGAAATCGCTCTCATCTGCATACACAAGCTCACAGAAGCCTGCATTTGGCTAGTGTTGCTGTGATTGACAGGGAAGAGCAAGTATGTCAGTCCTCACACCCAGAGAGCATGGCCAATTTTGCTGTCTTGGTATCGTCAGGATTCAAACTTGTGCTATCTGAACATTAGGGCTTTTGTGTTGCACCACTCGGGACATTTCTGTCCTGATAGAATCACACTGCCCCTGTCCACAGTTGCCCAACACTTTACTAAGGCACTTGTTGAACAGAATATTTTCAGCTCACAGTTTTATTACATGTTGACAGCAGATTTACCCTAATAAAATTGGCTGTATTTATATCATTTCAAATGATTTTCACAAAAATGTCACTTTGTTAAAACATGTAATTTGTGTAACCAATACACTTAAACTGTCAGAATTTCAGTAGTCTATTACTGAATCATCAGGTTGTTGTCATGTATTAAATATGTAGTGCATGTTAGGGTAGTTGTATCAGGTAAAATTATTAACATATTATCTGCAATAGAAAATATAGTTTTTTCAGGAGAAATCTGCTGTAAACATACATGGATTTTGCGAATCTGAATCTTCCAAATATGGTCGAGTCGGCTATAGACGTATCCAGGCAGGGTATCAAGGCATGGACTGAGGTCCATTAGTCTGCAGAGTCATTGAAAGCATCCAGTCATAGAGGAGGGCATTCTTTAAAGAAAATCCGTGCCTGCAAATAACATTGTGTCTTCAATACACTCATTTCACATGGATGCCATCGTGAAAATCAATGTAAGGCTAAAGTGGGATAATCACAGTAGTAAAGGTAAACAACAGGGACTTGCACTGCCAACCTTGAGCTGTTAACATTGTAAAAAATGGGCTGAGGAGGGATGCTATAGATGCGAAGGTGATATGATGATTTTACCAAAGCAATCATAGCAAAACTGTGTATGACCTTAGAGAGCATGTGGTGAATTTAAAAAAAAAGTTTTTTTTTTATTATACCAACTCATCAATACCTGCAAATATTATTATGAGCCACAAATTGAAGGCAATCAACATGCGGGAGAGTAAAGTATAACTTTTTGAATTATATTTTACTACATTGTAATAAATAAGTAAATATGGTGTAACAGTCTGGGGAAGGCTGCAGATGAGCTTTTTGTTTGAGCTTGTGTCTTTGGCATGTTTTGGTGCAGTGTATGCATTATTCTGCTCACTGCCGCACACATATTTTGTGCTGTATCTTACCAATAATCGCAATTTGACCTATGACATTTTGCACTTAAGTGCTTGTTATGCTGTCTGGTATAAAAAAAATAGCCTATTTGTTTATCCTATGACCCAATACATTTTATATGTGCCATTACAAACAAAGTCCTCCACATCTGGTGATTATAGACCACAAAAATAATTATGACCTAAAGAAATCATTATACTCCTGCCAAAATGAAAAGGAAACAAGCTGAATTTTTAATCATTAAAAGTCATTTTCTTTATGGCACCTACCAGGGTAACTGTAAGTTTTAAGTTGAGCCTAAGTTAAAAAATATGCTGTTTTAACATAGTGTGTACATTCAAACTATGCTACGATAGACCTTAGGGTCTACTGGTGCAACTGGCTGCAGAAATGCATCTGAGAACATGCAACATTCCAAACCTGAGGCGGATATATGATACAGCAACAGATACCCACATTGGAACAGGAATCTGAGGCTACAGTGCGCATAGGCCAAACTGGGCAGTTGAAGATTGGAAAAAGACCAGGCAATGTTTTTCTGACTGTTCAGTTTCGCTGAGCCGGTGTCCACTGTAGCCTCACATTCCCGTTCTTTGCTGACAGAAGTGGAAGCCGAGGTTCTAAGTGTTCTGCATTCTGGGATGCTTTTCTGCTCATCATGGTTATAAAGACTGGGTATTTGAGTTGCTGTAGTCTTCGTGTCAGTTTGAACCAGTCTGGCCATTCTCTTTTGGTCTCTATCCCTCACTGGATGGATGTTTTTTTTGTTTTTCACACCATTATGTGAACTTTAACTGAAGCTTTTGACCTGTATCTGGATGAGTTTATGCATTACACTGTGGCCGGTAAATGTACATAGTACATTATTGTTTTCAACATGGCAAAATTGACACCTTAAAGAATCTAAATGTGGTCTTAATTGTTTTGCTCTCAGTCTCCAGAAATCCTGTTGGGTCTCAAACTTAAATCCCCTGAAATCCCCTTGTAAAAAAATGAGCTTTTAGCACTACACTAGACAGATGGTTGTTGACTTGCCCAATGGACATGAAAAAATATATTCATTTATTCATTCAGTCATCTTCAGTAACCACTTTATACTGTCAGTTTTGCACTGGATCAGGAGCCTATCCTGGGAATTAAAAATTATATGTGCCTTAAAAAAAACAATTATGGAAAATTATGGAGCTGTTCAGAGTTTGCCAGGAAGAGGATACATGAGCATGTACACCATCAGTATATTTGTCATAAAAATGGGATACCAAGAAAATCTAGCAGTGGATCATCAGTGTTTTTGAGTTCTTTTGCAGCTAGTGGTTACAGGACCACAATGGCCTTGGTCATCGTTCAGTGTGTGGATTTGAGTTCTGTATGAAAATCAGATGAGGGCGTTCCACATGCACATGCAACCTAAGAAAGGATCTTGAAATATTGTGCATTAAGGAGCCTCAAATCCATTTACAAGCATCCCAGCCCTTAGATGTTACAGGAAGAGGCTCATCGATGCTATTCCTTCCAAGCCGAGGCTGTGCCAATAATTTTGATAAAAGTATATCACAGAAATAAAATTGCACTGCTTAAAAAAACCCTTAAATCTGGAACACATATAATTGGACTGTCTATTTTCATGCCAGTACAAGTGTAATTTGCTGGTATTATGTTGGCTTATTGCTGCTTTGTTTGTGTGCGAGTCAGTTTTTATTGTTTCGTTTCTGTTGGACATAAATGAAAGTATATTGGAGGCTGTAGATGGAGCCGTGTAAACAGGGTTGTGACATTTAAAATCTGTTAATGCATTACTATAATCAGGCCCAGTTTATATCAGAATTGTTTGTGTTTGTGTTACTATCTTGTCTAAACTGTTTTGAGTTTAGACGGACAATCTACTTAGTGTTATCATCGTTAAATGATTGGGTGACGCTTTCTAGCCTGTATGCAGAAATCCTAATTATTTGATTTGGTAACTACACTGAAAACATTTTGGAACTTCTTATCCTGTCCTGTAGAACGAAATACTTTAATGAATTCCTTTCCAACGTATAAAAGTTTTAACATAAGCGTCATGATGAATCAGTGTTCTTCATAATGCCATGTTGCACACTGCATTGCTGTTATGACTGTTAATGACCTGAGTAGGATTATAAAACACTTTTACTATTAATTAGGAATCTTTTTTTTTATTATTTCAAATTGGCAAAAGTAAGTATGTAGCACCCACTTATCCTTCTCTTTAGACAAGAAGTTGCAACAACATTTCAAATTTAAAAAAGACCAAAAACAACAAGGACAAGACAAGGTTTTACACACTTTTGAATAAGCTACACATACTGAGTAAAGATGAATAATATCAAACACTTAATGATAAATAGTTAAAAATAATATTAGTCTTCATGGAATTAATTGCTCTATTGTGTTGGAGCTTTATAATGCATTAAAGTATTGCAACAAAATTGCAAAAAAGTGGGAAGTGTGTGTGAATTATGAATACAGTCTTTATAAAAGTGTAAGCCATGATTCAAGTTATGTCAGTGAAATAAATTGATTTGTTTTACAGATGTTGATGCTGTCTTTCTCTGTGTTCCAGGTATGAGTGTACGGGGTTCAAGAGCATGGCAACCTACCGCCATCCCCCTGTCCTTGCTTTTTATCATCGCATTAACTGCCATGAGGCCAACTTTGTGAAAAGGACTTTCGTATTGCACAGACTTCGAGTTGATCATGTGTGCTCATTCCGTAGAAGTCATGAGAGCAGTGTATTGAAACGATTTTTTTAAAACTCCCAACCCTTCCATATTTCACCTGAGGCAGCATCATGTGCATTTGATGAAACCGACAAGGAAATTCAAAGTTACAGGATTTTGTGTGCATGTTATAGTCTCAAGGCAAGTGTTTAAATAGACTGAATACATTTAGGTTGTACTTTTTGTACCGTACACGGATGTCATGACTCATATGCACTATTTGCCAGCTGGTCTCTGTGACCCTTGCGGAGAACAAAATGCCTTACTTCCATGTTACATGCCAAAGTAGTTCATGTCTTTTGTCATGTCCTTCACTTCTTGTTGCTAAGCTACTGTTTGTCCAAACATGCTTTTTATTCCTTTTGATATGAAAATGTAATGTTAATCAGTGTTTTTATACAATATTGTTACATATCACTGGCACACCGCAGCTTCTGCGTACCCATTTTACAGAATATAATTTTTCACTGTGCCTTCTATACAATAGCTGCATATCTTTAATTTAACTTTACATCATCTAGCCTTTACTGTTCAGTCTTTCATTATCTTTGAGGATGTAGCAGTGTGTCTTATGATGCTTTTTTTGGGTTAGTGGAAGCAGTGGCTATGTGTCATGAACTATGTTACTGGGTTTTGTTAACATGTACAAATATAGCACAGTGTAATATTGAGTTACAGATTTACAATGTATTATTAGCTTATAATGTCTCGTGTCTATAGATGCCATTGGAGTATTAATATAAGCTAATAATATTGTTATTCTCCCAAGCGACAATAGATCATAGCAACAGATTCGTTAGGGCCTTTTAGAGAGAAGAATTTTCCTCTGGTTAGCTGACAGCCTGTAACTTTTTTTTCGTATTACTGAAGAAAGAGGGCCTCCTTTGGTGACTGAGATGTTTACTGGTTTTATGTGCAGAGGTTGGGTTATTGTATGTGTGTTGCATAAGTATTCACCCCCTTAAACTAAACAAATTAATTGAAATCCAAAATAACGAATTCAGGACAAAGTTCTGGAAAAGTTTCAATCAGGGTTTGTTTATTATATATATATATATATATATATATATATATATATATATATATATATATATTCTATATATATATATATATTTCTCTATTTCTGTGTGTGGCTTTGGACACAGTAACAGCTGCTCCAATTGTGTTTTCAAGACCAGAATAGCAGGAGGTTTAAACCTGTAGATGTAAAAGGTTTTGATAGTTTAGATATCCTGACTGATATTTATCTGTCTCAGTAGTTTAGACATTTGGTCTAACATTTTGGTAAAACACAAAAAGCAAATGACCTGGAAGCAAATGAATCTTGTGTTTCAATCTTCACATCAATATTTCTTGTGTTATGTAATGATTAATGCAGTGCCTGATCCATGCAGTAATTCGGGAGCGATTAAATCATTCTGAAATATTGCTGTGAAGCCCACCGGGGTTTTGACTGAACAGGCAATGGTGTATATTCTGGTTATGAGAGCAGCAGAAGGAAGATGGATGTGATGGATGTGAGCTGAACAATGCACCAATGCTATAATAGACCAGTCCAGACCGAGCTGATGAAAGATATTTAGCTTTTTTACCCCCCCCCCCCCCCCCCCCTTCTATTTCAACCACAGACATTCCCAGTGTCCTCTTGAGAAGACATCGGTCATGTAAAGTGCAGCATTTTGCAGCTGTCTTTGCATTGAGCATTGATTTCGATTTTAAAGTCAAGTGAAAATCAGCACAAAAGTGAATGCAAGTGAACATTCCCTCTTCTTTGGCCTTCTTTGAGTAGAAGAATGTGTTATTCTTACAGACTTGTTGTACAGATGTAAATGCCACATTGCGATCTGTCAAGGCTGTCAGAAACCTTTGTCCTGGATTCCGATTATGGCTGTTCACATTATAGGTGCATGATGCCAGTTATGGTTTAGGGATGACTTTTCCATCTTTCTCATTTTTTAGGCAGGTATATGTTGAATTGTTTGTATGAGAGAAAATATGAAAGAGTGAGTGTGTGTGTGTGTGTGTGTGTGTGTGTGTGTGTGTGTGTGTGTGTGTGTGTGTGTGTGTGTGTGTGTG
>CM074931.1:13827970-13839277 GCA_037576815.1 Pangasius larnaudii
TGTGTGTAGGAGGACAGCTGTTGAAAGTTAAGGAAAAGGAATGCAGAAGAGGGAGAAGGCAAGAGGACTGGAGTTTGAAGTCTCCAAGGACAGTAAGAGTTCCCATTCAGAGCTCTGATTGCTTGTGGAAAGCAGCTCCTCCTGAAATGTGCCATGTTAGTTCTCATGCTGTGGTAGCATCTGCCTGAGCGCAGTTGTGAAAACAGGCTGTGGTTTGGGTGACTAGATTGATTGTCCTCCTGACCTTCTCTCTGCATCACCAGATGTAGATCTCGAGCAGATGTTCACCAGTGGTATGTTCAGCTGATCGCACCATGCTTTTAACAGCTTTGCAGTACACACTGGTGATGTTTCCATACCACACAGTGATGTTGCCTGTCAGGATGCTCTTTAGGCATGATAGGCATGTTCATCATTGTCAGAGATCAGTCCTACCATGGGGATGTATTTGCAGATGATGTTGGAGTCACATGTGGCCACAAAGTCATGTGTGTAGAGGGAGTACAGGAGAGGGCCAAAAAGTGATGGCTGACCCTGACCACCTGCGTTCTGTCTGTCAGGAAATTCAGGATCCATCTGCACAAGGATATATCTAGTTCAAGGTCTGTAATTTGGCTGATCAGCCTGGATGGGTCTATGGTGATAAATGCAGAACTGAAGTTGATAAATACCATCCTCGCATAGTTTCCTTGCCTCTGTTCTAAAAAGTAGTGGCAAAGTAGTATACAGGACGTAAGATATTGCATCGTCAGTGGATCTGTTATTTAGATAGGCAAACTGCAGGGGGTGAAGGTACTTTCTTAGAGAAGAGCAGACGAAGTCCCTGAATAGCCCTTCGACGCACTTCATAGTTATTGAAGTGAGTGCCATTGGGTGGTAGTCATTGAGACACACTGGAGCTGAGGTTTTGGGCTTGGGGAAAATTGTGGATTGCTTGAAGCATGTGGGAAAAATGGCTTGTGCCAGGGACAGGTTGATAATGGTGGTCAATACTGGGGCTTGCTGGTCGGCGCAGGTCTTGAAGGCACATCTTTGGATTCTGTCTAGGTCAGCAGCTTCCTGTATATTCTGGGCTTTCTCCTCAGGCAGCAGCATCGTCGTCACTAGTTCAGCATTAAAATCCTTTATTCAGCTTTATTTCCATAAGAGGTCATTTCAAAATAATAGATCATTATGGCCAAACAGTTCAATTTTTTTGTTTCCTCTGACCAGAGAACACTCCTCCATAAGCTTCTGGCTTTTTTATGCTGGTCTTGGAGTAGGGGAGTCTTCCTTGTATGACAACCTGCCAGGTCATGGTAATGTGCCAGGTCATGGATTGCTGGGGATGGTGCCACCTGAGGGCTGGGGAGATGGTTTGGGGATCTCATATGGGGAGTTGTACTGTGATGGCTTGGGACTGCGATTGTTGTGGTGGCTTTGGGGCTGCAGTTGCCACGAGCACCTTCATATGTACTGTATGGTAACATCAAATGTGTGAAGTTGTGAAATAGTTGTATGTAAACCTTTGTCTGTAATAACTGTGATAGTCACATTTATATGCACAATTAACTTATTTTATTCTCATTACACTATGTGATATTGAGCATTTGTTAGTTATGAATACTTGGGTTTCATCCCAAACTGTATATTCCCATAGTAAACAGTATGTAACTACACCACTGTCAACTATTTAGGCATATTACTTGTGCTCATTGTGCAATTTGGGACACAGCCTTGAATTCTATTTGACTATGTGCACTCGCTGTCATGAGACTAATCCACCTGGGTAAGAACAGCTGTAGTACAACCCACATTATGAAATATTCTTCTGTAAGTAGTTTGCATTAGGATTTTTTTTAATCACATAGGGCAAAATTCAAAAACCTTATATTCTGTAGTTTTAAACCTGTTTGCAAACAAGCTAAGAGACTTTACCATTAGGGTTTGGAGTAATAGCTGCTAAAAATAGGGCTTTGAAGTCAAACTATGTGAATAATAAATTATAAATGAGTCATTTCATGCAGTAATAGTAATTTGTAACATAATTAATGTCAACTATATTTTTAATGTAATGCAGCAACGGATTACTTACCTGGCCATGAGGGGGCCCTTGACGAGTATAGATTTGAAGAGAATGATTACGCCAATAAATGGTAGTGCTGCAGCCCTCAGACTAAAATACATAGTATACACTATATTGCTGTATAATGTGATTTTGTGTTATGTTAGGTTTTCAGCTTAGACTAAACTGTTTTGGAAAGAATGTGTATGCATATACACATTGTACATTTTATTTCTACGCATTACCCACTTTGAGAACAGCGCAAAAAGGTAATGTCACTCCTCCTGAAAGTGCATTTGCCTGAGAGCACGGTGTCTCCAAAAGCAGTTGGGGGGATTGGTGCCTTGCTCAAGGGACTCACCTTGAGCGCTGGTCATTCACTCCCCCCACCTACAATCCCTGCTGGACCTGAGACTTGAAACCATGACCTTCAGGTTCACCTTTAGGTTACAAGTCTGACTCTCTAACCATTAGGTCACAACTGCCCCCAGCCTGAGAGTGCATAGCCTGAGAGTATAGTATCTCTGAATGCTGCAGATGGGGACTATGGTGGTTAGTTAGGTCCTAACTGGTTTTAACTGGACCTAGATAAGCCCAATAAAAAAATGTTTAACCATAAACACACACTACATTGGTTGACAAAGAGAAGACTTGAAAAGGACAGTGAAGTCAGAGAATTTTACTTTTCCCCAAAAAAAAAAAAAATGGCCCAAAGATGATTCAGCATGCTGTCACTGTTGGTCATTGAGTCGAAGCTTGTTAAAGAGCTGGACTTTGATGATTTAGTGGACGAGTTTGTGAAGAGACAAGCAAGAAAAAAGACAGTTGCCTAAGCCTGCCTTCTGCCTACTCAAATACTCATAATAAATGTGTATATATGCATGAATCAGTAATGTATGTATTTACGCATGTGTTGGGTCACGGGGTGGGGTAGTCAGGTCTTCCTGCATTGGTTCATGTGCAGCAAGGTGAAGAGGGGGCCCTTCTTAGGTTCCTGCCCAGGGGCCCTGGACTAATCTATCTCTGATTTAAAGGTAACTTGTGGCAATTAGTGGAACTTATCATTTTAATGGTAGCTTTATTTTTAAAAAGTATAGTAAGCATCAGTTCTTCCAAAAACAGAAAAAAAGAAATACTTTTTTGATTCTATACTTTTACCTGCTATTGTACAAAATAACCTAACAAAAGGGGGATTATCTGCACTCAAAACCACATTTCAAGCACTGTTTATTGTTCATCCTGTGATAATCAGCACACTCAACCAATATCAAACATCTGCTTTAGCTTTTATAGCTCACGTCCCATAATATTATTGCATGTTCCTTTGAATTAAAATGTTCCTTCCACTCATCCTCAAAGCAATCATAGCAGTCTGATAAAAATGGACCTTTTCATCAACATTGTGTGCTGTAAAATATCACTCAAGATAACTCAAATAATTGTGTATACAATTTCAGCTTGTGTCGTCATGTGTGAATCCAGACGTATCATCTAATTTCTTGGAATTTGAGGACAAACTGGTTCATTTATAGCAAGTCACTAGCTATTGATTGTCCTTTTCCCACTCAGGCTCTTGTGATGCAGAACATGAGAGCAGATGTTTGAATTTAAAAAGAAATTAATAAATAAACACCTGAGCCTTGTGTTAGGCAGCAACGCAGCACCAAGGCTATTTTTAGCATGTGCTAGCACTCCCTCCCTCTGTTTCCATCTCTCTCTCTCTCTCTCTCTCTCTCTCTCTCTCTCTCTCTCATTTTTTTTTTCTGGTGTGACTCTTTGTCAAGACTCAGCAACTGGCAGATCAAATATGAGAATAGCAGCCATACTTGTTCCACAAGCATATTGTTTTACCACATCCTGTCTTTGACATATGGAGTTTCTTTTCCCACTTCTTTGTCATGACAGCTATTTGCATTCAAAGATAACAGCCACTTGAGAAAGAGTTGTCTTGAGACCCCTCTATTATTTCTTCTAGGAAGACAACAAATCTTTCTCATGTTGACTAACATTGTCTAAAGCTGGAATTTATTGCCGTTATGCAAGCAAACATGGGATGAGCTAAGCTGAAGGCATTAGAATTGTGACATGAGCAATGAGTCATCTCTGGGCTTTATCATTAGAGCTAACTTTAAATGTTACACAGTTGCATCGATATAAAATAACATTGCTAACCCCCTTGCTAATCCAGCAATTCTAACATTTAAAAAAAAAACTGAAGTAGTATTTCAAAGCATGTCCCTACGGTGCACCCTTACCTCTGTTTCAGACAGAACATAGAAGGCACTGTTTCAATATCACTACTGGCTCAGGGCTGTCTCATAGGGGAACAACAACAGCAACTAGCCAAGATCAACACGAGACTCATGCAAATCACCAATGCGTTGAGTGTGCCGATAGGTGCCAGTTAGCTTCACTCATAGCACACCCAGACAAATACTCCACTGCTCCCTATACTTCTCTAATCAAGGATGAGTGTCTGATCAACACATAATCGCCCAGTTCATCAGTCTGCCTACTTCCCTGGGCCACTGTGGTCTGGTCTCAAGGAGAGGAGAAGATCAAATCATATGACCGCTTCATTGAGCTCTTTCAATGGGTTTTCAACCACTCGCCAGAGGGAAAAGAAGTAGGGGATCAACTTCTGTCCATTAGACAAGACAAATACAGCATCACAGAGTTCATGCTGGAATTCAGAACTCTCGCCAGTGGTAGAAGTTGCAACAAGCCACAACTCAAAATGGCTTTCTGCCAGGGGCTCAACCCACACGTTCTCACAGAACTGGCATGCCAGAACAGCCAAGTTTCACTAGATTCCCTCATCGATTTTTCCATTTGTCTTGATCAAGTTCTCTGTAACCAATCTGTGACCATCAGAAAAAGATGGTCCTCCCAGAGCCTATGCAATCAAGCAAGCAAAGCTCAGCACTGTGGAGCAAGCTAAGCGCAGAAAGGAGAGACTGTGTGCGGCCCACAGCTTGAGCGCCCCTACAAGCCATGAAGTGAGTTAATCCCTCTACTCGCTCTCCAATGGTGAGGCTTTCTCAATTTCTCTCCTGTCAGACTTTTCCTTAAAAGTGCTGATAAGACACTCAGAAGGTCTCTCCATAGTTTCAGCCTTGACTCTGGAGCCACTGGAAACTTCATTAGACAAAACCTTTTAACCTTTTTTTTTAAGCAAAGTCAAAGCCAGAGGCCTGCCCCTTCTCAGTCACTACTGAACTCATGGCTGGCACCACTCCTCCACATCATAGAATTTATCCTCTGACCACCCCAGAGAATGGAGGACTCAGAGCTTGCATAGATTACAGAGGGTTGAATCAAATAACCATCAAATATTGCTAACCTCTGCCTCTAGTCCCTTCAGCACTAGAACAGCTGCACAATGCCAAAATCTTCACGAGACTTGACCTATGCAGCGCTTATAACCTCATCCATATCAGAGAAGGGAACAAGTGTCTCAGTAATGACATGTTGTATAATGTGTTGGAAAAATTCATCATAGCCTATATTGATGACATATCGATATAGTCCCTTTCCACAGAATCTCACGTCTCACAAATAAAGCAAGTCATAGCCTGCCTCCTGCAAACCTGCAATCTCTATGTAAAAGCGGAAAATGCCAGTTTCATGTGTATAAAGTATCATTCCCATCTGCCCAACTCAAAGACGCATTCACAACGGCGCCCATTCTCAAACATCCTGACCTGCAATGTCCTTTCATTGTGGTGGTCGATGCATCTGGACGGGGTCAGGCCATATTGTCTCAGCATTTCAGTGAGAAACCCGAACTCCATCCTATGGCCTATTTTCTCAAAGAACCTGACCCCTGTGAAATAAAACAATGATACCAATTCCTTGCAAGTTGGCACTGGAAGAATGGCATCTGGAAGAATGGCATCTGAATCCTATTGAGATCCTGTGGGGTGATTTGAAAAGTGAAACGGACTGTGCATGCAAGAAACCCCTCAAACATCACACAGCTGAAAGAATTCTACATTGAGGAGTGGGGGAAACTTTCTTCCAGTCGATGTCAGAAACTGGTAGATGGCTACAAGAAACGTCTCATTGAGGTTATTTCAGCCAAAGGGGGAAACACTAGCTATTAGGGCATAGGGTGTCCTAACTTTTTCCTCAGTTGAAATACATACAGTACATACATATGTGTGTGTGTGTGTGTGTGTGTGTGTGTGTGTGTGTGTGTGTGTGTGTGTGTGTGTGTATGTTTTGCCAATCTTAAAAATTATCAGCATTATGTAACAGTCCTGGACTGTCTAAATTTTGTAGATGTTAAGGATTGCTATATTTTGTTCAAGATATCTTCTATAATTTTTGACATCAACATTAATATAAAACATATTTTAGTTAACTTTTTTGTTAACTATTTTTGTTTGTAAACACAATGGACAATGTTGTTTTTTTTAACTTCAGGTAGAATGTTTAACCCGTTTTACTCGTGGTGTAAATACTCATAAACAATCCATTTATATGTTTTAATATAAGTAATATTTACTCAAGATTCATATGAAATGCAATTATAAGTAAAAGAAAAATCTAAAGAATGTGTTTTAAAAAAGTTATAGTTAAATCAGCACCTATTATAATCAGTGTCTGTTTTCACATACAATTCAGCTGTGTTTTCTCACATACGTACATGGATGTATATTACCCACAAGCAGCTCTGCCACCTATTTGCCATTGAATCTACAATAAAATCCAAAACTTAATATTTATTCAACGACTATCAGATTCAGTGATAATATAGGTTACCGGTATTTCTGGATTTTCATCTTGAACCCTCAATCTGAACAGACACTAAATTATTCATAATGCTTGATTAATTATTAAAGTATCGAAACAGTTCTAGACAATGTTAGGTTTATAACACATCTCTGATTCCAGCTTAGTGCTTTAGCTGCTTATAAGGTTTTGTTGGGATGGTTATCATTAGATCTGTCTTTTTTGTATTTACATTCACGGCATTTGGCAGACACGCTTATACTCAATGACTTACAGAAGTGCTTTGAAGTCTCTATCAATAAACACATCCTCATACCTGTTAACTAGGTTAGGTAATAAGAGTACTATCAGTCTAAAAACCCTGTTAGGGAGGTTAGTATATTATGAAAAAAAAAATTTAATTCATTTAAATAACTGTGCTAAATTAAGTACTTGGTGAAGAGTTAGGTCTCAGCGATTCAGATAGCCTGGGGAAGTTCATTCCACCACCTAGGTGCCAGGACAGAGAAGAGCCTTGATGAATGTCTTCCTTATACCCTGAGAGATGGTTTGTCCAAATGAGCAGTGCTAGAGGATCAGAGGGAACGTAGTGCAGAGCAGTGTGTGATAAGTGAGTGCACATGTACACATTGCTGCTTATTTATCTTCTGCAATAAGAGATATAGAGTCATTATTTTGATTTGTACTCATTGAACACTTGGAACACCTGTACACCTACTCATTCATGCAATTATGTAATCAGCCAATCATGTGACAGCAGGGAAATGCACAAAATCAAGCAGATACTGGCCAGCAGTTTCGAATAATGTTCACATCATCCATCAGAATGGGGGAAAAATGTGATCTCAGTGATTTTGACCATGGCATGATTGTTGGTGCCAGATGGGCTGCTTTGAGTATTTTCCATAATTGCTGATCTCCTGGGGTTTTCATGCACAGCAGTCTCTGTAGAGTTTACTCTAATGCATTAATAGAGCAATAAAGAAAAAACATCCAGTGAGCAGCAGTTCTGCAGTTGGAAACGCCTTGGTGATGAGAGAGGTCAACAGAGAATGGCCAGACTGGTTCGAGTTGACAGAAAGGCTACAGTAACTCAGATAACCACTCTGTACAATTGTGCTGAGCAGAAAAGCATCTCAGAATACACAACATGTCGAACCTTGAGGCACATGCGCTACAACAGCAGAAGACCACATCAGGTTCCACTTCTGTCAGCCAGGAACAGAAAGCTGAGGCTGCAGTGGGCACAGAGTCACCAAACCTGGACAGTTGAAGACTGGAAAAATGTAGCCTGGTCTGATGAATCTTGAATTCTTCTGAGGCACACAGATGGTAGGATCAGAATTTGGCACCAACAGCATGAATCCATGGACCCAACCTGCCTTGTGTCAACAGTCCTGGCTGGTGGAGGTGGTGTAATGGTGTGGGGAATGTTTTCTTGGCACAATTTGGGCCTGTTAATACAATCAATCATCGCTTGCATGCCACAGCATATTTGAATATTGTTGCTGACTATGTGCAGTCCTTCATGGCCACAATTTACCCATCTTCTAATGGCTACTTCCAGCTTAATAAAGCTCCATGTCACAAAGCAAAATTCATCTCAAACTGGTTTCATGAACATGACAATGAGTTCATCAGCCTTCCCAGTCACCAGATCTGAATGCAGTAGAACACCTTTGGGATGTGGTAAAACAGGAGATTCACAGCATGAAAGTGCATCTGAAAAATCTGCAGGATTTGTAGGATGTAATCATGTCAACATGGACCAGAATCTTAAAGGAATGTTTCTTGTAGAATCCATGCAATTAAGAATTGAGGCTGTTTTGAGAGCAAATAGGTCCTACCCAGTATTAGTATGATGATTCTAATAAAGTGCTCTGTGAGTGTATATTCACTGTATTAAGGAAAAAAGAATTAATTGTGTTATTATTATTATTATTATTATTATTATTATTATTATTATTATATATAGGTACAGTTCATTTTTAATGCTAATTTGTTGGCTGTATTGCAAGGGTTTCTTTAAATGACAACCACCCATCTCTGCAGACTCTCTTGATTAATCAACCTTGCTCCTTCAATTTTTTCCGTTGCATTTTCAAGCTACAGAAGCCCAAAATTGTTCAACTGAAACTCTTAATGGTGCTTTATGCAGTTGGTAGGCCTCTTCAATGTCTCAAGAAACCACCGGCCCACCGATTTCAAACCTCAAAGCAGTTGTCTGGTCAAATCTACTGCACTAATGAAATAATCTTGAAGGCTTTTCATTACACATCCAAGGAGTCATTTTAGTTCTTTTATTGAGTTAAACAGATAAAGCCTAAACGATGAGTACTAAAACGTCTTTAGAATTATCCCACAAGTTCATTTGCCTTGACTTATATTTATGAGACATTTAAAATGATCTGGCTGACTGAAAACTTTTATAGACAGTATAAAAACATAAACCCAAATGTTGCATTTTTCCTTCTCAGGATCTACAGTATCATTAGCTTTCTCACATGCATAAAAGGAGCTTTTTAAAATTGGCTTTTAACCCTCTCCATACCATCTGTCTCTCTCTCGCAGCCCTCAGTTATGGCTGAAATGTGCTAAACCTCTGGAGCTGCTGAGGTAGCACATTGGGCTATTATTTATATCTACTGGCCTGATCTTTGATACAAACTGTCAGATCACATTGGTTCCTATGAGTGCCAAAGTGACAGAGCCTGCAATGGTGCTCCTCTAATTCGGTACATGCTCCTGTGATTACAGCCAGCTCTGGAGTTGCCACACACAAATGTAGACACTCATCAAGAGTAAAGTCATATACAGAAACTGTGAGGCAGAGAAATGATCGCTGTTCAAACACAAGGCAGTCATCTAAGCAGCCAAATCAGATCTGACTTTACTGTATAAATTGTGGAAAATAAATGAATCTATAAGAGATAGCAAGGTCACTACACATCCTGTCAGAACTGAAACTCCTCTGATATGGTCACTGTTTGTATACTATGATGTAGAAATCTGAAATTACCATTAACATTATCCTAACATTAACTTCATACACTATATGGCCAAAAGAATGTGGAGACCTGACCTTCACACTCATATGTGGTTCTTCCCCAAACTGTTGCCACAATGTTGGAAGCACACAGTTGTATAGAATGTATTTGTATGCTGTAGCATTACAATTTCCCTTCACTAAAACTAGGGGCCCAAACCTGTTCCAGCATGACAGTGAACCTATGCAAGTGAGGTCTGTGAAGATATGGTTTGCCAAGGTTGGAGTGAAAGATCTCGAGTGGACTGCACAGAACCCTGACCTCAACCCCACTGAACACCATTGGGATGAATTGGAATGGCAAATGCACACCAGGCCTCCTCACTCGACATCAGACATTAGTGCCTAACCTCACTAATGCTCTTGTAACTGAATGGACTCAAATTGCCATAGCCAAACTCCAAAATCTAGTGGAAAGCCTTCCCAGAAGAGTGGAGGTTATTATAACAGCAAAGGGGGACTAAATCTGCAATGAGATGTTCAAAAAGCACATATGGGTGTGATGGTCAGGTGTCCACAAACTTTTGACCATATAGTGTAGATCTTTATGTCACCAAAAAATTTCCATGTATTATAGTACAAGGTTTTTCAAAATGGTAGCCAAGTTTGTAAAGAATAACACACAGTAACAAAAGGTGTCACTTCTTCATGAGTCTTATCACTGTGTTTATTCATAGTTTTTTAGCTTCTATTAGGGTGTGGTTGTTTCATCACTAAACGTGGCCAAGGGCTGCCTTCTTTCACAGCAAGAGGCCATTTGTCTAATATTGCATTCATCTAACCATGTTTACTCATTTAAACGTTTCAAATAATACTAACAACTTTTAAAGATGTAACACTGTGGACATTTTTTAATACTCTGGAGAAGGTAGGCATAGGACATACTGTGCTGAAAATGCTGGTATTTCTACCTCTGGAGTTTTTCCCACAGTGGTTAAAAAAACAAGAAAGAAAGACAGAAAACTCCTTCTTGTATCGGCCATGCCTGCTTTGATTTTAAATCTGAATGCAGATAGAGATACGGATGGTTCAACCACTAAACAGATATAGATACAGATACAGATAGTGGAATGTCTATAAAAGGAAGTTCAATTAGCCAGTCAGCCTGCAGTGTTTAAAATTTCTAAAGTTTGTGGAACCTCTGAGACTGAGTCAAGCAATACTGTGATATACCAGAAACCATGAAATTCAGCTGTATTGTTATCATACCCTAAATGCTTAAGACCGCTCAACAGCTATAATCTAATTACAAAATAAGAGAAATACTGTATAAGAGCTTTGATCCCACCAGAGAGATGCTTTAGCAGTATGTTTAGGGTCATTATCCACCTGCACTGTGAAGCGGCGTCCTATCAGTTTTGTTGCATTTGGCTGAATGTGAGCAGAGAGTATAGCTCCATTGCCAGCCATACATGCCCATGCCATAACACTTCCTCCACCATGTTTGACACATGATGTGGTATACTTTGAATCATGAGCT
>CM074931.1:13843620-13855541 GCA_037576815.1 Pangasius larnaudii
TATATATATATATATATATATATATGACACGTAATTTTAATTTTGCCCCTGTACACCACCACGATGGATTTGAAATGAAGCAATCAAGATGTGATTGAAGTGTAGACTCTCAGCTTTAATTCCAGGGGTTTAAATTACAGCAATTTTAGTCCCTCCAATTTCACAGGTTCAAAAGTGATTGAACAATTGACTAATAAGCGGTTTCATGACAAATTAAGGAGTTAAAAGGTCTGGAATTGATTTCACATGCTGAATTTGCATTTGGGAACTCACAGTATGCAGTTAATTTGACTATAATTTGATATCAAATAATATTTGTCATGAAAAATATCAAGCCTTCTCTTCATTTTAACTTGTAAGGTGGAACTTTTTCATGTAAACTGGTCTATGCTATTTTTAGCAAAATGGCACCATCTAGAGTGTATCTTTGTAAATATAACTTCAGTAACCAATAGATTGCACCAATATCTGGAAAGAGTTATAATATTGCCTCATTGGTTATTCACTGGATTAAATGGCTCACAAAAACAGTCACTGTGTCAACTGATAAAGCTCACATCCTGAGATCACAGGAGGCTATGCCTGTGTGTGTGTGTGTGTGTGTGTGTGTGTGTGTGTGTGTGTGAGTGTGAAGAAGAGACAGACAGAGAGAGAGAGAGAGAGAGAGAGAGAGATTATCATTATCAATTCAATTCAATTCAATTCCAGGTTACAGCAGTTATAATATTGCCAAATAATTGAGATGCCAAAGTTTTTTTTTTTTTTTTTTTTTATAAAATAGCAATAACAAAAACAAAAAAAAAAAACAAATAAGAACAATAACAATGATTTATGTACATAAATAAATAATCTAAAAATTCAGTACAAAGGCCAAAATATTAAAAATGTTCTAATGTAGATTTGCCATAAATGGCTGTATTTGTGATGTTTAGTTAAGAAGTAAAGCCATGATTTCTTATTAGCCCTTTCTGAGTCTGTACTCCAGCATGCGCCTGTGTTTGATCACAATCTCTGTGCTCAGGCCATCTGCTACAGTGTACTGCCACTTTGGAGCTCAAATTTGGCTTCTCAGATGCCTGCTGTAGTTTTTTTTTTTCCATAATTTGGTTTGCTCTGGTTGTTCTGAGGTTAGGCTGGTCCTGATGTATTAGTGATGTGGCGTGTGTTGGTGTCTGTTAGTTTGCTGAAGTTCATTCCCTGCTAACTGAAGAGACTGCACTCAGCTCCTAGCATTGCAGGGCTTTGTATGTATTAGTGCAGTGTTGGTTTGTGTTTTAGTGTGTTTTAGTGTGTGTTAGTGTGTTTTAGTGCAGGGTTGGTGAGGTGTTAGTGTGTGTGTCAAAAAAATGAAGGGGTCCGAATACGTTCCGACTGCACTGTACACAATGAGCACATGGTACAGAAGACCAAATTCTTTCCTTGGGAGGGTGGAGTAAGACAGCGCTGCTGTCAGCTGGAGGTGTTCATTGGAACTGGGGTCCTGTGGAACCCAACGGAAAAAAAATTCAAGCTTCACCAACACTCCTAACACACACTAACACTGCACGCTGTGTCTTGCACTGAGGAGAGACGTCCATCTGGCCACTCTGCCGTAAAGCCCAGATCGGCGGAGTGTTGCAGTGATGGTTGACCTTCTGCAAGTTTCTCCCATCTCCACACATGATCTCTGGAGCTCAACCAGAGTGACCATCAGGTTCTTGGTCACCTCTCTTACCCTTCTCACTTGATTGCTCAGTTTGGCCCGGAGGCCACCTCTAGGAAGAGTCCTGGTTGTTCCAAACCTCTTCCATTTAAGAATTATGGAGGCCAATGTGCTCTTGGGAACCTTCGATGCAGCAGAAATATTTTTGTAGCCTTCCGCAGATTTGTGCCTCAACACAATCCTGTCTCTGAGCTCTGCAGGCAGTTCCTCTGACCTTGATTTTTGCTCTGATATGCATTTTCAGTTGTTAGACCTTATATAGATAGGTGTGTGTCTTTCCAAATTACATCCAATCAATTGAATTTGCCACAGGACTCCAATCAAAATGTAGAAACATCTCAAAGATGATCCAGAGAAATGGGATGCACCTGAGCTAAATTTCGTCATAGCAAAGTGTCTGAATACTTACACTATATGGTCAAAAGTTTGTGTACACCTGACCATCACACCCATATGTGCTTTTTGAACATTTCATTCCAGATTTAGTCCCCTTTGCTGTTATAATAACCTCCACTCTTCTGGGAGGGCTTTGGAATGTGGGAAATAGCCTACAATTAGAATCAAAATGAATAGCTAAATGAAAATTTCTGTTTGTATCCTTCATCATTTCATTTAGAATACCATCAGATCCAGCTTTGTTTAAGAGTAGACTCCTGCTCAGTAATCAGGAAGTCCAGGCGGTTCTAGAAATCTTTTATTGCCTAATTTGTTCACTGTCTTGATTATGTTGTTTTGTTCAGGTCCAGGTCAGTGGTTGTATGATTATAAAGTGTTTTAAAATGATTGACCAATAAGACACTATTCTGAACAATAAGTTCATCAGGTTTTTTTTTTTTTTTTTTTTTGAGTACCAGAACTCCTCAGTTAGTGTGTTAGTTTCTATGTTTTTTGTTAGATAGCTGACAGAATAATCCCTTCATTACTGTATGTAGTTTTCAGAAATTCTAACAGTATTTGGATTTCTGTGCTGCCGACTGCTTTCTGGAATTCCTTTGGTGCTGTCTTGGCCCATCTGTACACGCTCCTTATGCTGTAGAGCAGCTGGGCTGGCTGCAGGCACTGCTGTTTGTCTCTGCCCTTTTACTGAGCACAGTAATTTGGCTGTGATCAGACAGAGGGGTTAGTGGCTTAATAGTGAATGCTCTGAGTGTGAAAGGGTCGAAATCTGTTATTGCATAATCTATTGAGTTGTTGTCAAAAGATAAGCAGAAAGTGTACCTCCCAGAAAAATTCTTACTGTTGACAATGTCCAGACCCAGGCTCTGGCAAAGCTGCAGTAGTTCTTTCCCACTCTTAATGACCTACAGAGTTGTGGTGAGGAAGGTCTGTAGTGTTTTGGGGTATCGGTGCCTGGATATACTGTATATATATTCTGAATATGTACTGTGAACATACATACAGTACATTCAATTCAATTCAATTTTATTTGTATAATGCTTTTAACAATGGATGTTGTCACAAAGCAGCTTTACAGAAATATACAAATTCAGGATACAAATTTTAAATTTTGAATTTATCCATAATGAGCAATCCAGAGGCGAAGGTGGCAAGGAAAAACTCCCTGAGACAAAATGAGGACAAAACCTTGAGAGGAACCAGACTCAAAAGGGAACCCATCCTCATCTGGGTGACACCAGATAGTGCGATTATAAATAAATCCCTTCTATTACTGTGTATTACATGGTCAAATAGTGCAATTGTGTAACCATGAAAATTCATTATAGTTTACACATGAAGTCTATTTTGTTGAAGTTACTGTCCACTGTTCACTGATAAACACCAGAGTACAAAGCTATTCATGAGAATTGCAGTCCTAAAGCTATCTAAGCCATCTTGATGGTTTCTAAGTGGTTCCATCCACAGTAATCCCATGTATCTTTAGGCTGTCCATATGAGGTCACCCTCCTGAAGGGATTCCAACTGATGAGAAATCCAACCAAAAGTAGTGCATCAGGATGGATCAGGCAGATCCGGAGAGTAGAAGGGGTCAGGACACTGGCATCTCAGGAGTAGCTTATGTAGCATGATGCATACATACATCCATACTTACATACAAACCTATAGTGAACCATGGTCAAAGGATTATATGCAACTCATGCTCTCCTTCCCAAATTTTACTATCTAGTTTTCACCCTGTCATTATTCCTTATCATTTTAAATCAAATTAATCCAAATAATAAAAAAAAAATCACATAGTATTTTTTCCACATTATTTATCTATATACATCAATTAATTCTTAATAGAGTGAACAACTGAAACTAAAATGGCTGTGACACTGACCATTGTTCTTAGCTCAACAACAGTCTGGTGCTGATGAGAGTAGGCTGTGCTGCTGGTGATGCCAAGCACGTTGGCCATTAGAGCATTAATTCAATTCAGTTCAATTTTATTTGTATAGCGCTTTCAACAATGGACATTGTCACAGAGCAGCTTCAAAGAAATATATACATTCAAATTAAATTGAAATAAATTGTAAATAAATTGTAAATATGTGATTATAAATAAATCCCTTCTATAACTGTGTAGTACATGGACAAATAGTGCAATTGTGCAACCAGTAAATTCATCACAGTTTTCACATCAAGTCCGGTTTGTTGCACCTATCCACTGTCCACTGATAGAGTCCAGAGTACAAAGCTGCTCACGGCAACCGCAGCTCCAAAGCCACCAGAGCAATCGCAGTGCCAAGCCATCACAGTACAACTCGATGTGTGGCCACCCCCAGCAGCAGCGAGCGATCTCAGTGATGAGAAGTCCAAACGGAAGGAGGACATCAGGATGGATTTTTGCTGCTGTCTGTGCAATTCTCTTCACTCTCAGCCCTGCCGCCATCAGGTCACTGTCACTGGTGCCTGTGTGGATGATAACGTGGCTTGGCTTACCTGAAATGGGATGTGTATTTTGAGTGCATTGATGGTGCATGAGCAGCATATTTAAACTAATTTGTTCCTAAGGATAAACTCCTCCCCAGGCATTTTCCATTAGAATGAATGAGGATAACTATATCTGCCTGAGTGTATGTATTTGTTGCTTTTGACTTACGCGTGTCCCTCAGTGACATTTGGCATGGCTGAGGGTGTCTGTACTGAACCCTGTGGCACGGAGGACAAAGTGACTCTGGAGATGTGTTTATCAGGGTTGTGTCTGCTGGCTAGCTCAGAGGCTCTGAAGCTTTTCTGTCTCGTCTTGGAGGTGTATCTCTTCTCTCAGTGCACTGAGCTCCCTCCTCAGGGCTTTTCTGTCCTGTGTCAATCCTCTCAGTTCCAGAATTAAAGCTCTGTTTTAAGCTCCATTTCTATGTGGCTCAGCTGTTCATTACTAATGATAGCTAAGTATATATTGAGATGATGCCTATAGCTTTTACATGATCAATTTATGTCCAACATGTTACTGTTAAGGCATTTTTTACATAATTGTACATGAAACTTTGATTATTTTTCTAATTCTTCTTATTGCTGATATTGACATGAAATTATTAATTTGAAAATGTATTATTAAAAAAAAAAAAAACCCTCAACAAGAGCTTGAATGACAGTGTTCCAAAATTTATTTGATTCTTAATGGCTGCTACTTCATCATGCACAAATGAAGTCTCATCAACATTTTTACCGTTAACATTTATTGCTTTACTTGAATACTGTATTGAAAGCCCAGGCATTCAGTTCACGGGGAAATCATAAAATTGATTACTTTACACAAAAGGCCTTGAACACTTCATTTACATCCTACAAAATCTACTTTATAGAAATTTAAAAATTCTAAATATCAAAAAGGAGTTATGAAATTAGTTACAGATATGATGGCCTATACCCATGTTAGCTCAGATGGTCCTAAGCTGGCAGAGGAGGGGTAGTGTTTAATGAGTTCATCATTTTCAGAACTGCTTTTGCCAGGAGAGGAAGTGTAACGTGAAAAGCTTATTACAGACGTCACTAAGAATTGCTCAATAGTGGTTAAACACAAACAAACAATTAGCAATCTCAATTACGTACATTCCAACTAACTGCATGGATATCTAACGCAGGTGAAATTACAGTCCATTTCAACAGCACCATAAAATGCTAGAATGTTGACCAAGAAGTACTAAAATGTGCGATAAAATTTAAAAATAAAAGTCGTTGCTACCGTGTTGATATTTTATGACTCACTTTTCAACAAAAGTGGAGGAGAGAGCTTAATTGGTGCTCCTCCACTCCACACTTGATCACACTCCTCCAGAGAGCAATAAAGGCAAGCCTAACTGCACTACAGATGAGTTTTCCCATTCCTATAGCAAGAACACATTGAGTGGTTGAAGAATAAATTAAGAAACTCTAAAATGACTTTCCATTTATGCCACAACAAATGCAGAAGGCAGTATGGATAAAAGATGTCGCCACATACGATTTGAAATGAATGGGCATTTGGTCAGACTCCTGGCTCTTGAACAGTAATCACTAAAAGATATACAGTCATTTCTTCTGTTTCTATGAAATCAATTCAAATTTTAGAAATACAGGTATTGGTCCATTAACCTTCATCTTTTGGTTGCTGAAAAATAAAAATGCTGATTTCACAAGTATAAAATGCTTTATTCCAGTGATTCAGTTTACATAGTCCTCCAGTCAGACACCTTGACTTCGTTCGGGAATAGATAGCGTTTGAGTTACAACCGCTAGTGGTTTAATCCTACAGGGTTTTTTATTTTTATTTTGAAGAGGCCCATGGAATGTTTTAATCCTGATTTGTAGATTAAAGCATCTTTCTGACTGTTTAATCCTGGTCTATAACAAAACATGGGGGTGGGACACCACATGCACACAAGTCTCAGATTAAACAGCTTTATAGAAAATTAGTGGCAAACCAGTTGTAGGAGACTGGATGATAACCATGATTAGACCATCATCATACATTCCCCACTGTAGGCTTGTGTCAGTAAACGAAACGCTCAAGTTAAAATCATTCTCCAGAGAAGAACGGATACACAGCATGAAGTGTGGCTGTCAAAAGGCCATGCAAGGTTTGTGTAGAGACCTGAGGAGGATAAGGTTCTCTGATTTACCAGGAAAATGCCTTCCTCTAGTGTGAGGTATTAAGACTTGCACTCGTTTTCCAGGGCTGCTGGTAATTTGGGCCTGATGTGGTGCTGTGTTTAAAAAAAAAAAAGAAAAGAAAAGAAAGAAAAAAAAAAAAAACAACCAGTGCATTCAGTCTTGCTCCAGCGAGTCTTGTGCAGGCTCTGAGCTCTGTGAAGAGTCCTCTGCAATGCTGCTGCCCTCCGCTGCCGGCTCTGTGCAACTGCTGGGAGACGAAGACTCAGACTCGGCGTGACACTCTCCTTCCTCACTACCACTGTTACTGCTACTGCTTACTGGGTCACTGTTCTCCTCAGCCTCCTCCGTTTCTGCAGGGTCCAGCCTCTCTAGCTGTGTCTTGTGCTCGGACAGCTCCGCTTCACAACCACTGTCATTACTGTGGGAGGAGCCAGGAGAATCCAGCGTCCCCAACTCGCCAGCCGTGTCATCTCCAGACTCTGACTGTGTGCTGGAGGGCTCTGTGGAGAGAGCAATAAACTTAATAACATTCATTTTTAATTTAACTTAAATAAAATGCACATCTGGAGAAATTCACGGTACAACATATACCTGGTGAAAAAGTTCACTAGAGTAGGAAAAATGAGAATGTGAAAATATAATAATAAAGCATGAAAGCTCAACTTTGTGCAAACTTTTCTCTAGTTTAGGTGTAGCTATTTTAACCTCTTGCCAACATGAAACATACAACCATAACTGTTGGTTAACATTCATGGTACAGTAATAAATTAGACATCAAAGACAGCATATAGCTGACTGACCTATAGAGCTGATCTTGAGCTACTTTTTCTAGGTAGTCTCTAAATACAGGTACTACTGATCCAAATCTCCCTTTAAAAATGCATTTTGCATTTTCAATGTACATAATATTGCATTTTATTTTAGTACTGTTTTGGCTGCACGATTTTACAAGGACATGGTTAATTAAGCTTGCTGGTTAGCACTGAAAAGTGCAAGTCCAGTCTGACTGCTCCTTAGCAAACCGGTAGCTAACAATGACTAGCTGGTTACAAACACAGCTCGAGAAAGAATCAGCAATCTACAAAATATAGAACGGGCAAATATTTCACCTTTATTAGCATTAGGTAGAGAGAAAAAAAATTCAAACAGCCAACAAACTTCTTCAAAATTTACTTGCACTAATCAGACTGCAACATGTCGCTACAAGAGGTCCCTTAAAGTATACAAATCCAAAAATAAATCAATAAATAAATCAATAAATCAATAGAAATAGGACACCAGTAAAGCTTACCTTGGTCTTCAGAAACAAGCGTAGATGTATCTTTCGCTTCCATACTAGCATGCAGAGAGGACTCGGCCACATCTGTTGAGCTCTCAACAGGAGCATGACAAGACACCTCCTTCCCACTGGCTTCATTCTCCTCCTCCGTGTCCTTATCAAACTTAAGCCGTTTGGCATTATGCCTGTGCTCGTCCTCCTCCTCCTCCTCCTCCTCCTCCTCCGGTTCCTCGTCCTTGCGGTGCTTGCCCTTTGTCAACCCTTCACTTGAGCATACTGTTTCTGATGTCAAGGAATCGCTGAGGTAAAAGAATAAAGGTTTAAAATGAAAAGAAAAAAAATCACTGAATGAATGTACTAGAACTAAACTGGTTTCTGCTTACTGGAGAGTGAATTAATAAATCAAAACAGTCCAAGGTGTTAGTCCAGAAGGACTGTCAAATGAAAATCGCAAAGCCTCTTGCATGTATCTTTACACGAGGTTACTAAGAACAGCTTCTGAACTGTTACCTGACTGCTCTCTCTGTCTGTTCAAGAACTTGCTCGCTGGCCTCTGTGCTGTCCGGGAGGCCGTTGGCAGTGATGCTGCATGACAGAGAAAGCTTTGATCTATTCACTGGTCTAGGTGTCCCTGGACCATTCACATTTCTACCAGAATGAGCATAAGGAAGAGGAAGAGAGAAAGAGATTAAAGTTTGTAATTGCAAGGGGAGTTTGGAGCATTTTCATTTCTGGCAAGGGCTGCGAGTGTCAGTCCTTACCTCTCCGGAAGAGCAGAAGCATTTCCAGGGAACATGACTCCGTTCATTCTGCTCACACCGCTGGAGCCATTTTTTCTTCAACGACAAACGATATCATGGCATTAAAAACATTCAATCCATTTTCAGCATTTTATCATGGGGTACATCAGGGGTCCCCAATCTTATCCACAAAAAAGGTGATGTGGCTGCAAATTTTTTATTCCAGTCAAATACGTGCCACACCCAAGTCTTTCAAGTCCAAGATCTGTTTAAACAAGTGGCAAAACCTGCAGCACCATCAGCCCCTTGTAGGTAAGATTAAAAAGCCCCGCAATTCCTTATGCATGGAAGATAATTATTGCACAGCATACAGACAGGTGACAAATTAAAAAAAATAAAATGTGGCTCTGTTATGTCATGCGAGCTATTTTTCATGCAGGGTTTAGGTCATTTGGAAGACAATGTTTTTGTAACCGTAATTCTCTCTTTGTTCTTGCCGATTCTCAAAATTCACACTAGATAGTTCCATCACACCTCCTACCACACAACATTTCCCGGCCAGGGCAAACACGTTCATCCACCAAGACACGTGAAGCCAACCTCCACATCTCTTCAAACTGCTGCTCAAGCAGGGCAGCGTAACACACTCGGAGGAAAGCGCTATCTGCCCTCATCCGCATACATGAGCTCACACACACCATGGATGCCTAGTGTCACTCTGATTGGCAGGGGAGCGGGTATGCCATTCCCCCCACCCAGAGGGCATGGCAAATTTTGCTCTGTAGCCTCCAGCCACTGATGCCTGAGGCATTGTCAGGCTTCAAACTCACCATCTCGAGACAAAAGGGTGAACACTTTTCTGTTGTGCCACTCGGGAGCTCGAAACAGTTTTTTTTTTTTTCCCTGCAATGAAACAGTTCTATTCTAATGGAAGTGGTCTCTTCCAGGTCGACTTCGCCCCCCCCCCCCCCAACCACAGGGCATAAGTGCTCGCTGAATGGTTTGAAGAGTATGCAAAGATGTCACCAGATCTCGAACAAACTGAGCATTTATGGGAGGCTTTGGATCACTCCAGTACAGTTCAGGAGACTTACAGAACCCGTGCCAAAGAGCGGATGGTGGCCCAAAACCTAAGACACTTTATGTAGGTTTTTCCTTTATTTTGTCTCCCGTCTGTATGATGCAATTAAAGAAAAGGCAGCTTCACTCACTCTGAGGTAGGATACACACAGCTGACCACCATCACATTCTGCAATTAAATAAACAGAAAGGTTCTTTCAAGAGAGCTGATTGACAAACTGTACATAACTTCCAGAACTCCACAGTGGGAAACTGGTGGCTGAGAACCCTACGCCCTAAGAACACAGCCTACCTTCTCCACGCCTCGGAGGAACTTGTCCGTTCCTGTGTAGTTTCTTTTCGGCTCAGTAAGCAGTTCACATAGACGCTGGATTGTGAAAGGGATCCTGGAACAAAGCAATCAACAATTTCAGAAACTGAAACATGCACATAAGCATTTGTGCATTCAAGTCTTAACCTGCACTGAGCCGTAAGGTGACATTTAGGATCCTGTATAATTAAAACAGCACAAACAACAAACAAAATGTGAACTACATTTGGCTTCAACCCATTTTAGGAGACCATTAGGAAACCTTCGGTCACGTTGGATAAAAGTGTCAGTTAAAAGAATAAAAATTAAAGAGCAACACCTGTGAAATTCTGAAAAATTCTCCCAAAAAATATTTAAAAAAATAAATGTGGGTTAACATTCAACTTCAGTCACCATGAACGTGCCTTATTTGACTGACAAGCTGTGCTCGTCTCTTCTGCGCACTTTTCTCTGGTTTTGGATCATAGTTAAGATGATTTGAAGAACAACAATATTGTATGAAAAAAAAAAATTCCCAAGAATAAATAACGTGACTCAAAATGTATTTGTCACATTAACAGGTTTATCACATTAGCAGCCCAGAACCTTGAGTTAACTGTAGTTCTACTCAACAGACAAGAAAAGTGCAGCATAACAGATTAGGTTGCATATGTTAAGAAAATGAAGTGATGTAGTGTTGACCTACCCTCTAATGAAAAAGTAACCAAACTAAAAGAAATCTGACTGTTAAGTAACTATTTAAGTGGCTTTTCCACAGACCCAAAGTCCCATCCATCCAACTTACCACCAAAAAAAAAAAATAAAACACACACATGGATCTATTGCAAAAATCTTCTTTTTTGGCAGTTATAAAAATTCTGTTTTCATTTTATCTATCAATAAATCAATTTTGTATCAGATTGCAGAGTTTCAGCCTATAAACAAGCACACAACGTTCATTAATGCCAGTGATGCCAAGGGAATTCAACGTGGTGAGTACGAGTACGTTATTGATTTTTCACTGCTCACGATTTATCATTACAAAATCAAGATGCAATCACACAGAACCGAACCAGGGGTCGGGAATTACCAGTTAATGCCCCTAGATGAAGGCAGACGTAAAACATATGCACAAATCTTTCCAGATTCATACATCAAAATGGCTCACCTGCTGTTCACCTGGAGAGAAGAAGACCGCTCTTTTGGCATATTTTGAGTGATAAGTACTACCACATGCTGATGTTAAGGTGCAAAGCTCCTACTCAAACTGTGTAAAGGCTGGAAGGTCCGGTAATGTAATACCGGGGGTGAACCTGAAGGTGACGGGTTCGAGTCTCTGGCCGGCAGGGATTGTAGGTGGGGGAGTGAATGACCAGCGCTCTCTTCCACCCTCAATACCACGACTGAGGTGAGACGCTTGAGCAAGGCACTGATCCCCCAACTGCTCCCCGCAGCAAAAAAGGCTGCTCACTGCTCCGGGTGTGTGTTCACAGTGTGTGTGTGTGTGTGTGTGTGTGTGTTCACTACTGTGTATGCACTTGGATGGGTTAAATGCAGAGCACAAATTCCGAGTATGGGTCACCATACCTGGCTACACGTCACTTCACTTTAATATAATCAGCGTAAATGGCAGCGGATAGCGTGGCAGCGTAAAATCATGTAAAGCCGATTAAACTGGCACAAGCCTATGGGTGATGGACAACAGCTCTTTAATTACGCTGTGCTCTCTTACCCATTGTAGCCATCCACAATTTTAAGTATCCGTTCCTTCATCTCTTTAAAGGGAATGTATTCAAC
>CM074931.1:13866498-13881613 GCA_037576815.1 Pangasius larnaudii
CAGTGGGGTTGAGGGAACCGTTTGGGGAAGACCCATATATGGGTGTGATGGTCAGGTGTCCACGAACTTTTGGTCATATAGTGTACTATAATAATAATAATAATAATAATAATAATAATAATAATAATAATAATAATAATAAGCGAGCGCTAAATCTTCCATCAGCTGAGGCATTTGTTTACATCTTATGGCTATGCACAGACAGACTGGTCCGTTCTCTGTTTATATGCCAGCATTTCCTTTGTCATAATTCAGTGGTTAGAATTATCTGTCTTAATTTATGCGTTTGCGTTGGCTTACGTCCTTTATTTTTAATATTCTTTAATTAATTCCAATAATATAAAACAGCTGGTTTGCCCAAAAATGTTCTCGATGTTATTCTACGTCCCTAACTTGGTGAACTAGCGTGAAGACGTGTTTTTGATAGAGACTCCAGAGCACTTGTGGAAGTCACTCTATGTAGGGCGTCTGCTAAATGCTGTGAATAAAATAAAAAGAAACAGTTTAAACTTGACAGTATGTTCCATATATAAAAGTGCACTAATCCAAATTATATGACTTGAAGTGGATCAAGCCGAGGTTTATATTAGTTAGTGTTCTTATGCATAAATTTGCACACACTCAGGAAAAGGATAGGAATGTTTTTCTGAGTTTATGGGATTTTCATGAATACCTAATTCCTTGTGTAAATGTTCGTATGAGCAATTCACGAATCCGTTTGTTCGTATCCAGGTTGATAAATAAGGCCCGGTGTCTGTGTTTATCACATTGCCGTTATGACCTGAAGGAGGGAGCGGCTGCGAGTGAAGGTGGCACACTCTGCTGAAGGGTTTTTATTGTGTCCCCTGTGTGTAGAAATGGAGGTTGCTGTAGTATGATTGAGAGGCTGTCCGGAGGGAGGGGGTTGCAGCCAGACACAAAAAAGGAGGAGGACCACTAAAATAAGGAGCGTGACTGGGTCAAAACCGTGTAATAGACAGCAATGCATTCTGAAAAATGTTAGAATTTTCCTTCCCGTCTCTCTATTACGTAGAGTGTAACCGAATGCATCGATGCTCACACTACAGATATGCAACTTTGAGGGGACTGATTAATGCTGTATTCTAATTCACTAAAGTGCATGCTTTCCTAGTGTGCTAGGCAGACTGATATAATGGTTCTCTCTTTGTCTGTGTCCGTTTTGCCTTTTTCATATCTTCATCATTGAAATACATCATACTATTATGGCCCTCTTTTACTGAGCAGCCACTGGCGACTGTAGAATAAAGGACCACGTAGGCGTGTCCTTACCCGATAAAGAATATGGGTATTGGAGCTGATGCTGGCTTGAAACACTGGAATAGTATTAGAACGAACAAAAAGAGTTAATCCTTCAAGAAACATAGGCATAATCTTCATTTATTGCACAGTCTAGGATTTAAAACACTGGGCAAATCACATTTGAGAAGTGTAGAGCGTCGTTGCTGTGACTTCTCACTGTGTGTAAATAAACATAATGTGCAAATGTGTGCACTGACCTTAAGATTAGTACAAATGTTACTGCTGTATACAATTAAATAAAGTTAATTAGCTTGATGAAATACACTTAGGGTGCCTGTGAGTGCAGCAAAGCCTCTTTGTCGTCTTTCATTAACATGAGCGTATTGCAAGCTTTGTTCTTACTGCTCCAAACTCTAACTCTACTGTTAGTACAATGTGCCATCACTTATACTTCAACACACAGAGGAAAAACAAAGATGCTGGCCAGAGACCACATTAGCTGCCTGTAAGTTTTGTCGACACCCCAACCTCATTTTCTAGGTATTAGTGTAATCGCTAATTAACTCAAATGCGCATCTCTAGTGAACTTGTCTTAGTGTGCCGTCATTCTTTATTTTTTTTTTCCCAGAATAGAGAATGTGACATTCCTAGTTTCATGGACATCTTCATCTTATAGTTATGTACACTTCATAAACACCCCCTGCATCCCCTGTGCCTACACCTGCATCTCAATATTAGAAGACATAAAGATGTGTTCCTTATGAAACCTTAACGAAACTCTACACTGGCAAGTGATTAAAATGTACTTAACCTCAGATTAAGTATATACGTTAAATGCCTAATATGGTTCAAACATTTGCTAATTGCTTGCAGACATATCCACATTCAGAACAAAAAAAAAAAAAAAAAAGACTGAAGTCAAAACCCAAAACTAAACAACTTGCGACCAGAGCTAGGAATACTTTGAGAAAGGTGGAATCTAGGGAACCTGGGACTTGAACATTATGGAAAATCAAGATACATGGCTTAGAAAGTGTCTACAAATATACAACACAAACTAAGGACTCTTCACAAGCTTAGAAAGCACAGTGAAATAAATAACAATAATAAGGAATGTGTGTGAGATGGAAGCCAGAGCAATGCGGAGTAAAAACAGGAAGCTAGCGTGAACAAAATGAAGGAACAAATATGCTGTATGCTTTAAAAAAAAAAAGTCTGTCTGTTGTTGGCTAAATGTTTTTGGATAACTTAACAAGACCAAAGCAGTCATTCCTCTCCATGCAGCTTTTCCATTGCTATAACTGATCCAGACATTTTTGTGAAATCCTGAGGCAGAAGCTGAGACTGTTGCAGTCTTCACAGCAGGACTTCAAACAGAACATAAACACAATGCAGAAACAAGTTTTAACATAGCTGGATTATGGCGAGATACTCTTAGAATGAAGTAAACATTATTATAACATCGGCAAGATGTTAGAGTGCAAGTGGCTGTAGCTACTTCTCATGATACACACACAGTGGCTATAAAAAGTCTACACACCCCTGTTAAAATGGCAGGTTTTTGTGAAGGAAAAGAATGACACTAAGATAAATCGTCAGATCTTTGCCCACCTTCTGTGTGAAATTGCAAGTATACAAATAAAGTGAAAACAGTCAGAAACCTTTTTAGTGGAAAAATAAAAGAAAATAAAAAAAACTTACAATAACCTGGTTGCATAAGTGTGCACACCTAAACTAATAGTGTTGAGGCGCCTTTTGATTTTATTACACTACTCAGTCTTTTTGGCTCAGAGTCTATTATTGGGACTGGCTGTAGCTCAGGTGGTACAGCGGGTTGTCTATTAAGCGTAGGGTTGGCGGTTCGATCCCTAGCCTCCCCACATGCCACAGTGTCCTTGGGCAAGACACTGAACCCCAAGTTACTTCTGATGGCAGGCTAGCACCTTGTATTGGTGTGAGTGTGTGTGAATGTGAAACACTATAAAGCACTTTGTAGAACCGCTAAGGTTAAAAGGTGCTATATAAGTGCAGACCATTTATCAGAATGGCACACCTTGACTTCACAAAATTTTCCCACTCTTTCCTGCAAAAACGCTCTAGATACATCAAATTGTAAGGTATTTTTAAAATTGTAAGTGTAAGCTTTTCTGTGCACAGCTTGATTCAGGTTTTTTGCCACAGATTTTTAGTTGGATTCAGGTCTGGATGAGGCCACGCAAAAACATTGATCTTCTTTTGGTTAAGCCATTCCATATGATTTGGATGTATGCTTTGGGTCATTGTCATGCTAAAAGGGGAAATTCATTTTCATCTTCAGCTTACTAGCAGACACCTGAAGGTTTTGCACTAAAATCTACAGGTATTTGTAGCTATTCATGATTCCCTCTACCTTGATAAAAGCCCCAGATCTGGTGGAAGAAAAGCAGCACTAAAGCATGATGCTGCCACCACTGTGCTTCACCATGGGTATGGTATTCTTTTGGTGATGTGCTTTTTTTTTTTTGCCTCCAACATACCTTTTGGAATTGGTCTCATCAGATCATAACACATTTTACCACATGGTTTGGGGTCATTTATTGGGGCTTGGATTTCTTTTTTTTGTGAGAAAGGGCTTCTGTCTAGCCATCCTACCCCATAGCCCTGACATGTGAGGAATACGAGAGATTATCATCACATACAGGGAGTAATCAGTACTATTCAGATATTCCTGCAGCTTCTTTAATGTTGCTGTAGGTCTACTGGCAGCCTCCCTGGTAAGATTTTGTCTTGTCCTTTTGTAAATTTTGTAGGGACGTCATGTTCTTGGTGATGTCACTGTGATGCTCCATTTTCTCCACCTGTTGATGATGGTGTCTCATGATACATCTAATGTTTTGGAAATTCTTTTATACACCTCTCCTGATTGGTATCTTTCGACAAGCAAGATACCATACATGTTTTGTAAACTCTTTGTTGACCGTGGCTTCAACAGTTAGATGAAACTAAGATGTTAAGAAAATCCTACAGAAACAGCTGGTCTTTATTTGGGGTTAATCAGAGTAATTTCACTGATGACAGCGGATATTTATTTTTGAACATGAGATTGAATGTGATTATTTCATTTTGAATACAGCCACATCCCCAGTTATAAAAAGGGTGTGGACATTTATGCAACCAGGTTATTGTAACTTTTTTTATTTTTCCTATTTTTACCTAAACTGTTTGTTTTTCACTTAATTAGGTTGTAATTTCACATTGAGGGTGGAAAACGTTCTGACATGATTTATCTCGGTTTCAATTTTTTTACATGACAAAAACCTGCCATTTTAACAGGTATGTGTAGACTTTTTATATCCAGTGTGTGTAATATATGAAGTTTGATACATCAAACTTCTGTTCTCTGAACAATGAAGTAAACACAATTGAAAACAAAAAACACACTAAAACACAAACCAAGTTTTAAATTGCAAAGAATTGACAAAATACAGACAAAAAATCATGTACAAAATGTAATTTAAAAAGTGGCAATTAACAGAAAGCATCCAAGTGTTCTGCATCATTAGCTAGAGCTAGACCTGTAGCTATAGCCTACTATTTGGCTGCAAACCTGAGAGAATGGTTTCATAACACATTGTTTGTGGCAGAATCGTCCCTTAATCATTATTTTTGACTATGAATGATTGAAACTGTAATAGCCAAAGAGTCTACAATAAAAACTGGCAAGTCAGTAAAGGTTTTGATATTGTATATAATGAACACATTGGATGCAGAAAACTAACTGCACTAAACATTTGAAAAAGGTGTTAGACATTTAATAGCACTGCATATTTCTCCAAGGCTGTTTTTCCCAACACCGCCTCGTACTATCCGTTTTCTTTCTTTTTTCTTTTCTTTCTGATCTCGGATACATGCGATTTTATTCCACTGTATACACACGTGAATTACAGTACATTTATAAATACACTCATAAGTCAATATTCTTTTGGCTTAATGCAAACAAAAATATCAAGAAATATAGATTTTACATTACGTTAACATAACACAGTACTCAGAAAATCACTAACAAATATTTTTATTAACTAATAAGCTTTTAGACACTTCCCCTTTTCATAACATTTAAATCACTACAATAAAAAACATCACATATGATGCATAAATAGCAAACCTGACGAAAGGAAATTAATTAATAACAAATCTTTAAATAGTTAGTCTTTGCTCGGTTATAATGGTACAGTGATTCTCAGGCCTAGGGCCCGTTACTGTACACATTTACTGTAATAAAGTTATGTCATTATGATTTGCAGATAGAGATCTCAGGCTTTTAAGACATTTTATGAATGAATGGCTGAATTCTTGGAAATTGTCGATGGGCCGATAAGAAGGGACATGGTCATTTCACCACACAGGTACACAGCTTGCAGAGCTGTTCTATTGGAGCCATTTCCCAAGATTTACATTTTCTATACAGGCTTCGTTCTGTCTTTCCACAAGTGCTGATGATTGTAGATGATAAACCACACGCATCCTCTACTTCTTTTCCAGTATCTTGGCTAGGCCACTGATAGTTTGTGAAATGCATTCATTGACAAATGGAGATCCTGTCTGCGTGTCTACAGGATATACTGTAGCTTCTAGTGTCCTGCTTTGGTCATCTCTATTGCCTTCTAAGCCCTTTACTACCATCACAGAATAAAGGGCATTTTATCTGTCTTTCCTATCTGCTGTTAGTTGCTCTAGCTGTGTGCCAGCACCCATATCATTGCAAACAAGCAGCAGATAATGTAAATCAGCATCAGGCGGCTGGTGGCTAGCCGTCTACTTCTCAAACCTATTTAAAACATGCCAACAAAGCAATGCTTTGTATTTAGAGCAAAGATGCCTTCAAAAATAATGAAATCAAATGTTTCTCCATAAAAAATACTATAAAGAACGGTAAACAGTAATAAATGAATCAAAGTCAATATTTGGTGTGACGATCCTTCGCTTTAAAAGAAAAAAATAATAGTCTCAGGTACAGTGTGTGCAGTTTTATAAGGAAATGAGCTGTAAGTGTTACTGAGCATCTTGCAGAAGCAGCCTCAGTTCTTCCGGAGACTTTGAGTGTCACACTTGCTTCTTATTTTTGTAGCAAAACCCAGCAGCCTTCAGTATGTTTTTTTTTTTTTTTTTTTTTTTGTCTGAAAAGTGGTCTCTTATGTAATATGTTGCTTTCTTTACTGACATATAGACTTTATTCTGTAACATTTAATTTTTTGCTGGAAAACTAATGTTTGGAAATCTAAAGTGTTTTTGTACTGACTCGATAATGAAGTCATAAAATAAAAATGTATAACAAAGTTTGTACTAAAGAAAAATAAGGTGCCTAAGACACAGTACTCGTGTGTGTGTGTGTGTGTGTGTGTGTGTGTGTGTGTGTGTGTGTGTGTGTGTGTGTGTATCAGTCATAACATTAAAACTGCCAAAACAGCTCTGACCCATCGAGGCATGGACTCCACAAGACCTCTGAAGGTGTGCTGTGGTATCAGGCACCAAGATGTTAGCAGCAGATCCTGTATGTTGTGAGGTTGGGCCTCCATGGATCGGACTTGTTTGTCCATCATATCCCACAGATGCTCGATCAGATTGAGATCTGGAGAACTTGGAGGCCAGGTCAACACCTCGAACTCTTTGTCATGTTCCTCAAACCATTCCTAAACCATTTTTGCAGTGTGGCAGGGTGCATTATCCTGCTGAAAGAGGTAACTGCCATTAGGGAATACCGTTGCCATGAAGGGGTGTACTTGGTCTGCAACAATGTTTAGGTAGGTGGTACGTGTCAAAGTAACATCCACACGAATGCCAGGACCCAAGGTTTCCCAGCAGAACATTGCCCAGAGCACCACACTGCCTCTGCCAGCTTTCCCATAGTGCATCCTGTTGCCATCTCTTCCCCAGGTAAGTGATGTGCGCGCACACACCCGGCCATTCACATGATGTAAAAGAAAAAAATCATTCATCAGACCAGGCCACTTTCTTCCATGGTTCCTTACTCCATGGTCCAGTTCTGATGCTCACCTGTCCATTGTAGGTGCTTTCGGCAGTGGACAGGGGTCAGCATGGGCACTCTGACCGGTCTGCTGCTATGCAGCCCCTTATGCAGTAAGCTGCAATGTGTTGTGTGTTCTGACACCTTTCTAACATGGCATTACCTTTTTCACCAATCTGTGCTACAGTAGCTGTTCTGTTGGATTGGACCAGATGGGCTAGCCTTCTCTCCTCATTCTGTCTCCTCAATGAGCCTTGGGCGCCCATGACTCTGTCCCAGATTCACCAGTTGTCCTTCCTTGGACCACGTTTGGTAGGTACAAACCCCTGCATACTGGGAACGCCCTACGAGACCTGCCATTTTGGAGATGCACTGACCCAGTTGTCAAGCCATCACAGTTTGGCCCTTGTCAAAGTCATTCAGATTCTTATGCTTGTCCATTTTTCCTGCTTCCAGCACATCAACTTTGAGAACTGACTCTTCACTTGCTGTCTAATATATCCCACCCCTTGGCACGTGCCGTTGTAACAAGATAATCAATGTTATTCACATCGGTGTGTGTGCCTGTGTGTGTATACATACCTCTATGCTACCTCTAGCTCTACCTTTGTTCTGGTGATGATGCCATTTTTTCGACTGACATATCAGAATAAATTTCAGCTCCAGCTGTTCTCCTGAGAATAGTTCAGACATAGTACTGAAAACTGTGTATAATCTCAGTTACTGAGTACATGTGCATTCCTCATAGTTGAACAACTAAGTTGTGAGGTGATACTTAATCTGCATTTTTGAACAATATATTTGTTTTTCCAGCATGACCTCGGATACATGCGATTTTATTCCACTGTATACACACGTGAATTACAATACATTTAAAAATACACTGGTAGCATTCATCTACAACAGCTACATGTAAAAGTACAATTAAAACCACTAAACCAACCATGTATTTTATTCCTTCTCTAGAAAACCTCGTCTGAACTCGCAGCTTGTGGCGCAGCAAGTAGCGCAGCAGTACGCCACCCCTCCACCAGCTAAGAAAGACAGGAGGGAGCGCACCGAGCGAGACGACCACTACGACATAGACAATTCAGACTCCGACAGGCCAAGCATAGACAACTCAGACTCGGACAGACTGGGCCCAGACAGCAGCCACTTGGAGAGAGGACACACACATAAGGACAAGAGACAGGAGCGCATTGGATTGGACAAACAACAGCTAGTACAAACGTCCGTGGAAAGGAGGCCTGAAAGAGCAGGTCTAAACCAGGAACTGCCCAGAGAACTTATGGAAAAAGTGGAAGTTCATTCACACAGGCCACACATGGAAAAAGACCATCACACAGGAGCATCCGGGACACAAGTGGCCGAGAAGGAGGACATGAAGAAAGGCAAAGTGGAAAAGGCAGTGGTGGATAAGCACAAAGAGAGGGAGAAGTTGCCTGGTTCCAACAAAAAGCCCACTGCTAAGAAGATGAAGTAAGTGGCATCTTGCAAAAGTTACAAATACAGGGCAAAATCTGCACCTGCAATACCTGCAAACAATCTTGTTTGTCGTTGTTCTCAGCTGTTTTTAAAAAATAGCCTTTTGTCTTCAGTTTTCCGTATAACCATGTCCTACCATCGGGGTATAAATATGAGGTTGCACACATGTAAAATTCCTTTGTCAACTATCACTAATGGGAAACCATAGAGCTTTCAGTGCAAGATATAGGCAGTTAATGATCTACATAAAATGTATGAGAAGTTATAAGAAGTTATAATTAAGCACAATGAAGGTCGTAAAAAAGATTCAAAAGTCTGGAACAGAAGGAGGATGCATGAGCATAGCTCCGCACTACACAGCAAGGAGAATATAGAAGGAGGCCAGAGCTCTGATTTCAGCATTACACAGTTTAGTTGATTCTTCAGGTTGTGAAGATTCAAAATCAGTTATTATACAGTATAACAACACAGCTGTTTGGGAGCCTCTCCTGAGCGCAAGCCTCAAAATGCAGTTAGGAACTTTACTAAATGTCATTGGAACAGCATCTTAGTCTCCAGATTTGAACCTGTGATAGTGATAGCTTTTCTGGATTATGTTTTGTATCTCGTATCAACAATCTGAACTGTTATTCACACATAATCCTCTGATAATAATTTAGTCACCTGAATAATCATTAAAAATTGTCCAAATAGTAGGGTGTCTGTTGTTTCATTATCTATAGGCCTAGCATGTATGTGTGTTAAGCCCAGAACTGCACCACGTTATCTTTATTAACTGTAATGTCTCTTGACGAACCTGCATTTCAAAAGATATGCACAACAAAATCGCACCCAGTTGAAATGTGGACCAGTCCATATCCATTACAATCCACATTATATCTAACAAAAAACATCTATCAGTTTAAAACTCTATAGCATCCCTACATGTTTAAGCTCAAAATAGCACTCATTGTACTTTATTCGTTAATTTTTACCCATTTTTATGAAGGGTACCAATAATTCTGGAGTTGGCTTTATAATACAAAGGGGGGGAAGTATTAAGTCTAGTATTGTTCACCAGCCAAGACTTGTTTGAACCTTTAAACTAATTTTTTTTTTCATTAATTCAGATTGTCTTGTTGTTCTCAGACCCAAGATCCTTAATAAAGGCCCTCCTAGTGAAAGAAGCAGCATGAAATCTGGCAAATCAGCCACTAAGAGCAACAAATCTATTATTTCAAGGTAAGTTTATCACAGGAATCACAATTGTCTGATTACTGCTGTCCTTTGTGACAGACAGCATGAAGGGTGTATACCTGCATTGTGGCTGCTGTTCCCAGGATTACCCCAAATCCACATGTACCCCAAATCCATAGTGACCCTATTGTATTATGAAAATGCATTATTTATTGATTTAAAAAAAAAAACTGCTACATACTGAAATCTAGAACAGAACTACAGCAGTCCACTGCTAGCATCGAGTTAACATGGGTAATATATTATGCCCCCTGGAAAGAAAATTAGCAGTGTATGTCATTTCTTCCCTAATTCCTAGTTACACAGCCCCTCCCCTTAATAACAGCACCAGTCCTGACTGATAAGGATGCCACCAGTCTCTGTTCAAGCCCACTCTTCCACTGGGCCAGCAATTCAGCTAGAATTTATGGGGGCCTATATTGGTGATTTAGCCTCCTGTTCCAAATAATCCCACATGTTTTTGGAATTGAGGTCTAGTGAGTGTTCAGGCCATTCAGTGTGTCTCAGTGTTTCATCATGTTTGTCATATAAGTCACACAGAGATTTGGCCCTATGCACCTTACAGATCATCCTGGAATGTGGGAGTGTCAGTGTTGTGAGGCAATCTCAGTGTCTGACCAACAGCTGATGATCTGGTTTTATATGTAGCTATATTTGTCCAGATGCGCAACATACTGACAATGTATAATGTGTCGCTGCTGTTTTGTCAGTGGAGCTTATGTCTGAATGTCAGTCACGTATTATGTGCCCAGAAAATATCAAACAGATTATCTCAGGACATATCCAGTTTGCAATCTGACTTGAATGGTTGCCTGGGAAGCACAGAGGGGTCTTCACTTAGAATTTTACACTTGTCTCTTCCCTGTGCTTCAGACTGAAATCCACTGAAATGACCAGTTGCCATATTCCGCATATTGGACTTTGTACACTTTGCACTGTAACTGTGTATAGCTGTGGCATCCCATGATAACTGCAGTGATGACCTATGGGAGGATCATCAAGAAAGAGACAAAGACAAAGAAACCACAGTGGCAAACTAAGCAGTTTATGTTTTGTGGTTGCAGTAGTGTGTTCCACCAGCATCAGTTCAAATATTAATCTACCTAACTGTAATGCATAAAGGAGTAATATGGCTTCCAGAGTATGTTTTTGAGCCTTTGCTTTTCTGTCTTGCTGCAGGCCTAAGCTGAAGAACATAGACCGAAGCTCAGCTCAGCAGTTGGCCATAACAGTGGGCAACGTCACAGTCATCATCACAGACTTTAAGGAGAAGACACGCTCCTCCTCCACCTCTTCATCCACTGCCACTTCCAGCAGTGGCAGCTCCGAACAGCAACACCTGAGCTCCAGTTCGGAGAGTACGGACAGGGGGTCATCCCGTGCCTCTACCCCACGCAGGGACCTTACTTCTGGACACAATGAGCTCCTTTGAGGCTGCTGGAAGTCAGGAATCCTCAAACACATTGATAATGCACATATAGAACCTTTACACTTAAAAGGATGAAGGATCATTATCATGCATGGGCACTGTTTCCATCTTGATATTTTATGGCAAGATGTGCCATGTGTTTCAATACTGTTTTTAACACATCCACGTCAACCCCCCACACAACTCACAAGTGCGTATTACCTGCGGCACATGAGTGACCACTTGGAGCACAAGATGAAGAGGATGTAGCACATCTTGGCTAAAGCTTCGCTATATGGCCAAAAGTTTGTGGACATGTGACCATCACACCCATATGTGGTTCTTCCCCAAACTGTTGCCACAAAGTTGGAAGCACACAGTTCCGTAGGATGTTTTTGTATGCTGTAAAATTACAGTTTCCCTTCACTGGAACTAAGAGGCCCAAACCAGTTCCAGCATGACAATGCCCCTGTGCACAATGTGAGGTCCATGAAGACATGGGTTGCCAAGGTTGGAGTGGAAGATCTCGAGTGGCCTGCACAGAGCCCTGACCTCAACCCCACTGAACACCTTTGGGCTGAATTGGAACGTCGACTGCACAACAGTGCACAGTGCACAACCTCCTCACCCGACATCAGGGCCTGACCTCACTAATGTGGCTGAATGGACAAATCCCCACAGCCGCACTCCAAAATGTAGTGGAAAGCCTTCCCAGAAGAGTGGAGGTTATTGTGACTGCAAAGGGGGACTACCTCTGGAATAGGATGTTCAGCAAGCACATATGAATGTGATGGTCAGGTGTCCACATATTTTTGGCCATATAGTGTATTTCCTTGATTTGTAATAGTGTATTTCCATTGAACTCTGTACAGACATATAGTCATACATGCTAGCAAGTTAGCCAAAGGTGTGCTAAATTTTAATTATTATTATTAAATGCATATTTTTGCTGTTTAGAAAAGGAAATTGTATTAGATCTCCTAAAGTCTACAGTAAAGTTGACTGGATTCCCTGGGCCTTTTTTAATATTCCCCTGAGCCAGTAATGTACTGGAACAGCCCTCGAGATGGTGCAGTGATTTTTAGTTTTAAAAACAGTATTGAAATGCATGGATGGTTTTCACATTATTTCCCAGAGAGAACTGTAGAGTCAAATGTTGTGGAGTCAGCATTTTTAAGTGGTAGAAATTGAAACCCTCTGTATGTTTTGAGCCTTAGATCTCCAGTTTACATAATTGTTCTCTGTTATGAAAATGGCCTGTATGATTCTCCAACACTGACCTATCCCCATAACACATTCTGACACTGTATATATCAGATGAAGGTGTCACAGTTGTGGGGAAAACCCATGTAGAACCTTCCAAGAGGAAAAATGTGTACTTTTTGATTTATTAAATTAATGATTGTATTTATAAACTGTGATGAGAACAAATAATCTAGTAGATGGCCGAACTGGAACTGCAAACATGAACATAGTAAAAGACTGTTGTTCTAGGTGCTAACATACATTAATAAAGGTGACGGATAGATTGGAAAACACCTATGAATATTTTGAAACATGATTATCAGCATTTGAAAAGTATGGTCAATGAAATCTATTCAGTAAAGGCCTTTTTTATATTGATAGATGTTATGTATTGTCAGTCTATCATTGGTCAAAACCCATATGATCTGTTTGAGAACCATTCTTGTAAATGCTACTGCTAAATGATGTTACCAACTTGCCACAAGGACAAATTGTTTTATGAAGTCTCTGTGAGCCAAGTAAGCAGCAAAACTTCATCCAATTCATTACTGCCTCAAAGCATTATGAAACTGTTGATGTGATCTTTATAGATGAAATGTCTTTAATTAGTGTATTTATTTTGTGCAAGCAATTCTGTTCTTGTGTATGATCGGTAACCTTAATTTACTATGTAAAGATGGTTACATATAAGGAATACTTGTCATAATATAGATTAACATCTGTGGTGTATTGAGTATCTGGCACAGTTTCTTAGTTATTTTGGCATCTTATTGCAGTTGTTGTGTGTTAAAACAGCAGTTATTGCATACACTGTTTCTCTCAATGCTGCTTGTTTTTTTTGTTTGTTTTTTTGTTTTTTTTCTCCATCTGCTCAGTCTGAAGTAAATTCTGCTTGGCAAATTCTGCTTGTAGCATAGCTTTCATTTCAAATAAAAGCATTTGTTTATTCTTGTGTCGTTCATACTTTCTGTCTATTGTGGTATCATGTCTTCGCTTTCCTGAACACATGATCACAGTTTCCTACATTTCTGTTTAGTCATTTCTTAAGCACTTTTATTCAGGGTGAATTGAAAGTGAAAAATGTGGCATTGAAGGTGCAGAACCTATGCAAAGCATCTATGGAATGCAAGGATTCATAACCTGAAAGACGAGACAAATGCTAGATTGTACAACTGCTAGTGTTATCGGTGGTGGAAAAAAGATGCAAATTCGAATCAAGTGTATAAATAACCATACAATTAATTAAAAAAAAAAGAAAAGAAAGAAAAACAGGTAGTACGTTAAGCAGTCAATGCAAAGTAATTATAGAGAAAATAGGGCCCTGAAGCTGAAAACCTGAGCCGGTATGTATGAAGCTATTCAGAATTTTGGTCGTACGTGCCAAAGAATCAGGAAATTTACTCCTACACATAGGCCTAAGAATGGGAGCAATGTACAAAAAAATTCTATAGCCTTGAAAGTGTTCTTAAATGGGACACTGAAACTTCATCACAACTGACACTGTTTCTTACCCACTACCCCAGCCTCATTAGTTTCCATTTGCATGTTCTGCACTGCCTATCTTTTGGAATACTTGATTCCTGAGGGAAATTTTCTCACAGAAGCAAACAAGATACCTCAAATTATGGGGATACTAAAACACTAAACTCTCAAGGACACGAATGATCATATTTTAGTGGCAGCCGTCTGTCCATATACTACATTCAGGTTCATAATCAGGTTAGTAAGTGTTGTCTGTCTACCACAGTACACTCACCATCTACTTCATTAGGAACACCTTTACACCTACATATTCATGCAGTTATCTAATCAGCCAATCATGTGGCAGCAGCACACTGCAAAAAAAACATGCAGATACAGGTCAAGAACTTCAGGCAATGTTCACATCAAACATCAGAATGAAGAAAAAGTGTGATTTCTGGGACTTTGTTGTGGAATGATTTGATTTGAATTGTTGGGACCAGAAGGGCTGGTTTGAGTATTTAAGAAACTGCTGATCTCCTGCGAGTTTTACACACAACAGTCTGTAGTGTTTACACAGAAGTGTGTGAAAAACAAACAAAAAAAATCCTGAGTGAATGCCAGTTTTGTGGGTGGAAACAACTTGATAAGAGAGGTCAGAGGAAAATGGCCAAATTGGTTCAAGCTGCCAGGAAGGATATAGTAACTCCAATAATTACTCATTAAAACCGCGGTGAGCAGAAAAGCATCTCAGTCTGCAAAAACATCAAAACTTGAAGTGGATGGGCTACAACAGCAGCAGACCACATTGGGTTCCTAGGGTGTGCCAATTTTGTAAAAGTGTGCATATACAATATGAGGGGTGCTAAAAATATGTATTTTGACATGAGAAACTCAAAATCACTTGAAGTTTTAAAATTCCATTATGTCTTGCTTGACAAATCATTACTTGAAAATAATAAATATTTTCAAATTTAAGCTCAGTATTTCACTGACACCTATATTTGTTTTCAAAG
>CM074931.1:13881713-13898942 GCA_037576815.1 Pangasius larnaudii
AAATCATTACTTGAAAATAATAAATATTTTCAAATTTAAGCTCAGTATTTCACTGACACCTATATTTGTTTTCAAAGAAATATCTTTAATGAAGTGAATTTTGAAGAGCATTTTATTATACTAATATCTTTAATGAAATGAAAACTTACGCTCTATCGTTTGCCTTTTAAGTGAATTTTGAAGAGCATTTTATTATACTGGATATTTTATTCATTAATTTTGATGTCAAGCAAGACTTGATGATACTTATGGTTTAAGCTCAATAATCTGGTAGTTTCTAAATTGACATGTCCTAATAGTATTGTTCTAACACTGTTTGCATGTTTTGGGGAATAAATGTTAGATTATTGAAAACTTGTATTTTACTTTTTCTACCTGTCATATAATGTACATAATGTTAAAAATTTACCAAGCTACAGGCAGTCCAATTTCAAAATCAAATGTTGTTTTGGTATTTGTATACCAAATAACATGTTTTTACAACCCCTCATCAGTGGTAATAGTATTCTATTACCTATAGGTAATAGATTCCTCTCCTGCCAGCCAAGAACAGGAATATCACCTAAACGGGACAGCTGAAGATTAGAAAAAAAAATCACCTGGTCTTTTTCCAGTCTTGGTCCAGTTTCTGTGCCCATGATAGCCTCAAATTCTTGTTCTTGGCTAACAGGAGTGGAAGCTTATGTGGTCTTCTGCTGTTGTAGCCCATGTCATATGTTGTGCAATTTGAGATTTTTTTTTTCAAAATAAGAGTGTTTATTTGAGTTACTTTAGACTTTCTGTCAGCTCAGGCCAGTCTGGTCTTTCTCCTCTGATCTCTCTCATCAACAAATGTTTTAGCCTGCAGACCCTCTGCACACAGGATGTTTTTTTGTTTTTCACACCATTATGTGTAAACTCTAGAGACTGTTGTGTGTGAAAATCCCAGGAGATCAGTAGTTTCTGAAATACTCAAACCAGCCCATCTGGCACCAACAACCATGCTATGGTTAAAGTCACTGAGGTCACACTTTTCCCCCATTCTGATGTTTGATGTGAACATCAACTGTATTATACTATTAACTGTACTATATAACAAAAAAGAGCAGATGACCCAGATGACTCACTCTTGCCCAGAATAAACAAGTTTAAAATACAGAGAATCACACAACCCCCACCACCATTTAGCTTCCCAGCAAAATAGAGAACAAATAAAATTCTTATCTGTTCAGCAAGAAAAAAAGCTAAAACTCTATCAAGTCCTGAATGCATTTTTCCTCTTATAGACTCTCACTCTGACTCCCATTTGGTTTGTTTACTCTCTCACATTCTTAAGCCATGGTGAGAAAGCCCATTCAATTAAATGGAAGAGGATGTGGTATGTAAAAAGGAGATTTGTTTCTGGGTAACTCTTCCACTGATCTTGAAGCCATGGGCCAACAGAAAACAACTGAAACTGAGATACTGCTTATTAATACTGTTTCAATACAACTGCTCAATACAACAGCAGTATGTAGATACATACTGTACCTATTTTTAGCTATTGGTTAGTGGTAGCTAATAAGCTATCTCTTGAACCTTCCTAAATGACCCTAAATGAACCTGCTAATAATATTACTAAACAAGCTAACACACTAGAGGCTCTTACTGGTCTGCAAAAACGAGTCAACATAATGTCTGACTCACAAACAACAAACTAGCTAGGTGGCTAGTACATAAAGTTGTTCAATGAACCAGTATTTTCCTTCTAGAAACATGTCACACCAGAAACAATTGCACTTCAGCTTTAACCAAAAGAAATGTGCATTTTATGTCTTAAAGTGTAGGGCTTATTATTTTACCAGAATGGGTAACTATGGCCTCAGACAGAGTGAAAGCTATAGTCAAGTGTCACATGACTATCACACTAAAAACACAGAGCACAGGCTGAAACCTGCCTTCAATCATCACAAACACAATTCACATTTGCACCAATGTTGCTTCACCTTGACCACCTTTCGTGGCTGAGGTGGAAGCAGCCCTGTACACCTTTCTGTGCTCTCTCAACTGCAGATCACAAATTTGGTGCTGGAGACATAGAACTACTGCCAGTTAAAATGGCACTGTAGGAATAGAGACATTGGGTGGAGCAATCAGGCTATCCCTTCCAGAGTATAATGGACCACAAAATTCAATCCTCCAATCATCTAATCCCAAGGCAAGCAAGGTGGCCATTATTTTATTATAGACTGAATTTCGCAATGGTTTACAATGGATCAATGGATACAAAGGCTGATGCTTTATCTTGCCACCATTTGCTTCCAACACGGCTGTTAGGGAGCACAAATAATGGATGGTCTGATACATAAAGCGGCCAGCCACTCCACCGTCAACAAACCTGAGTTAACGTGAAAGTGGGGGGGGCGTCAGCATCCAAACATCCCAGTTCACCAAAACAGTCTATGCCTATGAGCCCTCCAGATCTACTCCTTTACCTAAGAAAAAACTATTAACAAAAGTCTTGACAAAGCTGAAAATACATTTTCAGCCTAGACTTTGAGACATTGAGACTCCGTCTGTCCCAAACAGTAATTCGAAGGCTATTCCATAACTGTGGGGCTTTATAAGAGAAAGCTCTGCCCCCTGCTGTAGCCTTCACTATTTGAGTTACCAACCAAGAGCCTGCATCTTTTGATCGAAGTAGTTTAATGGTTTTAGGTACATAGCCAGTGCTAAGGGAAGAATAGATTATTTTTAGAAGAGGTTTGATTGCTTCTGGTAGTATCTATTCAAAGAAACATGAAGGTAATGGATCTAGTACACAAGCTGAAGATTTTGATTTTGAGGAAATTAGTGAAATTATTTTGGTCTCTCGAAGGGTAGCAAAACATTCTAATCGCTGATCTGATATGGTTATACTGTTATCTACATGGTTGATCTAGCAGAACTAAGAGTGTTTCTATAGGTCAGGAGGCTCTCCTTCTATGCTGTTTGGAATACTACTAATTTAGTTAGACGCCATTTATGTTCTAATATTTCGACTCTTTTAAGGATGTGTGTGATCATTATACCAGGGTGCTAGTTTTTTCTCTCTAATATTTTCTTTTAAGTGGAGCTACATTATCTAGAATCTAGTGGAACGTGGACTCTAAGTATTCAGTCGGCTGATCAAGTTCTGGGGTTAGATGGTGTTCCAATCAAAGTTGATAATTCTGGGAGATTATTGATAAAACTATGTGCAGTAGCTGACATTAATGTACCTTTGATGTGGTTGTGTGGCAAGGTACATACAGTATATTATGACTAGGACACATTTTAAATGAGAGGATTGTCACCGATTAACTAGGCCTGGTCTAAGACTATGAGCTATGCTGCAAGAAAGGAGAGCAGCACCTTCCTGAGTAGGAACCACCTGGGCACCACCTGGACATCCAGCAGTTCAGTGACCATGACCTGCTGTAAGCTACATTGCTACGCTGCACTGAGATGGGGCCAAAGCATGGACATTGCCTTCACTAATGGACATCGCCTTCACTAATTTCCACACCTCTTGTAACCTCTGACTGATGAATGTGTATATCATTAGCTCCTACGTGAAAAACGACCTCTGAAAACCTATGCTCGCCTAAGGCCCTAAGATTAACTGCTATGTCCGGCTGCCTGGCTCCCGGTATACACCTAACTAAAGCTGCTGGTGCTCCTAAAGGCCTAGCAAAGTTCACGTGCCTATAGTCTCCTATAACTAGAGCTCTTTCAGGTTTCTCAGTGGTGCTTCACTGAGGAGAGCAAGCCTTTTAGACACGTGAAGCAGAGAAGTGCTGCTGCAGTGGGCGAACCTTAGCATTATTTTTATGCCACCGAGTCATCACCCATTCGCCCCGTTGTGGGGGCTATAATGTCAGAGTTGGTGGATTGATAACTCTGCCTAAGACATCCAGGCTTTTCTCTACAGAAACTATGCTGCTCTCACTCTCACTAACCCACTCTAGGGTCTGAATATGCACATCTAATGCTGCAATCTTCTCCGTCAGAGAGCTGACTAATATACACAACACAAATAAAGCTATTACGAACGACAGAGAAAGAATGACTAAACATCCTGCAATTAACACACTGAACAAGCTGAAAGGTTGCCACGTTGAATGTTAAACGTACCTTAGTCGAAGATTTGTTGAGATTATTTTAGACAGATCTGACATGGATGGCCTCCCCTTGCTGTCTTTAGAAAAAAAAAAAAACACTCATTGAGAAAATGAAAATGCAACAGAAAAGGAAAGTGAAAAATACAACAAAAGAGCATGATAGCACAAAATTATGGATGAAAACAGAAAAAAACGGTATAGTTTAAATGCAGACACAGGCAAGAAACTTCCAGAGAATTATTTGAAAAGAGGAACTATGTAAACAGGAACCATGTCCTGTGATGGTCTTTGTGATGGACCTGTGTCATTTCTTTTTCTGCCCCAGTGATGCCAGGCAGTGTGAGGACTTTGCAAATAAGCAGCCAGCAAAGTCCCTACAACCTACCATTATTGGCTCACAGGAAGCCTACCATCTCTTCCATCGCCACTCTTCCAGAAGCTCCTAATATTTGCCATGTTTCCTCTTATTTGCCTCATTAATGTGGTCTTCCCAGGGCAGCTCTATCATTGGCAGTTGTCTTCTGGTCTCTGATAGAATCACTATGTCTGGGTGTTGAGATAGTGGTGTAATATTGGAAGTGAACTTGAGCTGCTTGCTCAGGCCATATCTCAGCTGCAGATCTGATGCTGGTGTTCTGAGCTGTGGCTATGGGTGTTCACTCACTCTCACAAAAATGATCTTCTTACTCGGAGAACAGTGGTGCTTGATGGTGTTGATAGCGGTTGAGATGTTTTCTACAACTGCCTTAAGCACTTTGCCATGACACCAGCAGTAGTGACCATCTCCCAGGGCTTTTGGCCAGCTGCAGAAGATATGTTCAAGAGACCCTCTTCCAGGGAAACTCTTGCCCCAAATGTGGAGATCGGATGGACTTGGCAGGACATCGTAGATGGCCTCGATCAAGAAGCCCCTCACAACTCTTCCTGAACTAGTTTCTGTCTGTCGACAGGGTCGTGCTGGGTCATAATGGTCATAGTGGTCGTAATGGGGCTTGAGGGAGCCATGCCTCTGCTGACTTCTACAGCTGAAATCACAAAGCCACACATTTTAAACACTGTGTACTTTATTTAAAATCATAATCTACAACATGCATTGTAGCATTGCATTGCAAAGTGTTTTTATGCTGTGATACTCATTTTACACCAACATGGGGAAGGAAAATAAACACGGTTTATTCACTGTCTCATGTCATGTTTTCTGCTGAACAGTTTTGTAATTTCAGCAGGCAGATTGCTACAGATAAAATAAAGAGAGACTTAGCAGCATGAGCTCTTCCTCTTCTTGGCTTTTGTGTGCTATACAACCAGTCCATTGTAATAGCACTTTGTTCATGACAGTTTGGTAAAAAACATTAATCTCACCACCTACTATGGAAGAGTCTTTAGCAGATTTCCTCATTGTGTTCTTATATTCTATTAGATAATCCTAAATAGCAATGTGAGTTACAGACTGAGGGACATTTATAAAGTACACTAGAGAAGTAATGGGCAATGGATGAGTTAACTGTCAGGTGGCAGAGATGGTTGCAAGGGCAGGCAGACTTTATTACAGCAGGTGAACAAATCCAAATCAACAGTCAAAAGCACAGGCTTGGGTCAAGCGATTGACAAAGAGAATATAAAGACAAAAAACAAAAACCAGGAAACCAGAACAAAATGAAAAAAAAAAACAAAAAAAAAAAAACAGGCAATTTGCACACAAAATAAAAAGGCTTGGTATTGTCATGAGTAAACTCAAAGCGAGACTTGTTTATGGATGAACCTGGGTTATTTATAGGGGAGTGTGTGATTGAGTCCAGGGGTGTGTGATCAGTAATCAGGTGAGCATGAATGTGATAGCGTGGGTGATGGGTAATGCAGTCTGGATCGGCCATAATGTGATGCTGTTTATGGATTCTGGAAGATTGAGTCCATGATTGAATCTGGTGCTGAGATGACAGAACAAGCCCCCCAAAGGGCTCACTCTGGGAGCTGAACCTTTTCTGGGTCTGCCTCTAGATCCATGTCTTGAAACATGGTCCGGTTTGTAGGTTACCTTACTGATACTTTGCAGAACTTCAAGGGCCCATCTGTGGGTCTTTTGTACCTGTGGGTTAGTTTTCAACACCCATGTCTCACACAAATGTCTCTGGTGGAGCGCCACATACTATGCCCTGGTTCATACTTGGATGTTCCTTGTTTGATGGAAACACCTACTAGAGACACTGGTGGGTGTTCTCCCATACCTACTCACTGCTTCTGAACCACTCATCCACAGCAGGTGAGTCAGTGGTGTTAGTGGTCCATGGAAACAAGGCTGCTTGATATCCCATAATGCAATGGAAAGGGTAGAGTTGTGTGGCTAAATGGCATAATGAGTTCTGGACATATTCAGCCCATGGGAGAAATCATCACCAATTCTCCTGATTGTCTGCACAGAAGTTCTTAGGAATCGGCTGATGTCTTGGTTGTCTCTCTACATGTCTGTTAGCATGCGGATGATACCCAGATGTGAAACTTAAGCTGACTCCCAATTTGTCCATGAAGTGGCTCATGAATCAAGAGCCAGGTGACACCATGGACTTTGACAGGCAGACAGAGGCATGAGTCTACCAGCAGACAAGAATCTGTGGGACTTTTGCTTGAGCACATGAGGTGCATGATGAGATTAATTTATTGATGTCTGATACCATATTGGGCCACCAGTACTTATGTTGGACGAGCTGATGCGTTTTATGAACCCCGTGGTGACCTAAAGTAAGAGAAGTATGGGCCCAGGCCCAACTTGTCTCTGAGGTGTGATGGCACATAGATCTTGTCTGTAGGGCACTGAGGTGGCACCTGTCGCTCATTGGCCTCAGAAAGCTCACAGTCGACGTTCTACATGATGGTGCTGAAAAAGCATGACTTGGGGAGCATGAATGCTTCACTGGTGGTGCTGGGTATATGTGTGATAAGGAATCAGCTTTGATGTTCTTGGATCAAGGGCAGTAGGAAATAGTGAACTGAAAGCATGAGAAGAATAGAGCCCAATGGGCTTGACGAGGGTCTCTTTGCTTTCTTGAGGATATTCCAGGTACTTACGGTTTGTATAAATGGTGAATGAGTGTGCTGCTGCCTCTAAACAGTGTCGTCACTCCTCCAGCACTAGTTTGACTGCCAGGATCTCTCAGTTCCCAATGTCATAGTTACTCTCTGCTTGTGACATCTTCTTAGAGAAAAATGCCACTGGACGATGCTTTGGCCTCTCTCAGAATCGCTGGGAGAGCAGAGCACTGAGCCTGTTCTCTGAGATGCCTACCTCATCTGTGAATGACTGTGAGGAGATGGGATACTTCAAGATGGGCTAAATCCTTTTCCAAAACCTTCTATAAAAGTTCACAAAGCCTAATAATGCAGTTCCTTTATTGTGGTAGGAACAGGCCATTTCTTGACAGCAGCGACTTCTGTTGAAGGAGATTTGGTGCACATGGAACTCACACTTTTCTCACTTGAAGGTGATTTTGTAGCCATATGGCCAGGACCTGCCTGTTTACTTGTTGTTTACTCTGCTTGTGAGTTTCAAGCGAGTGTGAGAAGATGAGGATGTCATCTATATAAGCGATGGCAAAATTCCCCAACACGTCTCTGAGACATCATTGACCAGGCACTGGATTAATGAAGGTGCACAAGAGAGCCCATGTATGGCAACCTGGTTCAATTCATGATAGTCAGTGCATGGCCTGAGTCAACCCATTTGGAGGAATTGGTTGATCTCAGCTGCTGCGATTCTGCCCAAGCAGCTGCTTGGTAAAACAGAATGGGCTGGTTATGAAGACTGTGAGCTTCATGGCTAACTCTCTGCCCCTTTGCCTGTGCCACTCAGCTCTGTGGAGGGTCATGAGCTTCTTACAAAGGATGTTCTGGAGTACAACCAGTGGTTTCTCCTCTTCAATCTCTTGTACTACCATTTCAGGGTCTGACGCTGAAGGTGCAGCTGGTATATATTGACTGTCCTGTGTACAAGTGTCACCGGACCTCAACTACTAACAAAATACAACAGACTCGATTATTTTATCTGTAACAGGTAGCATTTTCAGTTTCTCTTTCCACTTCTCACTTGAGCTTTTCCTTTCCTTTTTTGTATGTTTGATGTTTTATTTTGTGTCTATATTCTGTTTTATTGTTTTAATATATTTGGTCATTTGAATTTGTCTGCCGATTACCAGCAGAGTTCCTCTGGCCTTGATCTCCCCTGTGAGATGTGTGTCTGCCCACTCACTGTGGATAGAATGCAATGTCTGATCACTTTTAGCACGCCTGCTACTTGCATTGATGGCAGGACTTTTAGTACCACCATTCTGGATGGTCTTGGGGCTGCTCAGCCCTCTATTCATCAGTGTATCTGTGCTTGCTTTGTGTGGTACAGGCTTGCAGCTTTATGGATCCATGGCACTGCATTCAGTGTGGCGGTTCCCCAGGGGTGCTGTGTCTATGTGGGCTGTGTGAGCCACACTAGCGTAGGCCTTCAGTGGAATGCGATCAGCTATGCCACTAAAATTAGATCCCAGCAGCTTTTGAATGACACTGCTAACCTGTCTGTTTGTTAGATTAATTGATTACTCTGTGTTTTGTTTCTTTTTCAAAAATTGTAAAGCTACCTTGGGTTTGAGAAAGGGCTATATATATATATTTATGAATTATTAAATGCATTACTAAACATATTATAATGCATTATTATGCCTGGAACCTCACATAATTAACTGAATCAACAATATAGCTATGAAAAAGTATTTCATTATATATCATTATTCATTATTGTTTATGCATATTGTCTTATGACTCTTTTGTTTATGCATTTTGTCTTATGAATGTTTGTATAATGCTTTTACTATGCATTATGCATACAGAAAATATAAACTTTTTTTCTAGGTTAATTACTTTTATACATTATTATGTATCTGTAATATTTTGTAATATATGTAAGATTTTCTTGCCACCTGTCTCCAGAATGACCTGTGTGAGCTCTGAGACTTTCAGCGCGACAACAATCATAATAAATGTCACCTCAGTTACAATGCCTTTGTCGTTTTGCAGAAAATAACTATTCACAGAAAAATAGTCTGGGCATTCGCATGAGTCTGCTATAATACTGTTTAGTTTATCTTTTGAACTATTCCCCATGCTTCTATTTTGAAACATGTTGTGCTTTTAGCGACTCCGGACAGAAATCAGCCGCTCGCTTCACTCCAGCGCGGCTGTGGCTCGGGCTTGTTTTGGCGGTGACGCGGCGGAGCAGCCGGCCGAGCGGCAAATGAGTCAGCAGCGCCCAGAGCGTCGCTTTTTTCTGATGTGCCACTAAAACAAGCTCTATTTGCGAAACTTTACGCGTTGCTTAACAGATTATCAGTGAAAATGGCAGTACCTGCAGCCCAGAATCTGCAGCTGAACGCGGGAAGACGAAGCAGCCCAGTGAGCTCTTCGGAAGATAACATTCACATCGACGAGAGAGAATTGGAAAACATCACAAACAACGTCGAGGACGGGACTTCACTCCCACTGCATTCTCCATGGACCTTCTGGCTCGATAGGTAGGCTGCTCTTTACTCATCCCACCCATATTAATTCATTTAGGCCTGTGTGTTTTATTTAAGACTGAATTGTTGCCTGCCTTGTGCATGTTTCCTAACAAAGGTTAGCTGTCCAGGCCCAGCTCTTCCCGACTGTTGCTTATCCAGCGACTCAGTGTTTACAGCCACTCAGGTGGTCCCTGATTCGAGCTTTTAACTCTTCTAATGTTCATTTATAATTTACTCTTTAAGAGAAATGTAGACTTTGTCTAGCTTGTTGTGACATAATGTAGACAGTTTTACGCTAGGGAGAATGTTTTTAAGACAACATAGCTTCGTGCTAGGATAAAGTTAGCCTGTTAGCTAGCATCAGTCACTTTGATGTTGTTAGCTAGCAACGTCAAAAAAGTAGGTCGGCTCGCGCTTCAGTCGCAGGAGGTGGCCGCCTCCAGAACCGCAGCCGAGTGCACTAAATAGTGTGCCAAAATAGTCCTCTAAGTACTACAGGTACCGCACTGTTACGGCGATCTGTGTAGTACCGGTGTGTGGTTTGGGACGGAACCGAAATGTATTTGTTTCTTTCACCTGACTGAGTCACTACTGGAACAAAACGTCAAGTTCATTTTTTTCCCCATTAAAAAACAATTCTATTATTTAGCTCCTTCAACAAATGTATACCGTATTGAAGTGTAATGTATATTTGTATATTGTATTATAAGGTGATAGCAGAACATTATTCTTTATTAGTCCTGTATATTTAGCAGTTTTAATATTTAATACTCACATGACGGTTCATTATTTATAGCTTTGTTGCTATTGCTAATAATAATAAATAACAGTTCTAATCTACTTTATATACTGTTTGTGCCTGTATTTGGTTGTGATTGCAGCAACAAGTGTAGTTAAAGTAAACTCTGAGAGCTTTATTGCCTGGTGGTTTAAATAACACATGAATGTAACCTGAGACCCAAAACAGGTGATGAGTGAGTGTTTAACTGCTGTTAATACTGACTTTTCAGCAGCAAGGGTAAAGGTTGTTAAATACCAGGGGCTGAAGTCCTGTTTACACTTTGGATGAGCTATTGAGAACTGTACATGAATTTTGTTCTTCGTCTTTTGGAAATATTTATAGTATTACTATTCGGGATTGCATATATGAAAACGTGTCAGATGTGACGAGTCTGATGATTAAACTGGTTAGTAGCAGTTAATTCCAAGAAAACATCATCCCTGCGTCTCAGTTCGCCTCCTCGTTTTTTTTTTTGTGAAGAAAAAGCACATACTTTTGAGTGTGTAGTAAAAGAGTAGGCAGGTACTGCGACATACAAACACACCATGTAACCGAAGAGAGCGTTGTTGCCTGGAAGAGAACCCTGTCGCCTTATACAAACTCCTTGTGCATTGCAGCTTTTCTTCATTTATTACTATATAATTTAATTTACCATTCTCCTGAGTTATGTTTCCTTTCATTTCATTTACACCTCTCTAAAATGCACCCTTGAATTCGGCGGAGCTAACCGTCACAGAACACCTCCTCTGTCGCGCAAGGAGTTGTGGGTAAGATTCGCTGAAAAAAGTGTCCACGGATCCACACTTAGAAAATCTACCGGCGAGAGCGGACCATCCGGGTACCTCTGGGATACTCATTTCAACATACTACCATTTGGGACGCACTAATTGTGATCACGGATACTATTTAGGACGGGCGAATTGAGACACAGGGCATGACTGTATTTTTGTTGGTTCATATCACACAAGAATGAACATAGTGTTTTAAGACCTATGTACTTTTCAACCCTTTCACTATATATATATTGTTTTTCTGTGTCCTCCCCTTTTATTTCAAAATATCTCTTAATTTTTTCTGTCCATTTGCTTGTTTTATGCTTGATTTGTATGCCATTTTTATAACTTACATATTTATATGAATTGTGTAATTATAAAAATTGCACTATTATTATTATTATTATTATTATTATTATTATTATTATTATTATTATGCTATTTTATATACCATTTGTGTTCTTATTTTTATTGCTTTTATGGTTGCTTGTAATGTGGCCTTAGATTTTTGAGAGCGCGTTAATACGAACTTTTAAAATATTTTTTGAATGCAAACATGCATGGTCATCCCAAAAACAAACGAACAAGCTATTCTTTTTTTCTCATTGTTGTCAGCCTTCATAAACTGTTGTTGCGTTCAACCATCTGCACATTTGCACGCATGTAAAATTCTTTGTCATTGTCATCCACCACAATAGGTAAAACCAGAGTAGGCAGGTGCGTCTCGACTTGAACAAGTCATCTAATGGATGTAAAAATACACAAGTCTGAAAGTCTAAACAGCTGAAAAGCTTCCAGGAAGAGGATGGTGTGGGAGGCAAAAAAAAAAAAAAAAAAGAACTGAACGCTTTTTTTTTACAGATTTATGCAATTTGGTTAATTCCTTGTCAAGTTTCAAAATCAACTTTTAGATATACTGCAGTCAAAAGCCTTCCCTGAGTGTCTGCTAAATGCAGCACCTGACCTCCATACCCGTTGTAAAAATACAGTGGTGGACCACTGATGCTTCCGGGTTGTTTTGAAGGTAGTGGTCCAGGGCTCTTGCACTGATTTATGCCGTCGTATGAATTCTTGATGAACCTGGTTGCCTCTGCCAGGAAGCTAAGACCTGGCCAGATATACATTCCCATTAACACAAATGGTTTTAAGAAAATGCTGGCTACATGTCGATGCAGTATTTGCATTAAATGCAAATGACACCGTAGGGTGTGTACCTGGCATGGCATAGCAAGCTCGCTCTCATTGAACACTGCTCAATCGAAAGATCATTTGTCTAATTCACAAAGTTGGGTGATATGACCTTGGGCAGGTCACCTTAGAGTCATCTTCCCATCAATGCATGCAAAGTGAGCTCATTGCTAGAACATTAGCTGACGTGATAGCTAGCAAAAAGGTCATTTTCAGAGACGGGCATTTCAAGTCAGCATGCCCTCAAGAACGGTGCTTATGGGAATTCAACACAAGGGGGAGTTCCTACACCAGGTTTCAATGGGATCACGATGAGTGGAGCTGCCTTGGCCCCTATAGAAAGGCAGTAATAAGCCTGGGAGACCCTAGAAAGATACCATCTATAGTGCTCTGGTGCACTGCAGTAGGGTGCTGAGTACACATTAATGTAGATGGGGCCCCAATTTAGCAGTCCCTAAAGTAAAGTCAGGATCCTGTGACTAAGGAAATGCTGATAAGGTGAACATTAGAGGAGACAAGGCCGTCTGCATAAACCTTGACCGCGCTTGTCACGCTAGGGAGAGGCACAAGCTGACTTTGTACAGGAAGGCAACCCGTAATCTGCATCTGTGTTTTGGGGCAGTGCGACCATGAAATTAAGTGTTGTGCAGGTCCACGGATGTGAACCAGCACATCTGTCCCTGCTGACATACAAAAAGGGAAACAGGCTAAACTCTCACAGACCTATAATTGAATTAAAAAGTGCCATCCTTTTTCTAAACAAGAAATTAAGAATATTTAGACATTGGAACACGGAACCGGTTGGTGGTGTCCTGAAAGCCTGAATGTGGTCCGCTTGGCTGTGGTAGTTCCTCTGATTCTGAAACCTGTAATTGAATAACAGGTTTCTAACTACAGTAAGATTTTACTGATATTTGTGTCACTGCATGAGAATATTATCAACTGCTCATGGCAACCGAATGAGACAGCCAAACTAACATAAAGTGATGGTATTCAGTAAATTTTTTTAAAACTGGTTTTGCACACTTAACTGATGTTAATTATATACTGGTCTAACGTTATCCAAGTCAAGCACAAAATACCTTGACAGGAAGAGAGGGCACTGTGTCAGTGTGCATTTCAAGCTGGAAAAACGAGAGGAGACGAGAGATTACTAATGTGGGATGATGTGAAGGGGGGAGGTATTTGGAGCTCTCCGTGACTCCCTCTATCTTGAGCAGAGCCCCAGTCCAGGCTGAAGAGAAGCAGCCCCATGATACTGCCACCACCATGCTTCACCATGGGTATGGTGTTCTTTGGGTGATGAGATGTCTTGTTTTTACACCAGGTATATCTTTTCTAATTATGCCCAAAAATTTCTACCTTGGTCTCCATAACATTATTTTATTATTATATTAAATATTGGCTTTCGTTTTCCAGAGTTGCACCATTTGAAAGTCTCTTAGTTGTAATCCATAATAATAAATGGACTGCATTTTAGTTAACGTCAATCTGATATCAATCTAAATAAAATTCTCGATGACTGAAGAATTCAGATTACAACCACGTAGTGTCAGGTTGCTAAACTGCTTGGGTCTTTTTGCAACAGGGTTGAGCGCATCTCTCTTTCTTTACAAACACCGAAGGGTTCTGTATGTGATCATTCTTTTGTAGCAGCATTACTTCATAGTCAGGTAAGACTTTTTACCTAAGCTGCTAAGGAAAATTTAGCTTGTACAGTCAGTTTAGTGAAGTATGAAATAATAATTGTTATAATTCCCTATAATTTCAGATAACCAAACCACAAATATTAAAAAAAAAAAAAAAGCTACATAAATTAGGTGATTAAAAATGAACACACATGATAAATCAAACAGCGATCTGTTTAGTCAACGTTATAGATTTAACAACTGAATATCTGTATGTTGATTGATCTAAAGCAAATACTGGTATATACAGTATAACTCATAGTTGAGAAGACAACCCCAAGTTGGACTTCTAATTCAAAAAGTTGAATTAAAAGTCTCCCACTTTAGTTGAACTCTAGTGCAGAATAATGGCACTAAAGCTATCCGTGTCTGTAAAGAAATAATCCCAATATATTACAGAAATCAGAAGTAAATGCACATGAAAAATGTAACAGAAGCAAACTCGTGTACATTGTTTTAGCATTCTTTAGTCATTGTAGTGAAGACTTCACTGGTAGGAAATGCTAGCCTGCTAGCTAACATCAACCAGCTTGACAGGATTTCTGAGAGGATTTTTAGCTATAAACTATATACACAATTACAATCCATGTACAATAAAGCAAACTATTCATTCAAAATAAATACAGGTTGTTTAGTAAAATGTAGCCATACTATTTATTTGTGCCTGCACCACTGAGTGGGGGAGGCATTATGTTGTCCATCCATGTGTCCATCTGTTCATTCGTCTGTTGAAGATTTTCTCAAGAACAAGTGGCTGAATGTTTATAGGATTTATATAGTATTATCTTTAACTAGCAGGTGAACTGATTAGATTTTGGAATTGATCCAAACAGGGTCAAGTTCATGGTAAGGTCAAATGTCTGAAATAGGTTTTCTTCAATAGCTTCCTTTTTATTTAAAGTACACTCACTGAACACTTTATTAGGAGCACTATACTAATACTCGGTAGGCCCTTTCCTCTCAAAGCAGACTCAGTCCTTCGTGACATGGATTCCACAAGATGTTGGAAACATTCCTCTGAGATTCTGGTCCATGTTGACATGATTGTATCACGCAGTTCCTGCATATTTTTCAGATGCACTTTCATGATGCAAATCTCCAGTTCCACCACATCCCAAAGGTGCTCTACTGCATTCAGATCCGGTGACTGGGAAGGCCACTGACGAACATTGGATTCAATGACTGTTGATACCAGGCAGGTTGGGTGCATGGATTCATGCTGTTAGTGCCAGATTCTGACCCTACCATCTGTTTGCCTCAGGAGAAATCGAGATTCATCAGACCAGGCTACGTTTTTCTGGTCTTCAACTGTCCAGTTTTCTGCCTCTGGAGCCTCAGCTTTCTGTTCTTGGCTGAAGGAGTGGAACCCGATGTGGTCTTCTGCTGTTGTAGTGCATGTTTCTCAAGGTTCGACATGTTGTGTATTCTGAGATGCTTTTCTGCTCAGCACAATTGTACAGAGTGGTTATCTGAGTTACTGTGGCCTTTCTGTCAGCTCGGACCAGTCTGGCCATTCTCCGTTGACCTCTCTCATCAACAAGGCTTTTCTATCCACAGAACTGCTGCTCACTGGATGTTTTCCTTTTGTTGTACTATTCTGAGTAAACTCTAGAGATTGATGTGTGTGAAAATCCCAAGAGATCTGCAGTTATAGAAATACTCAAACCAGCCCATCTGGCACCAACAATCATGCCACATTCAAAATCACTGAGATCACATTTTTAACTCCAGTCTGATGGTTGATGTGAACATTACCTGAAGCTGCTGGCTCATATCTGCATGATTTGATGCACCGACTGGCTGATTAGATAATTGCATGTATGTGTACAGGTTTTCCTAATAAAGTGCTCAGTGAGTATATATTTTAAGGGTAGTTTATATTTTAATGGGTAAGCGTCACAGTTGACACCATTGGTGTTGAGTTGGACTTGTTTCAGTTGGATTAAATGTAGTAATAACCATTTTTCTAAGTGTTTTTTTTTTTAATGATCAGAAACAAATCCACCCACAAATCCTGCCACAAACAACTACATTTTTCAGAATTGAAATCGCTGATCGAATTGTTGAAAAACAGTCACCAAATTAGGCCCCGACTGCCTCACAATTTCCACCGACAGGCTAAATCCGGCTTTCCAAGAGTCAAACAAACATTACCCAAATGTACACACTTTCTGTGGCGTACGATACCCACAACACGAGACACACACCTGTTTTCTCAGCTGGGTCATATACTGCAGCCAGCGGAGTATTTTGTGTTACTATTTATGCAGACAAATTTGAGTTTAGGGTTGGTGCAGAGTCACAGTTATTTACGATGTATGATTGGACAGTTGCCTCGCCACTGACTTTTTCAAATAACCAATTAAAACACATTACCGTTTCCATGGAACAGTTCCGTCCGCTAGGGTTTTTGTAGTAACCCCCCCCCCCCCCAACTTCCTGCTGGTATTTTCTCCCTAGCGATGCTAAGAAAATAGATCATTTATAGTTGTTCATTTTTTTTTTTTCCCCCCTTTCTGTCTGTTAGGTCTTTACCAGGGACAACAGCAGCAGAGTGTGAATCAAACCTGAAAAAGATCTACACAGTACACACTGTTCAGGTAAGCAATATTAAATTGTGTGAGTGAAGCTGAACGACTAATTACTCATTTTAGGAAAAAAGTTTTCTTCATTACAAACTTGCAGCATGTGTACATGAATCACGTTTCACGTTCTTTATATGACTGTTCTGTCACCGTGCTGCAAAACACTGAAGGCTTTAATCCAATTCCTCTAATGAAACCTGTCCGTTTGTGCTGTCCACTGTTTGTGTAGAGTTTCTGGAGTGTGTACAACAACATCCCTCCTGTGTCATGCCTCCCACTGAGGTGTAGCTACCACTTAATGCGAGGAGAAAGAAGACCACTATGGTAAAATTCCTGTAGATGTTAGGTATTATGCATATTTCTCCTGTGGTTTGTGGTGCTTTTTGTTTTTCTGCTGATAGATATTCATAATCTTGTGTTTGTTTAACATGTAGGGAGGAAGAAAGTAATGCAAAGGGAGGTGTGTGGAAGATGAAGGTACCAAAGGAGAGCACCGTAAGTTTTTTTTTTTTTTTTTTTTTTTTTTTTTTTTTTTTTTTTTTGTTTTTTTTTTTTTTTTGTTTTTTTTTTTTTTTTT
>CM074931.1:13899042-13910521 GCA_037576815.1 Pangasius larnaudii
CACCGACAGTGGGCACTAGGAAGTGACGTAAACCGGTCGACAGCGACGTCATTTGTGTGCGGCGTTCAACAACGGAAACAAAGAAGAACGACGTAAACGACCGGAGGATGGAGGACGCTGTAATCGGAGCTGTGTTGCACTTCAGCGTCCGTCCATCTATCGCTGTTCTCCATACTTGTGAAATAGGTTGACACTACAGTATGTTTACACTGCGTTTTAAATCATGGCGGGTGACGGCATTTTCATACGCGTTTGGCCAATCAACGTCTACTTGCGTCACGGATAGTACCAGTTGTGCTGGTTAGACCCTGCTCCAGAGTAGGAGCTCATTTGGTTCTCGGAAAAGGCAGTCCACTACTAAAATCACCCCCAGTTCCGGAGGTGCGAACAGTTCCACGTTTAGTTCAGGTACTATGAAAAGCTTCCCGCGGTGCGAAATGTTGCTTTTTGCTGAACTCTTTTTCTTTTCCTCCCCCCTTCTCTTTTCAGTTAGCTGTATGGAAAGAGTTACTGCTGGCTACTATTGGTGAACAGTTTGCTGACTATTGTGCATCAGGTGAGTTTCCTGACCCAGAGAATGTAAATGGAAGGCATTGTTTTGTAGGGGTTTAATGATTCATTAGTTTCTAGGTAAAGATTCTCCCTGATGTAGTGTATCTTAAATCAATAGCAGAGAGTGCGGTTCTGTGGACTGGTTCGATCCTGAGCTCAGGTTACTGTCTGTGTGGAGTCTTGTATGTTCTCACGTGGGCATCCTCCGGGTTCTCCGGGTTCCTCCTACCTCGAAAAATAAAACATGCCCCTTGGTGTGAATGAGTGTGTGAATGAGTGTGTTTGTGCATGGTCCCCTGTGATGGACTGGCATCCCATCTAGGGAGTATCCCCGCCTCACGCCCAGTGTTTCCTGTGAAGTGTAGTGGAATGAGTTATATCACTTAAGTTACGAAAGTCACTTCTGCATCAAATTGAAAGGCAATGACTCATAAATCGAATGAATTCACAGATTCACAGCCCTACTGTTTTATGTGATATGACGCACAAGCTACCTTTGTGTGATACACGATGTTAATCTGAAATGTTGTCTTCTTTTAGAGGATGAAGTTGTTGGTGTAAGCGTCAGTGTGCGAGACAGAGAGGACGTGGTCCAGGTTTGGAACGGAAACGCATCTTTCGCTAATGAGGCAAACATTTTAGGAAGAATCTACGAGCTCCTTCCACAGATATCTTTTAAAGCAGTATTTTATAAACGTAAGTCACAGGAGCCAACCTTTTCTTCATAATTTTCATATGCAACATTTGAACGATGTTCAGTGCCTTGTTTTAAGTTCAGCATTATCTACAGGTCCATAAGTATTTGGACAGTGACGCAATTTTCGTCATTTTGCCTCTGTACACCACCACAATGGATTTGAAATGAAGCAATAAAGATGTGATTGAAGTGCAGACTTTCAGCTTTAATTTAAGGGGTTTAGCAAAAAGATTCTTTCAAAGAAATTGTCACTGTCCACATGCTTATGGACCTGAGTGAATATGTAGAATGTATCCCTTATCCTACTTACTTAATTTTTTTTTAATCATTTTTTTAATTTAGTAAGTTATTCACTGAATATTTACTTAGTTAATAAAAGTTACTTAGTAAATAAGTATTTTGTATCCGGTAATACACCTCCTAAGATCTAAGAACTTCTGGTTTCTCTTTCAGCGCACGAGGAGCACCATGCATTTGAAGGTGGTCGTTCAAGACATTAGCAGACTTTGCACATTCAGTGTCTTTCCTTTCACTGTCTCGTTCTTTGACCGTCCTTAGAAAATGGACTAAAAAAAAAAAAAAGAAAAAAAAGATCTCACACCTGATCAGAAGTGTTTAACTGCTTTACCTTGCAGGAACTGAAATACGTCATGTTACAGATCAGTTCTAATTGTAGGTATTTTAAGCTTAGGCTACAGAAAATCCCTGTGGCTAATAACTGAAATGTGGTCTTGGCTAATAACTGTCTCACAAGATGATATTAGGCAATATCTATATTGTTCACATGGAATATGTTTTATCACAATAGAGCAATGTTGCCATGAACTTTTTGTGTTTTCTGTTCTGTTTTTTTCTGTCTTTTTTTTTTTTTTTATCAGTTAAATGTTACCCAGTGACATAATTGCTGCTTTTCCCCTGTGTTAGCCATGTTAGAAACTTGACATTTCCTCAGCCACAAAGTTCTGGCGCCTTTTAGGTTAGAGAATAGTACGTGAGCTCTTGTATGATTTATGCGAACATGTTGCACATTTTTGGACTTTTTTTTTTTTTTTTTTTTTTTTTGCTTCAGCCTGAGATGTAATCCAGTTACTTTTTCTGTTTTCTTTTGTTTTGTTTTTTTCCCTTTTTAGGCACCTTTCTGTTAATTGGATTTCAGATGAAATGTAACATTTTGTATTTACGTCATTCTTGTCCTTGTCAGTAGTCCTGTGTGGGAGTTTGGTGTGTAATGCAGTTAGAAAATTTCAGCGTTTCAAATTACTAATCTAGAAGGAACTAGGACAGTTTTGTAGAAGTTTATGCACATGTTTAACAGTCCTCTCTTTAGCCATACTGTATGAATGGTGACTTTCTGAATTTTGTTTGATGCTATATCAAGTTTGAAAATGTCAGGACAGTCCAATTATGAAACTGCTAAATACCTGTGTAAACGTTTAAGTGGATTGAATGGATGTGTTTAGTTTTTCTGCACCAAAGAGATTCCCCCTGTCCCTTCCTCTCTCTCCACAGCTCTCATGTTGTAAATTCTAAACATGGGAAAGCGCCACTCCTCATGTCTGATGCGATATGTTTAGAAGTGCACATTAGAAGCAATGGCTGCAGTCTTGCCATAAGTGTAGTTAAGTCTAATCAGTGTTTACTGGTCTTTTCAGACATCCATGCAGTTTTAGATCACCTTTGATTTTAGTGTGAGTTGTGTTTTTTAACATTAATTGTCAAATCCAAAAACAACTAACTACAAGAAGACCTGGGACTAAATTCTGACCTGGGTGACTAATGTGAAAATGCACTGGAAGCACAACTGTGGGTTTGTCCTTCTAACGGGCACGTATGTGGAAGCAGATATGCGCATGCAGCTGACTTTTCATATGTACTATAAATCTTTTTATGAAACACAAGTACAGAAATGGATCTGTTTATTTTTCTGAGCATTCTTGTCAGTCAATTCAGGGCCCACAGTCAGGATGCGAGACCTCAAACGGATTGTTAATCTTCTGGAACGGTGCCTTGTGTTCTCCCAGGGTTTCACTCATAGAATATTCTGGTTTATCTTTATGTATTTAATCAGTTATGATGTAAATTGATTTTTTTTTTTTTTTTTTTTTTTTTTTTTTGCTTATAGGTTTTGAAATATTGAATAAAGACGCATTTTTGAGGACGTTGAAAAGTGTTTTTTTTTTCTCTCCCCCCCCATTGGTTGAGGTGATGTTTATCAGGAAACAGTGCACCACAGAGTGGCGCCACACACCGCACTAACACCAGCCTAGTGGCATAGTTTCAGTCGTTCACAATATGTTTAATCCATTAAGCTTGTTTAGAATTCGCTTTTTTTCCATTTTTAAAAATGCTACATCTTTCCACGTGCTAATATTTAGAAGCCGTTGAGCAAAGCTTATTTAGCTTGTACATCAGGAGAACTGCTTGCATTATACTGCTCTTCTTTTGACACTAAGTAATAGTATTCAAGACACAAATATAATAGTGTGTGTGTGTGTGTATATATATATATATATATATATATATATATATATATATATATACACACACACAAAATATATATGTATGTATGTGTGTGTGTGTGTGTGTGTGTGTGTGTGTATATATATATATATATATATAATGTATATATATGTGTATACACATATATATGTACACGTACACACACACACATACGTGTGTGTGTGATGTATGTGAAAAAGCATGGACTTTGGAATGGATTCAGGATCTGTGTGTGTGTGTGTGTGTGTGTACTGAATCTATTCCAGAGTCGATGCTTTCACTTTCTGGGATTCTGGCTTAGCAGGTGGACATGACGTCACGATTTGAACAGACATACTGAACTTAGAGAAAAGAACAAACCCAGAGTGAGAGCCATTTGGTACGAAATAGACATTTAGCAGCTCGAACGCGTTTGAGCACATGCTTAAAAGTGTGTTAACTGAGAGAGAGAGGTTAACGCAGGGTGTGAGTTGTTCCAGTGTGGGTGTCTAGTTCCTGGAGCGGAGGAACACATTGTTTACATTGCAGTGCGTCCTGCTCTGCGCGAGCGCGGTTTCAGTAGCGCGAGGCAGCGCGAGCTGCGTGTGAAGCTGTTCCTGCTATTTGCTGCGAAACAAATCTCTCTTCAACAAAGTTTTGCCAATACCTCCGTTAAACAAACTCCATTCCGGTGAGTCCGTACAGCTCGACAGCTTTGCCTTTCAACCTATTCGGGCCGTTTAAACTCTCTATTTCCAGCTTGGCTCTTGGGCTAGTGTGACCCAGTGGGTATGCGTGGCTGTATGCTAAGCTAGCCGAGTGGACATTGTTAGCCGAGCTAGCCCATACAGAGTGCTCGCGCGCTGCTCCTTCAGGGTCTTGAGGTGAAGTGCTGAATTGGTGTTCTCAACAGCGTTATCTGTCTTAATCATGTATGTCCAGCGGTTACACACAGCTCAGTGCTGACTAACACATGCGCCTGCTGTAGAGCAGAGTTGAAGCGGACAGTTTGGAAGTTAGCTAGCTTAGTTGTGCTGAGTTGGGGATAATGGGACAGACCTCTTACATGTGACTATACAGTAAGTAAGTGATCGTTTCCTCAATAAAACCATATACCATTCAGAGACAGATTTGCAAAACAGCTCTCTTAATATGTTTATTTAGCAGTGGATTGCAATTTAGCTTATCCACAGATCACTATATTTCCTATTCATGTTATTTATTATCTATTACTGATTACTATTATTATTATAATTATTGTTAATAGCAAGCAGCTCATGACACTGCCTTATCCACCAAAAAATAATGCTAATTTAGACAAATGGATATTGTGACAAAGCAGCTTTACAGATTTCCAGATAAAGATTTAGATTTATCCCTAATGAGCGAGCCGGAGGTGATGCTGGCACGGAAAAACTCCCTGAGACGTCATGAGGAAGAAACCTTGAGAGAACGCAGACTCAAAAGGGAACCCGTCCTCATCTGGGTGACACCAGATAGTATGATTATAAATCATTACTCTTCTACCACTGTATACCATAGAGTCGAGCGGTGTGAAGTGTGTTGGGAAGATCATCAGTATAAGCATCAGGGTCATTTTAAAGTTCAGTAGAGTTTTAGCTTGAAGTCTATAATATCCAAGTTATCAACTGTGTAATAAATGAGACTTGTGCAGAATTTTTCACAAGGTGAAAGAGGCTCCAAGCAGAAGTAGAGTATCAGGACCGGAGGGCAGGCGTCTCCTCATGCAGCGGGAGTAACACGGCATAAGAAAGGTTGATGATAGAGTTATCTGTTTCATGAAAATGCAGCTGAACTTTCTTTCTTTCTTTTAACATTGTGGTGTTATACTGGCAGTGGTAGGTGCTGAGAACTACTTGAGTGATCTGACCAGCTACCATTACCAACAGCACAGACTGAGCTGGTCAAACTGGTAGGCCATCTTTGGCAGTTGCTGATAGAAAGAAAACAGGTTCTGCTCAGAGCAGTTGTAAAGAAATTACCATTATGGTAATTAGGCAATTCAGTTATGTAATTGGTGTGGTCTGTGAGCTCGGCCGGTGTTTCGGCAGCTGGTAACTGGTCAGACCAAGCCAGGTCTTCCAACAGGGAACTTGCTTCTGTGTTAGTAATTAAACGGTTGTTAGTCCAAATCCCAAAGATCCACTTAAACCTTAACTGCTAAGATGTGTACTTGGACTGTAGTCTAGCCTACTTGTAAATTACTTTGGATAAACGTAAGTGTCTGCCAGGTGATGAAAAGCATCGACTCCTGTTTAAAACAACTCCTCTGCATCTGAATGGCTGGGAACCAGGTGTTGCTTAGCCCAAGGGCCTGAGATCTCAGAGCAGTGCTCTTACCTTTGATGCATATGTTTTAGAGATTTCTCCTTTCAGCACAGACCACCAGATCTTTTTAACCCAACATTCACAGTGGTGCGGCTCTTTGCAGGTGTTACTGGATCATAAAAAAAAAGAAAAGTGTGTGGTACCTGTTTAGTAAAGATCCTGCAAGGACAAGACGCTTGCAGTTACATGTTTTAAGGTACTACTTTAACTACTATGTTGGAGAGACACTAGAGATGATGTCTGGATAGTAGTTTGGTTAAAAAGCTTTATTCGACGGAGCTGGAGCAAACTTTAGGTTCGGATTGTTTCAGGGTATGACTGTAGAAAGTGCGTGGAGTGTTTATGACAGCTTGACAGACTGTGTATTGTTTGCTTATTAAGGGAGTGTTTGATTTTGTAGTGTTTCCTCTGTGTGTGTGTGTGTGTGTGTGTGTTGTGATTGTGGTGTGGGGGTGGTGGTTTGGCCGTGCAGGTCTGATTGTGTTTTAACGTGCACAGTGAATATGCAGTTTGTCTGTTGAAAGATTCCTTCTCGTGTCCTTCTCAGTATATGTTATGGGATTTTTAAAACATTGTGCCTTGCAGAACATCCTCACAGGCAAAAATGAGACAAGACACTATTTTTGTATTGTTTTGATAAAATTCTGAAACCCAAATGTGTTGTATGGAGTATGACAGAACATGCATAGAGACACAAGCGAGTGTATAAATTCCTGCAGTTTAAGGGAAAACTCAGCCATAGTCCTTATCCTTTTGTAAGAATGTGTCTGAGGTTGCACATCATATTTGTGTGCTTGATCAGCAAGTCAGCAAGCTGTTGGCCATCATTTGTCTATAAGCTGTTTGGGTTTTCTTCACATGACACATAAATGATTATTCGAATATTTCTCAACAGGTTTAAGTGCGAGTTTACCTGTATGTTGTGCCAGCAGGAGAGTTATATGACCGCTTTGCACTGCACTGTCATTTGCTCAGTTTTGTCAGTGTTTGCACTTACCTACGTGTTTCAGATTCTGAGCCGATAGTCTGTCATCTGTTCATGCTAGTCAGTCCGTTTAGTAAAAGCCAAAGTGTGCAGGTCATCAGGCAGAGGAATTCAGAATGAATAATGCATGCTCTAGTTACATTGAGGTGTGTCACATCACCACGAAGCGTATTTTGTTTAAATATACATACCAAATAAAAACTTTCGTTTTGCAAAACTTAAAAGCCAGTCAACCTCCTGAGCCTGCTTGTCCGCTGGGCAACTACGAATGAAAACAAATAGCCCGGACGTGTAATTTTCTTTTCACCCAGGCTACTGACTTGTCCACCCTGGCTGTTAATTTATTGTTCAGATGTGCTTGTTGGAATTAAAACAAGTGGGCAGTAAACATGAACTCCACTCATTTTGTAATTTGACCACGACATTGAACAGTGATGCAAATAATTAAGCATCCACATTAACTGAGCTGATGTGTTTAAGGATAATAAGGAATCACATGATCCCTCCAGGTCACGTGGCCTCCATAGAGCCGATGTAGATGTAGATAGTTCTTGAACTCTGTAGAGGATGTAATTTTGGCTGTAATTTAATTTTACCTTATTTGGATAATTGTTTTTTTTTTTTTAATAAAACCAGACATTTATCTACAAGAAATAGTAAAAATAAAAAGGTACAGTTCTATCTATGGCTTAACCTCCTGGCAGAGGCACCCAGGTTTTATGCTGAAGTATCCTGGTACATAGTGAATTCGTGATCAGTCTTCACAAGAGCCCCTGAACCACTAGCCACCGAACAGCCGCAGATCCTCGCCGATCCATCTCCATATATTACAGTGGCTCTCAGGTGCTTTTTCTTGTCTGCAGTCCCCTTTTAATGCTGAACCTGCTGATGGGTGTGCAAGACCACAAAGTCACGATGCCCTTTGTAGTTCTAATGTTTGTGAGAGTGTGAGATTCTCTCAGGAAGAGCTCTTTTCTTTGTAACGTCGCCAAACGGCTTGTTGTTATGAAAGTGAAAGTTATAACAGTTGATTTTGAAACCCGACAACCGCAAGAATCGGCTAAACTGTAATTTTCAAGCCTGATCGTTGTGCTGTCTTTCCTTCCTTCACTATCCTCCTCGTAGTGTGGCCAGACACTGCCCTCACGGGTCCAGTTGTTTGCAAAATTCCACCTGTTTTACACGTAAATCTTTTTGTCTTGGCCCTCATTTGTGCTTATTGGTGATTTTTTTTTTTTTAAACTGTTTTTACCTGGTTTATATGTTCTCAACAATCTGTCTCTTTTGTGTTGAAAGTTCTTTGTTTTTTTTTTCATAAGGAAATGGATGACGAAGATATGTTTTAAGATATGTGCACCTCCATATTATACCCCAGGGAAACAGGACATTTTCAAGAATGGCAATTTGTTTGCATTTATTTACAATGTTCTTTAGGAGTGTCAGTAAGTTTGGGGCTATTATTATATAAAATACTATTAAAATCACAGGCACAACAGATTCTGATTGGACAAAAACCCAGAGATACTTTGGTAATAATTACATTACCACACCTCCACCTGTAACTAATAGAATTTCAAACCAAATAGGCTTTAATATGCTTCCAGATCCAGTGTTTTGCGGTTAGTAGTTTTTATGGTGAATGTGAATGACCTTGAATATTTGATGGACATGGAATGGAATGAGATTAAAATCTAGGCTTGCTGCATCTTATTCCACTTCCTAATGGTTAAAAAGAGGTTTTGTTCAGCTAGAATGTTCGTTTATATAGGAATATCTGCTTTCCTTTGAGTTGGTCAGGAGTATCTTGCTTGTCTTCTGAAACACACTACGCAAAAATCACACTCCTGAGACCTTTGTGAAAACAGATATGCTGCAGAGAATTTGCTGCCATGCTTCTGATATATAATTAATGTCTGATATATAATTAAAGTTTGAAGTTTGGCTGTATGTCTCAAAAAAAACCCAAATATGTACATTGTAAAAAATAAAAAATAATTCTATATACTCAACTTCTATAAACAAACAAATAACCTCAGGTGACAAAAAAAAAAAACAGATTTCAATATGTAGTAATTTTTTCCCCAAAAAGTAAACCAACACCCTTCCTACTTCCACAATCATTAAGAGAGTAATAAGCAGCCAGGTGTTACGAAATAAATGCACAAGATTAGGTCATCATCAGGAAGTGTGATTACCTCTGTAAAAGCAGAACTTTTGCCAGTTTGGTGTTCTGGAGCACTCAGGTGTGCGTGTACATCATGCCGAAAAGAAACGACATCAGACATGACCTCAGAGAAGCAATTGTTGCTGCTCATCAGTCAGGGAAGGGTTATAAGGCCATCTCCAAACATATTGAAATTCACCATTCTACAGTGATTAGGATTGTTTACAAATGCACCCCAGCTTCAAGACTGTTGCCAATCTTCCCAGGAGTGAGCATCCCAGCAAATTCAGTCCAAGGTCAGACCATTTAATGCTCAGAGATATAAAGAAAAGACCAAGAGTTACATCATGTTACCTACAGGCCTCTGTAAGCACATTAAATGTTCATGACAGCACAATCAGAAAGACTGAACAAGCATGGCTTTCATGGAAGCGTGGCTAGGAAAAACCAAACACAGCATATCAACACAAACACTTCATACCAACTGTCAAGCATGGTGGTGGAGGGGTGTTGATCTGGGCTTGTTTTGCAACCACTGAGACAATGATGAACTCCACTTTATACCAGAATATTCTTGAGACAAATGTGAGGCCATCTGTCCATTTTTTTTCTTCCAAAGAAGAAAAAAATGAAGATGGTGGAATGGCCAAGTCAAAGTCCAGACCTCAGCCTCACTCAGTTGCTGTGGTAGGATCTTAAGAGAGCTGTGCATAAATTAATGCCCTTAACAGAAGCAATGTTGTAAAGAAGAGTGGGCCAAAATTTCTCCAAAATAATGAGAAACTGATAAACTCCTACAGAAATCATTTACTTCAAGTTATTGTTGCTAAAGGTGGTTCTCCATGTTACTGAATTATGGGGTGTACTTATTTTTTCCCACCTGGTTTCTGAATGTTGGTTTACTTTTTGGGAAAAATGACTACATGTTGAATTCTGTTGTGTGTGTTTTTTTAATAAGGTTATTTGTTTGTTTATAGAAGTTGGTGAGGACCACACAATTGTTATTTAAGCCCTGATAAATACAAACATAGAATCGAAGGAGGGTGTACTTTCTTTTTCCCGTGACTGTATGTTCAGTCTGTTCAGTTTAGTGTTCAAGCCACGATTAACTGTAATGATGGCTTAGGATTGTAATGAATACCTGTAGCTATGAGAAGAGCAGATCAGACGTACAGCATTACTATCTACTCGTGCTGGCATTGGAGAAGTCACTGATTCTGCTAAATCTGTCTGTATTGTGCAGTTGCTGAACACGGCACAGAGTGCCTCCTAGTCTCAGCTCCAGCCGAGTGATACGGAGCGTCTGATGTTCTTTCTACACTTCTCTTTACAAAACCTTAGTGTTTTTTTTCACCTTTTGGTTTAGTGAAAACACAAATCTGTGAACACAGCAGCACAGTGAGCTTTATTGAGAAAGAAAAAACATTGAAGTGGACTGAAAAATATTAACGGATTCTGTTTTTGAAAAGTTCGCTCAGTTAGGAGGCACTTAATGGAAGCTATTTTCATATGTGAAAAAATACTTTTCCCCACTCCGTGTTTGACTTTTCTGTATGTTTTGAATGTGAGCATATTCCATAGCAGATAGTGAACTTAATGATCAACAGAGGCCAATAACCTGGTCCTGCTTTAACTTCTATATATTTACCGATATTTTCACAAACACAATGTGTAGGACACAGACATCTGAAATAAATATTTATTAGAAATAAAGATTATTTTATGTGCGGTTATATTTTCTTTGCACACCTGCATCAATGATTCAGTCTGCTCTCTCTCTTGCAACTTTCCTCTCTCTCTCTCTCTCTCTCTCTCTCTCTCTCTCATACCCTCACATAGTGCTCTGTGCCCCTCTCTCTCTCTCTCTCTCTGTCTCATACCCTCACATAGTGCTCTGTGCCTCTCTTTCTCTCTCTCTCTCTCTCTCTCTCTGTCTCATACCCTCACACAGTGCTCTGTGCCTCTCTTTCTCTCTCTCTCTCTCTCTCTCTCTCTCTGTCTCATACCCTCTCACAGTGCTCTGTACCTCTCTTTCTCTCTCTCACTCTCTGTCTCTGTCTCATAACCTCACACAGCTCTCTCTCTCTGTCATAACCTCACACAGCTCTCTCTCTGTCATAACCTCACACAGATCTCTCTCTCTGTCATAACCTCACACAGCTCTCTCTCTCTGTGTCAACCTCACACAGCTCTCTCTCTGTCATAACCTCACACAGCTCTCTCTCTGTCATAACCTCACACAGCTCTCTCTCTC
>CM074931.1:13915447-13935167 GCA_037576815.1 Pangasius larnaudii
AACGTGGACACATTTTTAATTAATAATTACTTCATTAAATGAGCAGTGTTAAGTTTTTTCCAGAAATGTTAACTTTTTAATCAGTGCAATTAAATGATAACTGGTAAAGCATCATTTTTTTGTCATAGTATCGTATAAGTAACGGACATCGTGACGCTAAAGTTGTTATTGGTATGTCAAAACGCTAGTGTCATGACAACACTACAGACGAATACTTCAGGCAAAAAGAGCGCTGAAACGGCTTGGGATGGATATTTAATTGGGCAGGCGGGTAACTAAAACACGGGACTGGGCAGCACATTGGAGCTTTCTCTTGCTATTAGTTGCACTAGTCAGGGCTCCAGACAAAAAAAATGATTCTTAAAGAGCCAATGGCTGCTAAACCCAAAATATTTAGGAGCCAAATCGTATTTTTAGCCACAATTTGCTTTACATGTCACGTCACACACCTGATGCTTGATGTAATTTGCCTCACTGTTCTCTCAGGGCTGCGGCACACTGGCGTTTCTTTCGCCGTCTGTGCTGTCTGCTCTACCTCCCACTCTGCTCAGTCTTATACGTAATAACAGCACTAGAATAAATAACACCGAATTATGAACATCGCAATCAGGTAATATTTATAAATTCCAAACACTTCACACGTACTTATTCATTATGCTTCATTAGTCTCCCTCCTCCTGCTGCCTTTCCAGCACATTCTTTTGTTTTCACTGGCTCTCTTGTCTGGTCTGTTCAGCTTGTTAAATATGTACAGGTATGAATAGTATTTCCTGCACTGAAATCATGTAAGCGGCATTGAATTTTATTTTCAGTTATTGAATCTCTGTTTTTTGCAGCTGTATCACTGGCACATTGCACTGCTTTCACCATTGGGGTGGCACAAGGGGCACAAGGGGCAGACCTAGCATTGCCACAGTCCCTGTCGTTCTTACGTGTTTTTTTGTTTTTTGTTGTTGTTGTTTTTTTACTGTAATCATGCTTCTTCATGGCTTCTTTTTTTTAAATGACTTCAACCACTAATGAAATCGGATTGAGCACAAAGGGTGGCATGCATTTTTCCCTTGTCATAACATAACCAGGCGAACTCCTGTAGAAACGATGATTCAAACTGCAGGCAAAAGCGCCGCGGGGAGACTCGCTTAACTTCACTTCTCTATCATCATCTGCCAGTGACTGAGAACTCACCTGAGAACGTTCACTGATCGAGCCTGTATCGCTGGCATCTGATGTGGAGGAGGTAGGGTTTTGATGGGCAGGGAGTGAGGGGAAAAGTCAGATATTTTTCATTTGGCCATTTAGTTTCTTTTATCAGTTCTCGATGTTCCTTGACTGGGCAAGTTTCAAAAGCTGCCGAGTTCAAAAATAAAAAAAAAGGAAATACTTGATGCATTTAATAAAGTGAACACTGTTCAGATTATACTCCCCAATTAAATGTCATGTTAATCTCTTCCATCCCGCTGCATTTCACTTCACCTGCCGCTTCTCTGAACGTGCACCCGTGTGCACTTCAGTCACTGTGGACAGAGCAGGACAGGAGCGCCAACGATAGTGCAGCCGGGCAGGCAGACGCAGCAGAGGAGCTCAGCACAGAACTAAATCTTGCCACCGTGCTGCCTTGCATTTTATTTTATTTTTTTTTGTGGGAGGCTGGGGAAAAAAACTAGTCGCAAAATAAAAAAGTTAGGCGCATTGGTGACTGTTTCAGGCACCCTCTGGAGCACTAAAGGAGCTAATTCACTAATCCAGAATACGTAACCGGTTTTATCAATAAAAACAGTAAATGCTTCAAAATACCACCAGTTTATTTTCATGTTTAACTTCTATTATCTATAGCTTCTGCAATGAACCTATTATTGACAGCAACAAGGGAAGAAAATCTCTGAGATGTCTCTTTTCTTGTGCATTGTTTTTTTCCCTGAGCAATAAGTGACTTGTCTGTATCACAAAGATTGTTTTTTTTGTGGTTTTTTTTTTTTGCATTTTTTTGCATTTTTTTTCCAACATACTGATTGTGGCTTGAACTTTATTTTTGGTCCGTACAAGTGTATAAGTGCATGATGTAGGTCACATTATTTAATGCGTGTTATCAAGATGTTAGAAGATGAAGAATACGATTACGTGCAAGCTCGAGTGGGGAAAAGTACATCTTGGTGGCAGTGATAAGGATGTTTTCTCCCTTCTGACTGCTTTAGTAGATATGACTAGCTATCTGCAGTTGTCATTTTCAAGTAAAACCAAATAAATCGAGTCAAGACTACAGCTCTGAGGGTCAGCAAAACTACAATGTGTTCTGCCTCCCGGACCAGAAAAGAAACAAAAATCCTCCAAGCTGTGTTCTGGTTCACATTGATGTCAGGAGAAGGGCTGGTTGTTTGTCTAAAGTGTTTCTCTACTGTTTACTCTAGCTGTGTTGCTTTTTGAAATGCTTCCCCGCCCCCACCAGCTGTTTACATAAGGCCCTTCCAGCGTATTATTGCACCTGCCAGATCCTCGGATCGTACCACCTGGTTAATGTTAAATAGCTCCAGAAGCAAGATGTGTTTGTTAATAAACACTGGACCTAGGGCTCCTTTGTTTACTGTAGTCATGGTGGCAGTCAGTTATTTAGAAAATATCGGCTCAGGCTTCCTTGTGTGGGAGAGTGCTTAACCATGTGAAGACTGCTGGAAAATGAGTTGTGCTGCGAACAATTAAAAAACAGGGTGAATGTCAAAGATTTGCTACTTAAGTATACAATCTGGTTTCGGACTATTCTTGATAGGATTTTTCACCGTTTGTAATTTAACACTCTGTATTTATCTCTTTGGATGGTCTTTCGCTGCAGACTGGGACTCTTGTAAGCAAAGATTTAGTGTACATTGTATTTAACATAAATAAATGTTTTTTTTTTCTTGTCACTTATATTTAGATTTCACTTCTGCCATTAACTTCCTACGGTATTATTTTTTTTTTTATTTGAACATATACACTAGGCTGAATCTGAAGTGATTACTTATTTCACACTGAGGAGAGGATTCAAGGTTCAAGGGCAGAGAGAACAATTATTTTGCATTATATATGTGTTTTTTTTTTCTTCTCTTACAGAGACATGCAGGAATCCAAGACAGATCAAGCAGTTAACAGCAGTCCAGCTGGCCAGGAGCGACTGAGCTTGGGCGTGGAGCAAGTGACCAATGAGACACCAGTAAAAACATCTCCACTCGGCACACACCAGGTACAACAGGTTAAACACTCCGTTTTATCTTTTAGTTTACTTGTGTTAATGTTTCATTGTTCAGGAATTTATCAGGAGGGGATCATAATGAAAATGATTTCTACCTGCCGTGCTAACATTATTGTCACATTTTCTTTAAAGGGGAACGTGACAAATCACTCGTTTATCATTATTGGAATTTCCAAGTGATTTTCTGTCTGCAGTTTCCAAACTCCAAAGCATGTTTGTTGAAGAGGTGACAAATCATGAGTCACCTCTTGGCCTCTGATACGATCTCTATTTGGAGAGCAGTTTTTAAGTTTTCTCCCGTATCTGTTGTAGTCTTTATCTCTCTTAGGTGTCCCTTGATATCATTTCTCTGCTTCCCCTGACACGTTTCCATTAAAGTCTTTCATTTCCCTTCATGGCCCATCCACCATTCTTTTCTTTTCTCCATATTCGGTGCGGGGGAGTTCCGCTGGGCCAGATGTTCGACCCTGCAGAAGTGTGAGGGGTCAGAGCAGGGAGGACGGTCCTCTTGCTGGCCATTTTGTTTTCACAACTGTTGAATTCCTGTTTCCTGGATTTCAGTCTGTTGGGGTGTTTGCAGTGGACAAAAAAACAGAACATAGAAAAGAATGTGGAAAGTGATCTGTTGCGCAACTGATTAGTGCTTTTGTACTAATTGTTACACGTCTGGAGCTTCCTGATATTGTTGTGAAGGTTTTTACACTGTATCTATGTTTAAACCTCTTGTTAATGGTGTAATAGTCTCTTTTCAATATTTAAATTCTTACAGTACGTTGTGTTTGATCTTAATGTGCGACTTAATCATAAAGTAATAACTGCACAATGGACATACGCAGTCGTCTTGTTTATCTAATAAAAACGCCAGATCAGCCAGTTGACATATGAATCCGGAATGATTGTTTTGAGCTCACTGCATGAAAGATACGCCGATGCAGTGCCCTCACTTTCTGTCACAGTAAAAGGAGGATGTTTCGAGTTCATTACTGTGAACAAAAAAAAATTGATCAATGTATGTTTGACTAATATTAGACAACTATAGTCTTAGAATGGCAAGGGCAGTTCTTTTTCCTTTTGCTATATATCGAAGACATTTGGGTTTGAGATCAAAAATCCTTTAGTGCCCGACTGCCCAGTTTTTAGGTGAGGAAAAGTATAATAACAGACAGTCTTAAAGTAAATGAAAGTAAAAAACACTTAACCTTTGGTCGCATAGCCCTTGCTTGCAGTAGCTGCATGTAAATTGGCAGACAGAATGTTTCTGTAGAATTTATTCTCAATTTCTCCTGCTGCAACTAGCATGAGTTACACCATCAATAAATATTAGTGAGCCACTTCCAGAAGCTGCCATGCAAGCCCAAGCCATGATACTACTTGTGCTTGACTGATGAGCTCTTGTATTTTGGATCATGAGCAGATCCTTTCTTTCACCACACTTTGGCTTTTCCATCACTTTGGTGGAGGTTAATCTTGGAACTTTTGTGGCTCATCTCTGTACGTCTTTGTGAATTCCAATCTGGCTTTCTGATTCTCACTGCTGATGAGTGGGTTGCATCTTGTGATATGGCCTCTATTTTTCTGCTCTCTAAGTCTTCTTCTGATGGTGGACTGTGATACCTTCACCCCTGCCCTGTGGAGGTTGTTAGTGAGTTGACTGACTGTTGTCTTTGGGTTTTTCTTCACAGCTCTCACTGTGTTTCTGTAATCAGCTGCTGTTGTTTTCATTGGCCGACCTGTTCGGTGTCTGCTTTTTAGTACACCAGTGGTTTATTTATTTTTCCGGACATTCCAAAGTGTTGTATGGGCTGTGCCCAATGCTTGTGATCGATTTTCCCATAGACAGCTCTCTGGCCTTCGTGTTGGTTTATCCTTTTTAACAGCAAATGCACTTATCACATGTGAAACCTAGGGCTCAAATTTAAAATGTATATCTGGAATGTATATATTTCTGTAAAGCTGCTTTGTGACAGTGTCGAAAAGTGCTAAAAATAAAATTGAACTGAAACCAAGAGTAGACATTCAGAGATATTAAGGGCACTCCTGGGCAACAAGAAACACCTGTCAGTCACATGTTCCAGTATTTTCGCTCTCTTGAAAAATGGGTGGGTTCGAACCAAAGGTGCCATGTTCTAACACATCTAGATGTAAATATCAGGAAATGAAAGCTGAAATTATGCTTGCGTATTCATCGTTTTATCTCAAACCCAAATGTCTTCACTGTATAGCAAAAGAATTGGCCTTGCTTTTTCCAATACTTTTAGAGGGAACTACATTATATTTATGGATGCCACTGAAAACTCTCATCTGAAATAGTCTAAAACAGCATGGAGAGGAGAAGAAACCAAGTTTAAATAGGTCTATGGTGTAGAGTGTAAACCTGAATATGTCACAAATAATTTCAATGGTAATGATGAGTAGGAAGTGATTAAATACTCTACGCGCTCTCCACCGCCATGTTCAAACAACGTCGTCTCACCTGTTGAGGTAGAAACTGGAGTGTGCGTATATACAGGGTTTTACAGTAGCGGCAAGCACCCAGTGGTTACTCTTCAATTTTTTATGTACGTGTAATACAGTGATTTGTGAAAGGTCCAGGACTGTCATTATCCTTTTCTAATAAAGTTTATAATGGAGGACATTGTGTTTGCTCCCTCAACAAATCAGAAAGTTATTGGCCAACGTTTGGCCTGTGAGCTGTGCTTTTCTCTCCTCACATTGCACATTAAAGACATTATTCACGCCTGGCTGTCATGCAGGTGACTGCGTGTTGTGTTGGTAGGCGAGTTATGACAGCATTACACTGGTTGGATTTGTCGATGTTTCCACAAACCTGTGTGTTCTTCATTCTGAAAAGATCGTCTGTCATCCGTGCAAGATAGTTAATACGAGTAGTGAATATCATCCAGTTTTCAACCAGACGGCGTCTTGGCCGAATACAGTGGCACGTACAGACCAATTCTATAAAGGGGTCTCGCGTATGTGGTCAATACCGCTGATAAAAGAAAGTCATATGCTAGTGTGCCAGTTACAAGCGTGATGCACACTGTAAAGTGTGCGTGATTCTCCTCTGTTAAATTCAGAAAAATGCCTCTACTTTGATAGAATGTGGCTGAGCCAAGGAAATCCATGTTTTCTGTTAAGTTTCCCAAGAACACATCTTAAAATGTAACTGGTGTTGTAGCATTATGGCAGAGACTCCTAGAAACCCTTCCAGCTAATGCACAGCCCCATAAAAGCTACAGCATAAGAGGGACAACATCTTTTGATGTGCTCAGTGGTAATCATTAAATAGCAGCGTTCCACCAGATGACGGGGCACAGCTCAGAAAATTACACATAATCCTCCATGCTGTTGCTAGTTCCACCAGCAGGCCAGCCATACTTGAGTACCTGTGCTGAATTTGGTTATCCTTCTTCCCCAGCTACCATGTGAGCTATACAGGTGGAGTTAAAAATAGTACAGGCCATCGACTGATCAAACACAGTTGCACAGACGTCCAGTAATGTTTCTGGCTGGAATTGCTTCTCTACAAATATCTTTAGTAGGCTAGTGTAGTTCCTGCCACTTTCTCCCTCTTTTCAAAAGGCCCTTTTCTGGTGGATTTAAAAAGAAACAGCAATTTAAAATATGTGAGCAATTTTGAACAACAGTTTGATGTTTCAAATTCATTTTTATTTAACTGCAGGAATGTTTTCTTCTCACTATAAGACCTGAGCTAATATTTCTTCGGCCAACTTTTGTTATATCATAGTATATATGCCTGGTGTAATTTCAGAAGGGTTTGTTTCAATTTTGCATAATGTTTTAATACTTGTGTCTGTCAAGTTACCATCCGATAACCTCCAGACCTCCTCCTACTTGCACCCGTAAAAGCGCACTCGGCCAGGATGTGGCTAGTCCCAGGTTTGGTTTTGTTGTTTGCGAGGTGATGGAGAAGCTCTAATTGAGCTTCATTGCAGATGGTGCAGGAACTGAAGATTATTCCCAGTTTAATTCGCTGCTGTTATTCCTAGTCACTAACTTCAGTATACTGCGCACTTCTCAGTATACTGTATTTATGCTCTCTTTAAACATTCACCAGGAAAAGCTGCCCCATAACAACAGTCATAGCATTTTCCGGAAAGATGACTTTTTGTTATTGCAGTTCAGTTCAAATATTCACTTGGAAAAACTTTCCGTTTGTTTTGAAGCTTTGGCTGAAGCATTCATGTGGGTAAATAATCCTTTGTAACGCTCCAGTGTTTACTTGGAAAAACTAACCTTTAACAACATTCAACCTTTTTGTTGTTGTTGTACTTCGCTCGAAATGTTGCCATGTTGAAAAGGTTGCTCTGTTACACGAAGCTGTGTTCAAATGCTCACTTGACCAAACAGCTTTGTGATTGTATTGAAGTGATTCATTATTGTTTTTGATCTTATTAGGAAAATTAATTCAAGCAGTGACTTTTGTGGAGAAATCATTCTTTTCTATAAGCCTCATACTCAAGCAGCTAGTGCTTTTCTGTTCATGTTTTGTTTTCCTCTTTTCTCTCCTCTCTCTTCATGTCATATCTTGAGAAGCGAATTAATAAAATCAATAAAAAATAATAATCCCGGTCCTTCTCTGTATAGTATTAGATTTTGCAAAATAGCCTTTAAGCTGTATGGTGATGTCAGAAACATTAATGCGGGCAGTGTTGGTACCCAACATTTGCATTTCTGTTTGATGAAAAGCTTTTCATTCACGCTTAGGTGTCTTTTACAGTCTTCTTGTGTAGCTGCGCTTCTGTGTCCGGCCAAACCAATGAGTGTAATTGTGCATCATCATCGTCATCATTGGAGAGAAAGCCAAAACTGTGTGAGAATTACACCACCGAGGAGCTGGATATAAAAAGAGAGTAATAGAGGGCCTAGAATGCGACCTTGTGGGACACCATATTGCACTTTTGTACGCTCAAAGAATCTCCATTAATACTAACAAAATGGAACTGGTCTGTCTAAGCCAAGCATGAACAAATCTGTGTAAACAAACTGTTTTTAAACCTGTAAATAGAAACATGTACACACCACGAGGCAAACAATTTATGGTTGGCCACTTTAGCCTGTTCTGGTTGTGTACTATGATTCTCCCAGAAGCCACATTGAAAGGACGCTTGTTATTCTGATTTCAAAAGAACAGAACAACCTTTTCAAAAATCTCGGATTGAAAAGATCAGAAGATAACTAGCGATCAGAGGGGTAAAAATGTTGTTTTGAGGCAAGGTTTAACAACATCTAGCTTATAAAACATTTATGGGCTTCCTGTAATATTTCCAAAGGTAACAAATAGCACAGAGTCAAGTAGACGAGTTGGATCTTGAGAAGAGCATCGAGGTATAGAGCTTATTTTATTCAGTATGACAATAAAGTTGGCGCTAGATGTTACTGAGGAGGAGAGCACCCATCTTTTTTTTTTCTTCACTGCTAAATTTCCTAGGAGGTTTACATCACATCTGTTTTCTAATATTGTGTTAATTGTGTTGTCTTTGACTTTTTTTTTTTTCTTTTTTTTTTTTTTGGCAAATCTGAAAAATCACAAATTTTGATGATTCCAAATACATCTTTTTGTTTCTGAGTGGTCGGTCAGTGCATAAGGCATTGGGAGGTTTGTCCGTTCAAATCCCAGCACTGCCCAGACCCGTAACCTTCATCTGCTCGATCCTGTCTCAATTGTAAGTCGTTTGGATAAAAGTGTCAACCAAATAAGCAAATGCAAATGCTAATGCAAAACTGTAAAATGACCATCAGTGTGAACACAAGGCCTTGTACAAGTTTATGCTTAACATCAAGTAAAAGCCATGCAGTAGCTGCACTTTTCCAAAGACTTCTCTTTGATGTGTCTTATTGATCAAGACCTATTTCTCTTTCTCTTGACTGCAGGTTCCCATCCCTGGTCCTGGTGTACCCCCTTTTCTGCACATTTTCAGTGGTTTTCCTGCTCTAACAATCCAACTCGGGAAGAGCTGGCAGTTAGCTGATTACTTGAATCAGATGTGTTAGAGCAGGAAACACTCAAATGTGCATGGGGTTGGGAACCTGTGAGCTGAACTATATACTGAATCAGTAGCCTAAATGAAGACATTTCCTTACCATTAGTCTGACCAAACCAAAATTAAACTGCCTAAGCATAACGGATCTCATTGAATTATGAAATTGCTACTCTAGTATTTCACTCCGTTGACAGTAACCTTGCCAAAATGTCAAACCACTTCCTTATAGGAGGCTAAGGTCCGCTGGTTAGTCAGTTTCACTTACCAAGCAGAAGCTGAGGATGAGGTGTTGCACAAGTGCTTTGTTTTGAAATGTCTGTGCATCATCACTGTGCTGATATGAACGACATCTCCGCTTTCCTTGTACACCACAATAGTACTTTTTCTAGTAACAAACTGTCAGCATATGTGATTTCTTCCAAAAGGGCGTACTGCAATTGAGATATTGCAGTATCAGTCTCCATGTGTATTGTGTTCAATAAAAAGAAAAATTCTAAATGATTTCTTTGTTTCTGTTTGTGATAATTGGACTGACTGACAGTCCTGTACAAAGAACCAGCAGAAGCAATGCTGCTGCCTCTAAGGGCTTCAGTAGTGTTTTACATCTTTACCCAAGGAAGAGCGTCCTGCATTATGAAATCTCTACGCTGCTGATTGCACAAACAATGCGTCAGAATATATGTGGTGAAGGATTTTTCTTATTATCGTATCTAGTCAGTTACGTTCACTAATCGTTGCGGCCCTGCTGATAATACCTTCAAGTGTAGCCAAAGCTAATTGTTGACGAATGAAGCTGCTGCAGATCATTTAATATTGCGATGTAATTGTTTGGTTTCGTTACACAGTCCTTCTGGTCAGTCCGATATTTTGCGACTGTTTACATGCCTCTCCTTATGACAACTGAAGATGCCTTTTCTGCAAAAGCATGTGTTTGTTGATAGTCACACGGTAATATCGCTGCTTGGTGCCGCAGCCGTGACAAACCTGTAGTACTGGTTTTTGCCGTTTTCTAGATGACTTGTCATTTATTAACTGCACCAGAGATAATGAAGGGTTAATTGTTATATGCAGTAGTGGGTTGACAGTACACTTGCATGTGCTGAAAAACAAAGACAATACTCCTTGGAGACTTTACAAAGCCAATCAGGATTTTGTTATTGTTTTTCGCATCTTCAGGCACTTCAAGTTGCTCAACAACAGCAACAGCAGAGTGGGGAGAAATCCCAGAAGAGTGTGGAGAAGGAGCCAGAAACCCAGGTAGAACTGTAATCTTGTTTACTTGTTTTTTAGAGCACGCACACGCACACACACACACACACACACACACACACACACAAATAAATATGACATCAGTTATATCCCTCACATAGAATGTAGTGATGGAGTTAAGTCTGGCAGAAAATATGTAAAATAAAATATGGTGCTTACTGTAAAATGTTTTTTTTTTCTCTCTTATTTCACTGATATGAAGTAGTTCCATAAGAAGTATTCTTTTTGGTTCTGCTATGTTTGTGTATTGATTGTTATAGAGTTGTTTATCTGGGTTGGAATGAATGGACTGAAATGAAAGCTGGATTAATGGGTTAGGTCATGTCACTAGGTTAAGTGTAGAGGGCGGGCTGTAAGTACATGATTGGACACGTTCGGCAGTCTGTAAATGGTGGAAGGAAATGCAGCCAGGATGTGCCAGCCCATTGGGAGTGAAATCCGTCTGAATACTAGCACCAGTGTGCTCACTACAACTGAAGCGACACACACTGCTGGACACACAGCCTTTAATGCCAATGGAATTAACCAGGTTTGTGTTGTGCTGGGTGTGTTTGCTTGGGGTGTTTATATATGAGCAGGATGTGGAGTTTGCCATCTGTGAGCTTATAGTTAATGAGGATCTTTGTTCCTGGGTAGATTTTTTTTAATTTATTTATACATATTTACAAGTGGCCATTTACGTTGATAAACTAAGTGGAGGGATATAACCCAGTTGATTAAGATTGTGCTGGTATGAAGTAACTTTATTAGCTACTTGCTGTTGGAAGATGAATGGGGTGCTGAGCAGAAGCACCATATTACTGCACCAGTATGGATTGTGCACTGTAATTGAGTTGTATATTTCAGGGAAGCATTGATTTATTTTTTTTTCTTTCCTGTGGTGTCATGAGGGATTGATGAGCTAAATAAATGACTTGGGTTCTGTGATATCTGAGCGTTGACTTTGTCTTGTAAATAATAGCACTGCATTGCTAAAAGGTTTTCTTGTACGCTGTGGTTGGTCATGTGTGGCTGCACCGAAACCTAATCGCCTCTCTCTATAAGAACTGTAATTAACACGACACTGTTTTTTCCTCTGCCTGCATTTCATATCTACCCAGATGGAAACAAAAGATATTATTATTATTATTATTATTATTATTATTATTATTATTATTATTATTACTACTACTACTACTACTTTAGGCAGGTAACCCAACCCCAAAATGTTGAAAGTATTGAGAGCAATAACAAAGGATTTGCTTTTGGTCTGTTGAGGCTTGTTGATTTATGGGCCTGTGTTTTCAGAAGCGCTTGCTTGTTGACATGCTCACTCACAGGGAGTTGTTCTCTGACACACTGGCAGGAACAATAACAACAACAAAACACTGTTTGGACTTGTCTGTCGTCATAGAGACGGCGCACATCAACGTTTTGGGAGACTGTAAAAGCAGAATTATTGCTGTTAATTGTCAGCACGTTCAGGTAGGCAGCTGAGGGCTTGCTGTCATTCCTGTGTTCTGCTTCAGTGAAGTGCGCAGTCTTCACAGAGGGCTTGCTCGAGGGCAGAAGGCAATATTTCTTAACGTTGGAAATAGTCCGAGCCAGTGTTAGACCCCTGCTATAGCTTTGCACCCATGTAGCACCCAGATAGTGTGGGAAAGTGTGTGCGTGAAGGTCAGCCATTATATTTCACTCCCAGCTGCAGAGAAATAGACTAGCGGCATGTTTACTTGCAGCCCAACACAGCCGGCTTTACTGGAACCCCTTGTTTGTTTGGGTTGTGGAGCCGTAATTAAAATGCAATCTCCGGGTTTGTTTTCACAGTTGCTGTGTACCCCAGTGTATGTATTGTTTATACAGATCCATGAATGTAATTTTAATTATTCTGTTTATTGTAAACAGTTAAAAAAAAAACACAGTGTTTGAGTGTTTAGTGTGTTATAGTGTATCTGGATTAAAAAGCAATAATTGCTTCTGGCTAAATGATACATACTAAATGAAACATTTTGAAAGCTGGTACATTTTTGAGCAGTTGTATTGCTGTACTTCTGATTTCTCGCAAAGCTGTTTTACTGTTAGTGGTTGAATGCATGTCAAAAAAAGTAGAAATAAATAATGCATTTAACTATCATTATTTAAAAGATATGTTTATCTGTTTACATATGTAGCTGTTTTGATGTCTCAAAATCAACTATTCCCTTATTGCATAAACTAGAAAACTGTAGTACCTACTCTGAGAGGTCTTTGGCATTATTGTGTGTCAAAGTATGTATACAGCCCAAAGTTTGTGGACACCTGACCTTCACACCCATTTGTGGATCTTCCCCAAACTGTTGCCACAAAGTTGGAGACGCACAATTGTATAGGATGTCTGTGTATGCTGTAGCATTACGATTTCCCTTCACTGGAACTAAGAGGCCCAAACCTGTTCCAGCAATGACAATGCCCCTGCGGGTAAAAAAGCCAGCTCCATGGAGACCTGGTTTGCCAAAGTTAGAGTGGAAGAACTTAAGCAGCCTGCACAGAACCGTGACCTCAACCCCACTGAACACGTTTGGGATGTCCTAGAATGCCAACTGCACCCCAGACCTCCTCACCCAACGTTGGTGATTGAGCAAATCCCCACAGACACACTCCAAAATCTAGTGGAAAGCTCCTCCTCCTTCTCTGCTTCACTGTTTTATGCAGTGCACCCATGCACTAAACAGTATCTTTTGTATAAATGGACTAATTTAACAATCAATAATTACAATTTCAATCACAATCTTAACAATTTAAAAAAATTCCAAGACGAGCACCAAAGCTGACAGATTGAGATAATGGGACCAGAAATTAACTGTGTGAAGATTCTTTATCTTGGAAAGCAAACAAATGAGGCACACGAGGCTGAAACACACTTGGAAGTTGAACTGACTGCTAAATTGCCACTCCGTGCAAGTATTCTGAACGTGGAAAATAAAATATAACTTGACATTTTACCAGTTTTTTTTGTCATAGCCATCACATAGCTACTAACAAAAAAATTTTCCTATTATGTGTACATGCATATAAAAGTGTAGCAGTTCATCGGTGGACAGTTTAGATGGATTAGTCTGAAATATTGCCTTTTATTTATTCATTTATTTTTTGCATAAGTTGAAGATGCCTTTTTAAAAAAAAATATTTAAACATAGACTCTCTTTCATTAATTAAGCAAGCCATTTCTGTTGCACGGGTGTCTGTATCATGTGTATGTGTCGTGTAGGTGCCTGTATCGCTGGCCATGATGACCCCTCAGGTGATCACACCTCAGCAGATGCAGCAGATCCTGCAGCAGCAAGTCCTGAACCCCCAACAGCTCCAGCTGCTATTACAGCAGCAACAGGCTCTGATGTTGCAGCAGGTTCGTGCACTCATCAGTCCAAACATGACCAGTTCAAAACGTTTTCTGTCATCAGAGAAATTGGCAGTTTGATTATAGACATACTAAATGATTGTTGCCCCATATCTCTTTGTACTGAGTGCATGAGAAGCTATATCCTGTTCATTATAACTGCTGTTTTGCAGCAACAGCTCCAGGAGTTCTACAAGAAGCAGCAGGACGAGCTCCGACTGCAGCTCCTCCAGCAGCAACACACTGGAAAACCCAGCAAAGAGGTGTGTAGGACAATTTTCTGTATTTCACACTGCACTGCTAAGTTATAGCTCTTTTTTGTGTGTAACTCCTGTATGCAGCTTGTTTTTTTTTATGCGTATCCGGATTAGATACGAGGATAGGCAGTTTTTCACTTAAAAAATTCAGGTGTACATTTGTGGTCGTAAGTTTGCATACACCTTGCAGAATCTGCAAAATGTTAATAATTAAAAAAATAAAAAAAAACAGTAATTTACACCAATCATCCTGTACATTTTACACCCCGCTGGCTCTTAATGTATCGTGTTGCCTTCTTGAGAATCAGTGAATGTTTGCACCTTGTGTAATAGTTGTGTACGAGTCCCTCAGTTGTCCTCAGGGTGAAAAGATGGATCTCAACATCATATAGCCGCTGCTGGGAAAGGGTCAATATGCAGAAGATGCTGGAAAAAGCAAATTATGTGCAGGACCTGGAGGATTGTTCTGAAGACCAGTGGGCAGTTTAACTGCTCTGTACTAACAAGAGACTCATGAATAACTATCACAAAACATAAAAACCGTCGTTGATCATCCAGGAAACAACACTCAAGCGTATGTCAACTTTTGAACTGGTTCATTTGTGTAACTTCAGTTATTATTGTGTCTAATGGACTATATGCAAACATCTGTTATGTGAAATGGCTTATTCAGAGCAGTAGTAAATAAAAAACAAAATGCAGATTTTATGATCTGTCTATTATTAAAAAAAACGATTCTGCAAGGCGTATGACATCAACTGTAAATGCACCCACGACATATTTCAGTCCAGTTGTTCAAACCATTTCAGGTCTGAGACCCATTTTAGCCAGTCAATGTTCAAACATACATGCAGCAGTTTCTCCAGATGACAACCAAAACTCCCTCCTCGTAAGTTTTAAAACCCACATGCTTCCAAAGTCTGTGCCTTTAAGAGAGTAAAACGCCACACAACATTGTGATGTTTGATGTGGCGCCTGTCTTTTGCATAAAACAGCTGGAAATAAGACACAGCGCAGTTGGTGGTTGTGAGCTGATTTGTACATGAAGCGTGATTCTGCAATCTGATCTAAATCTGGCTAACTGGAGATGCATTTTTTTTCTACAAGTGTAAAAGCATGTGGTTAACATGCTATCTGAATTCATTCCAAGCATAAGACGCATGGAATGACCGGGCGTAAAGAGGATCAAAGATTTTAATGTAAGTGGTTCATAGCTGAGGTGTCAGCAGTCCTGAGCAGCCTGACCTACAGACTTGAGTGTGCTGCCTCGAGTAGCCTGTTTGGTCCTTGCTGGTGCAGTGACACTGTGCTGTGTGCATGTTCTCTCCAGCAACAGATGCTTGCCCAGCAGATGGCTGTCCAGCAGCAGCTCCTCGCTCTTCAACAGCAGCATCTGCAGAGGCAAGGACTGCTAACTCTCCCGGCCACAGCGCTCACCTCACTGCCCCAGAGTAAGAACAAACATGCATGCACAGATTTAATATCCTGTTAAGCTCGGCTGACGTTTTGAACATACATACTTTTCAAACATTCTGGATATAGAGACTGCTTAACCTAAATGAGAAACTGGGCTATTCGATTTTGACTAAACTTATAAAAGCAAGATTATAGTTAGGTTAGGTGGTAAATAGTCTGTTTTGTTGAACAGGTCTGATTCCTGCAGAGCTGCAACAGTTGTGGAAAGATGTGACGGAGGTTAGATCAGAGGAAAAGAGCAGTGGTGAAAAGTCACCCTCTTCTTCCAAACCGCCTGTTGTAAACCAGCACCCCAGTACCAACGGACACCACACGCCCCGGCCAGTCAGGAGAGAGAGGTATGACCACTGCTAACACAAAGCGCAGTCTCACACATGGGTAAAAAAATCTTTACTCTCTGGTTCTTTATCGTCTAAACCCTAACCATAACCCCTGGCTTACATAATAAAGAAATCTGTTTGTCAGTATTAGATTTGCAGCACATCTCAGTGCTGTTAATCCACTGATAATTGAGGTTTTTTTTTTAAGCCTTGTTTGTGTCCTCAAGGCTAAACTTATAAATGCCTTTAATCGAATCAGTTTCTTTTGGTATTTCAGGTATTTTGTGGTGCAGGAAGGAAAAGAACAAGTTAAGCCAGAGTTTGCAGACTGACATATTCTCACTTGTGCAGGTTACTGGCAGGTCTCCTATTAGGGCACGATTCGTTTTTGTAAATGTTTGACAGTCTAGAACAGTAATTTATACCCTGCAGGCCTATTGATGCCTGATGTACAAACCACATGCACACACTTCTATTCTGTTTCCTGAGGACTTATTTATTGATTCGTTCCAACTTTGGTTTGTAGATATATTTAAGCACTAGAACATGACAGGAAGTGTGTTATTGAAAAGAACATCATGTCTGTGATTTGATGGCAGACCCAAGCAGGACAAAGGGCAGTGGTGTAGATCATCACAGCTGTGATGTTATTTGTGACAGCATGCAACCTTGAGTCTTGTACTGCTTTTATACACCAGTTTACAAAGTAAGGACAAAAGTAAAACAAAGAAATGAGCGACATTGTGAACGAAATGAACGACTGTTGTGTTGTTTTGCAACAAAGTAACGGTACTGTTTTTGTGGAAAGGAGTAAAAAAAATAGATGTTGCCGAGTCTGTAAAGTAGTGACTAGTCTGGAATCTTCATTAATCGGCTTCTCAGCGTCACATCTAACATAGTAGAAAACGCCCAGCCGAGATTATTTTCTTTAAACACTGCATCACTTTACTTCCAAGACATATAGGTGTTATCAACAGACATCGAAGAAGTATTTATAAGTCCAGTCTTTGCACTTTTTTGTCTTCAGTGTAAACTTATTGGGGAGAAATTTCACTTTCCATGCAGGTTTACTGGCAAAAGAATTGGTATTCCATTTGTCTGTCATCTAGCGGCAAGAATGATTAAATGTATGAAAAATGGTACGTAGAAGAAGTTACTTTACACCTCTACTTTACTCAGGCAACAGTTAAAATTGCTAAAACTGTAGGTTATGACATTACTCAACGGTCACAGTTATAACTTAGACTTCTGTAATGATGATAATAATGTATAATGATGATAATGATGATGAAGGTGATGACAATTATAATAATAATTATAATAATAATAATAATAACAACAACACACTCTTCTTCCAAATCTGACCAAAGTAGGCTACATGATGTAAGTCATGCAATCTTTTCTAATCTTTTCTAATTTTGTTGGTTAATGATTCAGAACAGCTTGGAGTAACATGACTGTTTCTGTTACTTAGCAACCTGTGGTCAGTGAAATGATACAGATTTGGTGACAAAGCTGAGGCTTTTATCAGATATATTAGAAGGCCACAGGATGCAAATTAAAACAGAAACCAGTCTATGCTTTATCGTGGCTCTTGCTGTTCCCAGTTAGTATTTTGTGGGTATTTCCTCATGCCATGCCAGTGCATACTGCAGTGGGTAAATGTAGGAAAATTAACTCAGTGTTTTTTCCCCCCCTTTATGATCGAGGCCTAGTGATCTATTTTTCCTCAAGATTTGTCTCCCATACCCCGTTTTGTTTCTGAACAGAACTGTTTGCCGTGTTTATACAGGGAGCTGCTGAAAAAATGACTGGCTGCTTGTTTATTGATGTATGATACTGGAAGGTTGTGGTAGATTACTGCAAAGCAAAGTTAAGGACAACTGTCATTGCGCTGTGTGTCCTCAGAACCGTCCTCTCTGCCGTGCGTCTGTTATTGTTTGGCTAAAGTTGTGGTGGCTGATATTAGTTCAGGGTGAATGCTCAAGGACTGTGTGGTCAGGTTCATGTGTCATGTAAATTCTGCCCTGGCAAAGTGGCGCCTGCAACTAAAACCTTAAGTGCATCCAGTGGCGTGAAAAGCGAGGCCTCACCCTTTTCTCACTGACGATGGAGATGTGCTGTCATTGTGGTGGTGGTGTTGTTTTTTTGTTTTTGTTTTTTTTATAGCCTTTCTCTCTTTCTCTTTCTCTTTCTCTCTGACCGTAACTGAATGGAGTTTTAAAATCTTGCCCCTTTACCTGCATTTTCTCTTAGAGAATTACACTCATAAAAAGAGTGTTGAGATGTGAATTATTTCGTTTAAAATCTGCCGGGTTTTATTTCCTTACTTTAGTTCTTTGGTTATGGAAAACTGATTAAAGCACTGGTGTAATTTAACTGCTGCACAGATTTAAATTAAATCACATAAATAAGCTCAGAGGTAGCTGAAACTCTATAGGAGTGAGTCATTGCTGTGTTTAATGTGTTGCTGTGCTGTTGTGCCTATGATGTGTGGGTTGGGAATTTTAGAGCTTCATCTGGTTCAGTGAGCAAATAACTCTGTAAACAAATTTTATTGTATTTGCCTTCTCTTTTAAAGCTGCATCATTTCATAGTCAAATCTACCATGTATCATTTTTGACTGTGCAGGTTGTGAGATAATTTGTTTATATGAGGCAGAGCAACCGGTCTGGAACATATAAAGACTGAAGGGTGAAGAGTGAAGGGTCATCCCAACTATGGTTTCTTAAATACAGTAGTGTATTCCGGTTACCTCAGATGGAAGGCTATAGTATATTCGATGAATATTTTGTTCCCATTTCCACCAGCCTGTCTCACATAGTGCAAGAATATGGTCAGGTTCAGAACCCTTGTCAAACATTATGAAAAAAAAACTTGTGCTTAATTTCACATTGAACATGAGAGAAATGAAAACTTTAATTGATGAAAATTTATTACAGTAAAAAAAAAACCTTATCAAAAATGCATGCAGCATCATTGTCAAAATACCACTTAAAGGAATATCATTAGGAAGAATAGTGTTCATCTCTCCGGTTCAGTACAGACGCATGTAGAATCTATGCACATTGTTAAAAAAAATCCTTTGGTTGTGAGTTGAATTCAGTGGTCTCAGGATGCATCCTGGCGGGCGGCCAATTTAGCTTCTTTGCAACCAGAGACCACCAGTGAATAAGTTCTGGCAGTGTCGGAAATTTCTGTATTAAAATCTCTGAGTGTGACCGCTACTGTGACACTTGTCTAAAAATACCAATAGGAGGACAGCATACGTGGCAATGGCGGAACATAAACGAAACATGCTAATGGACAGAACACATATCTTTATTACCTCAGGCTCATTTTGAAGAACGTTTGTCTTTTCTGAATGAGCCCACGTCGTGCTGATTGATGATACAAGCAGAACATCGTAGGTTTCTTTAATTGCAGGTCTGTCGGTAGAGGTTCGTTATCATATACCTCGATATAGAGAGCATGGTATTGCACAGTACCAATCTTAGCAAGATTAAAAGTAATAATGTTATAAGACTGCTGTAATCTCGCAGTCTAAACCGGGGTCATTTTTTCCTTACACGTGTCACTTTCCTGTACCTGTTGAGAAGTGTACTAACTTCTTGAGACTTCATCAGTACACAAGCTGTAGTACACATTTAAGATTTTTAATGCTGGGCATTTTGCTTGAGATAGATAATTGAAGAATTAATGTAACTATTAATTATATAATAATAATCTTACTTAAATAAACTTATCAACAGTTGTGTTTCTGTGGCGGGTTTTTGAAATGATGCATGTACAGAATACAGCCATCCTTTCTGACG